>CAJQZP010000637.1:995000-1595000 GCA_907164705.1 Parnassius apollo | reverse complement strand
TACACAGATTGGCAACGAGCAATAGCGTCAATTGTACGACGCACGCGTTATCATGCTGCACGCGGAGCACTATCGACTCAGGCCTTACACAGGAAAAGAAGACGTTCTAAATGTAAGATGATGCAATACCTAGAGTGTATGTGTAGAGTGCAAGCAGTTCCAAAAATGTTAGAAATTTGGTGCTACAATAAACAATCAATCTGCCAAGAATAGTGTTTTATGGCCTGCAAATGTTTTTTTTAGTAATTTAAATGGGCCAGAATATTATTCCTCGTGTGATTTATGTACGTAAAATGTCTCCTTGATAAAAGATAAAATCTTACTCTTATTGTAACTTAAGAAAATTTTAACATAATGTACATTATGCTCTTTTAGAAAAAGTAAGTGAAAAAGTAAATGGATGATTGAATAAAACTATTATTTACGGATTTTATCGCGTTTAATTACTTTAACTTATTTTTATTATTATCCCGACGTTTCGGGTGCTTTACAGCACCCATGGTCACGGGGGGGACTGAGATGTTTGACGTCCCAATGTCATAGTTAGTCCGGCTACCTTCAGTTTTTTTTTAATATTAATTTTTGGTCCGATTTACGCAAAACGAGCTTATAGTATCATGAAGTCTTGCAGTGTTATGCTTGGGTTTGGGTTTAATTTTGTTAATTATAGGATCCCAAGCAGATGGTAGCACCCAACCATCTTCTCTATTGAAATTTGGATGTTTTTTAATTTCAATAGCCTCGCGTATCATCCTTGGTAGGAATCGGTGTTCTTTTGCGAGAATTTGTGGTTTATCAAATCTAATGTAATGGTGGGGATGTTGAACATGTTCGCAGACTGCAGACTTCCCAGAGCGTCGGTGCTTCACATCAGCTATATGTTCCTTTCACGCGGTTTTTATAGATCTTTTTGTTTGACCTATGTAAGAGAGACCACATTCACAATCTAGCTTGTACACACTGCATCTTGTAGAGGAATATTACATTTGATGGATGGTAAAAATTGACTAATCTTCTTCAGCGGCTTGTAGTATGTCTTAATGGACGCTCGCTTCAACATGTAGCCAATCTTGTCCGTGACTCCTCTGACATATGGTAGTAGAGCAGGCGCGCGCTCGACTGTGGCCGGCTTCACTCGTTCACTGTGACGTAGGCGCGGGACCCGAAACTTGTTGTCTTGCAATACTTGCTTGACGTGCTGAAGCTCCGCGGGCCAGATGTTTTTTGTCACAGATCCCTCGTGCTCTCTGAAACAAAGATTTACCCACGGTAGCTAACTGTGAAGGATGATGGTGAGATTCACCATTTAGATATCGGTTGGTATGGGTCTTTTTCCTATACACAGTGTGACCAATAGTGTTATCAGGATTTCGGATGACTAAAACATCTAGGAAGGCTAAAGAATTTTTTGTCTCTAACTCCATTGTGAACTGTATTTTAGAGTTTATGGAGTTAAGGTGGTCTAAAAATGCAGTTACTTTGTCAGATGGTAAAATTGTGAAAGTGTCGTCTACGTACCGCTTGTAGAACCTTGGATTTATAGGAGCAGTAAGAAGGGCTTTCTCCTCAAAGTCCTCCATGAATATGTCGGCGACTATGGGAGACACAGGTGAGCCCATCGCCACACCATCTACTTGCTTGTAGAACTCCTCCTTCCACAATAGATAGCCAGATGTGAGGCAATGTTCAAGTAGTATTGCATATTCTTGAGGCATGTTATTTTCTTCTAGCTTTCTAGTTACAATTGAGATGCAGTCCACAATAGGTAGGCATGTAAATAGTGACTAAACATCAAAACTGACCATAGTTTCATTGTTAGCGAGATGTAGGTCTTTTATCTCACTCACAAAATGGTACGAATCCTTTGTGTGTGCTCGGGGATATCCTCTCAGTGGTGATAGTATTTTTGCTAAGTATTGTGCCAGCCAGTGCCAGTACTGTGATCTTCGGTAACCCATACAACCTCGGTGATTTGGCACATGATGGTATTAGCGAATTCGCTAATACCATCATGTGCCAAACATACAAAAACCGAAGATACACAAACCAAACGCTCCACTACGTCCCATAGTGAGCCAGATCGATTCACCAACTTATAAGCTGGCACAATACTTAGCAAAAATACTATCACCACTGAGAGGACATACCAGAGCACACACAAAGGATTCGTACCATTTTGTGAGTGAGATAAAAGACCTACATCTTGCTAACAATGAAACGATGGTCAGTTTTGATGTTCAGTCACTATTTACGTGCCTACCTATTGTGGACTGCATCTCAATTGTAACTAGGAAGCTAGAAGAAAATAACATGCCTCAAGAATATGCAATACTACTTGAACATTGCCTCACATCTGGCTATCTATTGTGGAAGGAGGAGTTCTACAAGCAAGTAGATGGTGTGGCGATGGGCTCACCTGTGTCTCCCATAGTCGCCGACATAATCATGGAGGACTTTGAGGAGAAAGCCCTTCTTACTGCTGTAAATCCAAGGTTCTACAAGCGGTACGTAGGAACTTTATTTCTGAAAAGTAACTTTTTTAGACCACCTTAACTCCATAAATCTAAAATACAATTATGGAGTAGAGACAAAAATTTTTACTAGAGTTTCTCCCAATCTGAATTGATAACTGTGTTGGGACTAACTCTTGTGAATTTTTGAGAGCAGAGGCTGAAGAATGGCCGCGGAGCGTAAGAGCACATTAACGGGAATAAATAATATATTCTGCTGCTACATAACGCGGAAGTTGAGGATAAAAAAACTGTGACCGTGGAAGGAAAAGGAGATCTCCCCCGGACAAGGTGTTCTGCCCGGGGAGCGGCCAGCACTCCATGTGATAGTTCGGAGATGTTCAATATATACTGTTTATGATTCGGAATGTTGATAGCGTGATTTAAGCTTCGGTGTATTTCGCTTGTGGCGCGACGACAGCGCCGCAACATCACCCCCCAGCTTAGACCGGAGGTCGATAGTGCAGCCGAGTTGTCGACAAATGTGCAAGTGCCAGGAGATTGCCTTGTATTCTGCGGTGAGTCGTGAAGAAGGCAAGTAATCTGCGAGAGTGCCGTGAAGCAGAGGCGAGCAGTAAGGCTCAGAGCAGTGCCAAACACTGTATAGCGCAGAGAGTAGCTTGAAGGAACAGAAAGCATTATTATTCCAGTGCTGCGATGAACCTTGTGAAGCTAGCTGGCTTGCAGGATATGATCTCTCAGCAGGAGCCGTTCTCCAACAATACAGCAATGGGAAATGGCAACCACTTGGCTATTTTTCGAAGAAGTTCTCCGATACTCAACGTAACTACAGTACATTCGACCGAGAGCTACTCGCTATTTACATGGCTATCAAGCACTTCAGAAAAACGTTCGAGGGTCGAAACCTGATCGTTTTTACCGACCACAAGCCATTAACATACGTACTTCCAAAGAAACCATCACTATCGGAAACCCCACGAAGAGCAAGACAACTTATTTTCATAAGTGAATTCACGACCGACATACGTCACATCAGTGGAAAGGACAACATAGTCGCCGAAGCACTCAGCCGCGTACCAATCGACAGCGTAACGTGCCCTACATCAATCGATTATCATAAGATCGCCGCAGCACAAGACAGAGATAGTGACAACATAAAACATCTATCGAAGCAAGGTAACTTGTCCATCAAGCAAGTTACAATGCCAATGACGCATCTACCTATATACTGTGAAGCCTCAACGACAACCATGCGACCATACCTACCAGAAGAATCTCGTCGCGAAGTCTTCAATGCACTGCACAACATCAGTCATCCAGGTGTTAGAACAACAAGAAAACTCGTCACTGAAAAATTCTTTTGGCCTTCAATGCAAGTGGATGTTGGCAACTGGGCGAAGCAATGCATTCAATGCCAAAAATGCAAAGTACAAAGGCATACATCAAGTAGCCTAGCTACATTTCCACCCACGGAGAGATTCGAACACCTGCACGTTGACATCGTTGGACCATTACCTACTTCACCGCAAGGACATCGTTATCTCGTAACAATGATCGACAGAACAACAAGATGGCCAGAGGCACTCTGGCACACAAGGAAATGGGGTGATGTGGCGGCGCTGTCGTCGTGCCACAAGCGAAATACACCGAAGCTTAAATCACGCTATCAACATTCCGAATCATAAACAGTATATATTGAACATCTCAGAACTATCACATGGAGTGCTGGCCGCTCCCCGGGCAGAACACCTTGCCCGGCGGGAGATCTCCCCTTTTCCTTCCACGGCGACAGTGGTGAATACCTGACGTGATCTGAACACGCAACCAAACAACCTTCGGAACATCAAGCTTCATCATCGTCATAGAATACCCCACCCATTCGCTCCCGAGCAGATATCGTCTGCAATCTTCATATCCTGCAAGCCAGCTAGCTTCACAAGGTTCATCGCAGCACTGGAATAATAATGCTTCCTGTTCCTTCAAGCTACTCTCTGCGCTATACAGTGTTTGGCACGGCTCTGAGCCTTACTGCTCGCCTCTGCTTCACGGCACTCTCGCAGATTACTTGCCTTCTTCTCGACTCACCGCAGACTACAAGGCAATATCCTGGCACTTGCACATTTTTCGACAACTCGACTGCAATATCGACCTCCGGTCTAAGCAGGGGGTGATGTGGCGGCGCTGTCGTCGCGCCACAAGCGAAATACACCGAAGCTTAAATCACGCTATCAACATTCCGAATCATAAACAGTATATATTGAACATCTCCGAACTATCACATGGAGTGCTGGCCGCTCCCCGGGCGGAACACCTTGCCCGGCGGGAGATCTCCCCTTTTCCTTCCACGGCCACACAAGTATTGCAAGACAACAAGCTTCGGGTCCCGCGCCTACGTCACAGTGAACGAGTGAAGCCGGCCACAGTCGAGCGCGCGCCTGCTCTACTACCATATGTCAGAGGAGTCACGGACAAGATTGGCTACATGTTGAAGCGAGCGTCCATTAAGACATACTACAAGCCGCTGAAGAAGATTAGTCAATTTTTACCATCCATCAAATGTAATATTCCTCTACAAGATGCAGGTGTGTACAAGCTAGATTGTGAATGTGGTCTCTCTTACATAGGTCAAACAAAAAGATCTATAAAAACCCGCATGAAGGAACATATAGCTGATGTGAAGCACCGACGCACCGGGAAGTCTGCAGTCTGCGAACATGTTCAAGATCGTCCCCAACATTACATTAGATTTGATAAACCACAAATTCTCGCAAAAGAACACCGATTCCTACCAAGGATGATACGCGAGGCTATTGAAATTAAAAAACATCCAAATTTCAATAGAGAAGATGGTTGGGTGCTACCATCTGCTTGGCGTCCTATAATTAACAAAATTAAACCCAAACCCGAGCATACCACTGCAAGACTTCATGATACTATAAGCTCGTTTTGCGTAAATCGGACCAAAAATTAATATTAAAAAAACTGAAGGTAGCCGGACTAACTATGACATTGGGACGTCAAACATCTCAGTCCCCCCCGTGACCATGGGTGCTGTAAAGCACCCGAAATGTCGGGATAATAATAAAAATAAATTAAAGTAATTAAACGCGATAAAATCCGTAAATACTAGTTTTATTCAATGTGAATGTGGATGATGCTACCCATAGACATCTACAGCCGTCCTCGATTAAAAATGCAGATGCGTTTTCTCCTCTCAGAACTAAGATGGAATGCGTCATTAACTAGAAAACTTTACTGATATTATAGACTCACCATACGAAATATAGTAGCAGTAAGCGTTGAGCATTAAGTGTGCCCAAACTATAATACAACAGTAGCATGTCTCTACGACGTATAGAAATTTAATTGTAATATAACATTTTTGTTTTAAAACTTGCACTGACCGCGATAGAGATCTTCGCTGTCTGTTGTGTAAAGTATCTTGCTTTAAGAATCGACAGTACTTCACTTTATCTTACTTGCTACTGTACCATGAAGAAGTTTTTAAAAAGAAATCTTTAAAAGTGTAAATAAATGGCGCAGCGAAAGAAAAGTGCCAAATGACGATACAGTTTTATCTCTAGTATTTTTTTTGCTTTAAATGATAGGTTAAATAGAACACTTTTTTTAAATATGACATTAAAATTTTCTTTACATGACCCGCAAAAATATAATATGCCATCAAAAACATAACTTGTAAAAAAACAAGTCGTCACTCCTCAGTTCTTCTACCCTAAAAAGTTGTGAGATCCATGTAATACCAAGTCGGTTAAGTTATTCAATCCCTCTTTAAGGGTTCTTCTGTCTTAAGTTATTACATTAGTAGTCGCTGATCAAGACTCTGGCCGATGATACTTTTACCAGATGTTGGACATTATTTCAGTCAATGCATATATTATACATTATTCAGTCAATGTATATTCACATGATACATTATAAGCACTCCCAAGAATTTAATACCAACAACTGATCGGAATTTTATAAAACAAATAATCCGACCCATTTTCTGTGAAAAAAAAAAACAACTCAGAAAGAGAAGTGTATTGAACCTGCGCTTGCTTCGTGAGCCTTGAATTTAGTCAGAATACTAAGTTCTAATACGCCAGATGCAACTCAGAGTCAAAAAATGAAGAATAAACAGGAATAATATGTGTATCTTACTCATCTAAATTATATTGGAAATCAACATATTAGTGTTATTCTAGCAAACAAAATGTTTGTTTACATTGTGCCAGGCAAACGCGCATTGATAGTGAGTAATTTTGCTATTGGACATTTTTTATTTGAAGCAAGATATTTTTATTTATTTTTCTAATAGATATAACCCTGATGTATAATAAAAGTATATTAGTGGTATTGAATAAAACTATTATTTACGGATTTTATCGCGTTTAATTACTTTAATTTATTTTTATTATTATCCTGACGTTTCGGGTGCTGTAAAGCACATTTCCCATTTAGGTATACATATTAATGCCCAAAGTAAATATAAGTACGTTACTGTTTCAATTTTAGAACTGTGGCTACAATTGAAAACAAAAGCACTAATAAAATGAGACTGGAAGATGGATTGACTGGAGACTGGACGAGGTCAGACGATAAAAAATAATTATTCTAACTAGTATCGAGCAATAATAAACAAACTAATGCAGGAAGTTATACCCGACGGGCTCGAATTCAAACTTCTTATTAGTCTGCTGAATGGTGGCAACGAGGGTTGTATCTGTGAAATCGTATTTACCAGAACTTTTGAAAGAGCTTCCCTTCCAAATTAAACGTGTCGGTTGTCAACTACCTACTCAGAATTTAGACATAGTCTTAATCCTATTTATATATAATATTATTTACAATCAGAGTTCTAGTGTTTGCTTTTAAATATACGTAGACTAATTTTATTTAAAAATATTTATTCATTAATTATTATAAGCCATTTTGTACAAATATTCCACCCTTTTCGGGTGTATTTATACTTTGTAACATCGTCGAAGACGATACAATGCACTGACTGTACATACCAAAAGCCTTACTCTTGCCTTGTACTGGGGCTAAAGCTATTCTCAGAGATTCCTTTACCCCATTTCAAGCCGTGTGTATCGTAAAAAGCAACAATAAGAAATGTCCGATGATTCTAATTTCCAAACTCTTGATCAATCGTCAATGCACTTACTAGTGGTGGCGATCGCAATAAATTCTCCAGGCAAGGCCCATATCCAGCAGTGCAATCTTAAAGGATTACGATGAAGAATTCACAACTTAATTCTTTTGCACATCGATCTAGTTTTTTTTTTTTAAATATAAAATAATGATGACATATGAGCACGCAAACAACCTTATGGTAATTGGATGCTGTTGCTCATAGACATCTACAGCTATCTTTGATTAAGAATCAAAATTCAGATGCGTTACCACCCTTGAGGACTAAAATGGAATTCCTCGTATCCAGAAATAAGTCTCCGGTTCTAAGATAATATAGAGAAAATATTTTGCATCTGGTTAATACAAAGTCCAAGATCGTAATAGTCTCGTGGATATCGTAGAAGGCGCTGGAGGGAGGTGAAACTGGAGATGGGCCATAGCACCTTTCTGATAACGACTCAATTAATCTGCGGTTGCCTATCCGACTGCTGGCCTGGTTAACACTGGGTACCTACGAGGCAATCTAGGGGAGTTACGACAGCAGTAGAATTTTTATTTGCAGCAATTAAGTTAAAAAATTCGCAGACTAGGTTACTTAAAGATAAGTAACGATAGTAATCAGCTTGTTACTCATGACACTTGTTGCAACACTCATTAGTATTGTAAAAGCAATCACATCAAATCAATGAAGTTTAATTGCTTCTTCTTCTTCTTAAGTAGGCTGTCCGAAATCGACTTTGGACGTAGACTTGTCCCTTTGAAAGGAGATTTAGCAGCGCCCGCTGTCGGTTTGATGAAAGAAACACCAAAAATCTTACATCCTTGACACTGCTGCCTGTCGACAGTTTAGACATTTTACGTCTGGCATGAACGATATACCACCATCAATCGGAAAATGGTTAACGTAATAGAATTATGCTATAGCTATTTTTAGTTGTATCACGAATGGGTCGGCTCGAGTGAGGAAGGACCACGCTCTCACAGAATACCAACGTAAAACAGAAGCTTAATGATGGTGTGTTTCGTATAATAAATAAATAGAACCAAATACGTTTTAGAAAACATTCTTTTTTTTCCTCAGAGGTAACAACACATCTACACTGAGTTTTTTAAGTTTGTCTGGTTTTTGGTCGTGGGTAGAAGTACTTATATTTTTCTATGGGTAACGACATCCACCGGTTGAGTTTGTGCGCAACCTTTTTAATTACTCGATAAAATATGGCGATGGATTTTCTTAGGTCACTATCATACGTCAATTGTTGTTCACTCTTAAAATATATGCTTTATTTTTGGGTTTTTGCATATTTGAAAAATGGCACAATACAAAAATATTAAAAGCAAATTATAAAACAGTGTCTAAATAATGATTAACTAACGCCTATTTATTTAGCCAAATTTTTGTTTTCTCCAAAAGATTTTTCAAATAACGTATAGCATTGAGCCCTCCTGGCATTACTATCTATTCGTAAATTTTTCGTTCGGTACTATCGTAGCCGTTCCAAAGATAAGTACGGATAAACGGACAGACAAAATTTTTTGATGATGGATATTTATGCCCCTATAGTTTATAAATAAACCTTTGAGCATAATAGAAACCAATTATTTTAATATTACAGTAAGACACTTCAATTTTATTTACATGTCATAAATTAATATAACAATCATAAAAATATGTGATGACATAAGATCGGATTGCTCCCTCAATGTAACTGACAGTGGTTACAGTACCTTTATATTGAATAACCAGCTCTGGTTTACCCAGCAAGCTTAATATTGTAAATTATATGTGCCCCTGATAAAGATCTGATCCGTGGATACAAATTCCTAAAAACATTCTTCAAACACGTACTCGTCTGTCATCATTAAAACCGTCATCTTACAATCAACTGTAAACTGTACAGTCCTCCGGTTTTCCATAGTCCAGCCCGAAACTCCCATAGTGGATGCCAAATGATTTTACCACTGTTTCATCTATCAGTAGATTGTAGACTTCAAGTTTATGAGGCGAGTCTAGCTATGAAACGCTCCCGATATGAATATACTACCTAATGTACTACTCTTTATAGGCAATTGTGACTCTAACTCTTACAGATCTCCTAATAATATTTTCAGATTACTGATGGTGTATTCATACATTTCGGCAAGCTCGTTTCGATACATCGAAACGTATTGAAACACATCTCTGAGAGTGTCCCTCCTAAAGCATAGTAACCGCTCTTGCTGCGGCTTCCACATCCGTACGACAGCAAGACAGACAGTAATCACGATGACTGCTCATGCAAATGAAAAAAAGTATGAATGGCAAGTGATATTGAACAGCATGGTATAGAAAAAGGCAGATGGATGGAAATACAAATGTCTAACTCTTTGCTTCATCTTTGGACGAAACGAGAAAGAGTGGAATAATTTGCTGGCACATATCTTTTCGTCCGTAAACAATTTGGCCTTTAAGGCAGGTTTTGTTATGCTAAGACAGTATGGTTTACCATCCAGAGCATCAGACCTATTTACCATCAGATGAAATTGTGGTCTAGCAGAGGTTTATAATAAGTTAAATCGAAAATAAAAAATGTAGATGTAGGTATATGGGCTACCGCATCCATAGGTGGACGTGTACCAGTTTGTCACTCTCATTCTTAAAAAAAAAACTAATTTATTATCCCATAAAAGGCTACTGCTGAACATGCAGCATGTAGTAAGGACTTGTCTTATTATGCTTGGTAGACGGAATATCGAGTCTAGCACCAGTCTTGTTCACCTTTAACGGTACTCTCAGCCAACCGTATAGGTATTTTTTATTATGTGCGAGCAACTATGCAGGTCTAGGGTAAGAAAACAGTATCACTGCGTTCTAACATATCTGTTTTGATTGCTGCTATGGCTATAGTTAACTGCTAAGCCCTATTTGTTCAATGAATAGAAGGAGTTGCTTAGCTGTGAGCAATTTCACTTCGTCTGAGCGGGGTACATAGTTTCCCAGACAACGTAGTTACGTTTGCACATTAAGGGTCCGCAATCAGTTAGGATATGCAGATTGTTTCTTCCGTTTAGGTACAGAATCGGCGTATCCTTGAGTTGCTAATTCCCAGGATTGACATGTGCTTTTTAGAGCAACAATAATATTAATAGGGCAAAAATAAAGTAAGGCTCTTGCCTTAGGTATTATTTTACGTCAGGGGTAAACGAAATGGTAAAACCGCCAATTATTATTTACTGGAACTAACAAATTTAATGGTTTTCTTATCTTTTACGGTAGCCGTCTCTTACGACTGACACAAAGAAATGGTATAATGTATTCTCCTGCTCCGCTGTATGGCTTTTATAAATACATGGCATTTATTTGTAAATGAAGAAGTCCATAAAATATGAGCAATGAGGATTTCAATAATGTATGTGTATGTAAAGGTAAGTTGCAAGACGTCAGGCACTCGTGATGATTATGTTATCACTCTTCCCACTAACTTTTCAGGTTGCAAATATAATGTGGCATTCAGACCGCTGGTTATAATTTAATTCAAAAACGTTTTAAATACGCAAAAAATAATAGCTTGTGAGGTGTAGTCTACTCGCTCACGTAGGGACCCACATAAGCTAGTACTTAAGGGTATACCTAAATCACAAAAATACGTCAAAAGTTGCCTTACCACGTGTGCATATACAACAAATTCCCTGACGAACTTAAAACCCTAAACATTACATTATTCAAAACTTCTATAGCGTAAAAATATTCTTGGATGGTAACAATTAGATTATGTATCGGATAATATTTATTATATAAACTTTCATTTAAATATTATTGTTAAAGTATAGTTACAATGTATCTTTAATTAAGTTATGTGAATTTTTACTATGTTTTTACTATGTTTTGAAATTGACGATGCTCAGAATTGACATTTAATTAATTATTGTAATATGACTTCTCTATATTTTATTTTTAACTAAATCATGTGACTAATTATTGTATTCCAAATAACTAAGGAATTATTTGACATTATTTAAAAATATTTACATGATATGTAAAATAAGCAAAACATGAGCGCTTGTTCTTGTTTGTGTGTTTTACGCAAATAAAGATTATTATTATTTTAGGGTATTTATAATAGTTTTCTCATCTGGTTGGGTTCCATAAATATATAATTGCGATCGAAAATGATAAATATACATAAATAACAATAGAATAAAATAAGTACATAAAAAATACATACATAAATAAAAGCCCAACCAAATGGAAGCCCACGGCAGGGGAGACCAAACGGCCGAGGATTAGGTAGAAAGGGAAAGAAACTGGCGGACAATGCGGGTGGTATCGAGGAGCACCGCGTTCTGCGTTTGAGCCCGGAGCAGTCCGTCACGGAGTCCCAGTCGCCTCAGATGACCCGAGAGGCTGACTGGGATTAACCCGTTTGCAGAAACGACTATAGGTATTATTTCAGTCGACAGCCCACCCCACATGTCCGTCACCCCGTGAGCCAGGTCCAGATATTTTGTTCGCTTATTTGTTTCGGCTTTCATGAGGTTCTCGTCATACGGAATGGTAATGTCAACCAAAAATATCCTTGACTGTGCCCGATCCATCAACACAATATCAGGCTTATTCGCAAAAATAGTTCTGTCGGTCTCAGTAGAGCCTGGTGCGGTCATTTTCGAGCACGGCTTCCTGCAAGTACATGTAATACGGCAATTTCCGGTCCACGAGACCGTATTTCAGAGCGAGCTCCTGGTGTAGAATTCTGGTTACTAGGTTGTGTCTGTGCAAGTACTCAGAGTTAGAAAGCGCCGAACAACCGGAGATGACATGCCTAAGTGACACCGGGATGGCAGACAACAAGCTCAACAGACATTGACGGTGCCATCCTCTAGGATCTAGGATGTATTTCCAATAGTTGTTGGTCTTAATAACCTAACCTGTATTGCACAGACAAAACCCTCGGTTTCCCCGAAGAGGTTACTGAAACGTAGCCAGTTGAGAGAGGCAACTGCATCTACGAAGGGCTCATGTAGAGCCCTGTAGTACCTCCCGTGGAGCTTCTTCTCCTTCCATACAATTATTATTACTTTAATAACCAAATAAAAAAACAAATGCAAATCCTAATCACAATAAGTAACTCACTTCCGTTTGTTGAATTTTTTGTTTATATTGAATAAAGGTGATACGAGGATATGGTCCACCTGATGCCAAGTGTATGCTATAACCCATAGACATTTACATCTATCCTCAGTAAGAAATCAAAATTCAGACGCATTTTCACCCCTGCGGACTAACACTCGTATGGAATGCCTGGTTTCCAGTAAAAAGTGTCTCCGGATCTTTACACTTGCGAAACTCTAAATTTTATTCGTACTGTGTCCTTTCCAACCACTTTTGCACACAATATTTGTCACTATGTAAGCTGAAATGTCAGATGTGTAATTTGGTATTCATGCGAGCAAAACGTTGTAAGATTCAAGATTTAAGCTTTTTTTCGAAAGTAATAAACAGGAAAGGTTTATAGCCAAAACGAATTTCGCATCTGGAGTGGAATATTTTGTCGTGAGTATATCAATATTTTAAGATGGATCCTATTTATATTTAAGGCTGTGTTTTAATTTGTATTAAATATTTATATTAGAACTAATTATTAAGTTGTTTAACCCAATAGACCTAATTATTATTTTGGGTATGCAAATTAAATATCAAAATACCAACTTTATTATAGTTTGTATTAAAATATAATTAGACAATTATTTCGAAAAATTTAACATAAAGTCGATACTTATATCGGTTTTTTTTGTAAAAATATTTTAAAAAAATTTTACACAGGAATATTGATATATGGAGAAGAACGACCGTGTGTGTCAACCGTTATACGTTGTAGACTTATACTATCGTGCGTGAAGGAACCACCCTGCAGCTATATCATGATAGTAGCACGAATAAGTAGGCTCAACTGGGGTAGAAGCACGTTCGCACAGAATACAAGCGTAAAAGAGAAGTTTAATTGTGCTGTGTTTCCTATGGTGTGTGTAGAGAACTTTTGGATACGCTTTTTACGAGAAACGAGGCATTCCTTATTAGTTTTCAAGGGTGACGACGCATCTGCACTTTGATTCATAATCGAGGATAAAAAGTAGATTGTCTAGGATCGCAGCATCCACTTACCATCAGGTGGACTGTGTGTACATATATCTCGAAAAAAACTTTATTTTCAGCCAGTTTTACCCAATTTTTTTCTAAACCTATTGAGGTAAGGTCGTATTATTTTTCCCTTTATTCTTGGGCAAGTTAGAAAATAATAAATATTTGTCTTATTATACAAAATAATCTCAGACTCACGAAAAACTTTTTACTAGCAGATGTAAATTTTATTGTTATTGTTCTTTCATAGCAACTTTTATTACAGGCCACGTCCTACAAAAGTTTGTAATACATAAATTGCGCAAGGTTTTTAATGCCGGGAAGTCAAACGTTTTTATATATATAACATTAGAATTTGATTTATAAATAGAAACATTTTTCTAAATATTGAATGCACAATAATGTATTGTTTTTCAAACTAATTATATTGGTCTACAATCTCTTAATCAGACTTAAATGCATATTAGACCTTCTTAAGTTTCATAGACAAAAACCTGTTAAACCCTAGGATTATACTATTACATACTGACGGATATTTCAAAAGCACTATCACAGGAACTGTGTCAAGTTTAAGTTAAGTTTACGTCATACGTTCCTTTTACCGACTATCATGAATTAGAACCCCGCTGTAGCTATGTTATGGTAGTATTTAAAGGTATAAGTATAATTTATAAAATATTTAGATATATTTAAATATGACCTTATAGGTTATACCTTACTATCCTACGCTACTCAGCGAGCTATGGAAAGGATTTGCTGAAGATTACTTGCGTGGTACAATCACCAGAGTAACTAGAATAGTTAACAATTTTAATGTAACAATCCTTTCATTTACTTTCTTATTTCTTACGTCTTTTTTGTTCCTAATTTTTATTCAATTTTCGAAACAATCGCTGACATCCGATTTAGTTGCAATCTGGCACAACTTATGTAACTTCTATTTCATTGCAATAACATGACACCATTTCACTGAACTAATAATTGACCTGGATGTTAACCCTTGCTTCGTCAATAAATGCTTGTTTTAATAATAGATGTCATTTAAGTCAACAAAAAAGTTATGGTAGACTTCAATTTGCCTTTCATGATGAAGCCCCATTCAACTTCAACAACTAATTTAATGGGTAATGATTTCTTATATTTACGCGAACACTATACATGATTAACGCGAAAAAATCCGTAAAAGTAGTTTTAATTTAATGGGTATTATATTTTCAACAACTAATTTAATGGTTATAAACCGTGGTCGCACTAATCTTACCGATGATCAGCATGAGGGACGGCCTTCTACGGCTGAAGATAACATCAGCGTTGAGCGGCGTATGATAAAGACTGATAAAGGAGTGAATTGTCCGCAGATTTAGACAAGCTTGAGCATTGGTATGAGTCAATTGCACAAAATCCTCCAAGAACATTTAGCGGTCAGGAAGCTTTATACCCAGTGGATACCACAAAATTTAAAAGAGGCCCAAAAACTCCGTTGTGTTGATTGGTGTCGTAAAATGTTTCAAATATTTTAAAGGAAGTGACTCAAATGCTGTGTTCGACATACGTACGGGTGACGCAAGCTGGATTTATTGTTATGACCCTGAAACTAAGAGACAGTCTGCTGTCTGGGTGTTTCCTTTTCCTTTTTGAGGCCAGAGTAGGAGGCAATCTGAAGATCAGCTCAGCATCAGATCAAGCCCAAGTAAGTGCACTTTCCTATCTTGAGCTGTTCTCTTTGTTGTTATTTTCCCACGGCAGCTAATGCTACTGCTTTTGCCAGCTGATATAGTAAATTAGGTCCTAACAGAGTATATCAACAAAAACCGACGACGTGCCACGTCCATAATTTTCTTTTAGTTATATCTAAGTATATACAGTCCAGCGTTTGGTTCAATCTAGAACACCTACCTTTAATCTCGCATAGAAATCTTGGTGTTATTATTCCCGGAATCGAACCCGGGACTCAATAGCCAACCATTTTGTGGTTCTTTCTCTCTAGATACGAAAGGCAGTCTAGTCACCATAAACATTAAGTGGAACCCACGACCCAGGAACCATTAGCGCCACCAACCATGTTATAAACAAGGGTGACACCGAAAGTTCTTAGAAAAGCAAAAACTGAACAAACTAGCAAGTTATAAGTTTTATTATATATTTTCAAAATAGTGTCCATTTACAATACATCGCTGCATCCGACGAAACCAATGAGAAAAGCACTTTGCCCACACATCCTAAGGGGGCATTTTGAAACGTAGCCTCTACTTCCTCGGCGTTTATAAAGCGTTTTCCTAAAAACTTTTATTATTATTTTCGGAAACAAATTAAAATTGCAAGGTGCGAGGTTAGGGTTATAAGGCGGGTGACCTACCTAATTCTACGTCTCACGTCACCAAGTAGCCGATTGTTTGCATGGCGGTGTGCGACGAGGCTTTATAGTGGTCAAGGAGGATCCTACTGCGAGGTCTTTTCTCCCGAACTTTTTCCAAGACAAGTGGCAAATAATTGTTAGTGTACCACTTTGCAGTAACTGAATTTCAATCTTCTAAAACAATTGTTGATGTGTGTTGTGACCTGTCCTTCCGAAGAACAAAGCCACCATTTTTTTCCCACGCATCGACCTCCCTTCTCTTTAGTTTGCAACTCGTCGGAAGAAAACACCCAGACAGCAGATTGTCTCTTAGTTTCAGTATCATAACAATAAATCCAGCTTTCGTCACCTGTAAGTTTATTGGTCACAGGATTTGAGTCACCTCCGTTATATCTTTGAACCATTTCACGACACTAATCAACACGACTGAGTTTTTGGGCCTCTGTAAAATTATGAGGTATCCACCGGGCACAAAGCTTCCTGACCGCTAAATGTTCATGGAGGATTTTGTGCATTTGACTCATATTGAACGCTTATCTTGTCCGAATCTGCTGATAAGTCACTCTTTTGTCTCTATCACACACCGCACAACACTGATGTTATCTTCAGTCATCGCCGTAGAAGGTCTTCCCTCACGCTGATCACCGGTGAGATTAGTGCGACCACGTTTAAACTCATTAAAACAGCTGTCAACAGTGGCACAAGATGGTGCTTCATCGTGAAAGCTAATTGAAGTCTATGATAACTTTCTTGTTGACTTAAAAGACATCAAAAATCATAAAAAAATCATTGTACGAAAATTTTCTCGCATTAAACTCATGCCACACAGATAATTTTTAATTTGTCGCCAAATCGTAAACAAATGACAAATTAATGAAATACATACACATTAATATTGAAAAAGAGTTCCATTTTCTAAATTTGAACTTTTTTTTTAATTTGTTAATATAATAAATTTTTATAACTGGCCACTTGTTAACACAAGTGGCCAGTTATAAAAACTTTCATTGTCGCCCTAATACAGGTCCGACCATTAATGGTTTAGTTGCTGTATTCCATTTCTGCCGAGATAGCTTCTAAAATGACTGCACTAGCCTGTCTAACAAGTTATGACGTGAAAGAAAATGGAGTTTATCATTGTCTATATCCATAGTGGGTAAATACTTCAAAGGCGTTACATTAAAAAAATGTGCTTTACCGACTGTGTTACACGGCAAGACCTAAGGTCCGTTATTCCCGGGAATGACGGCCTAGGACGAACTCGAAAACAAGCGATACATCTGTGCAACAGATTTTGAATTAAGTTGCTTAAAGAATGCCGTAATTCTGGCTCAAAATAGATATCAACAATACAGAACCAGCATGACAATTCAATTTGTGGCGATAATCGACTAATAAATTCAATATATGATCCTTACGCGGTAAAACTATAGGATGTCGTTGATCAAAATTTAAATTTGAGTTGGATAAAGTATAAGATATAGTCCTGGTTATTGTGTAAGATTTCAGACCTTTGAGGCTGAGACAACCCGTTCTGCTGTAGGCTTTGTCCTCCTTATGCCAATACAGCTTCTACTACTTTGACCAGACATTTATTGTAGATTTCATCAGCTAGATGTTCATCCATAATTCACGAAAGCCTTTCCTCTTGTCGTTTGTAGTATTCGGATAGGCTGTCCCTGTATTTAACCCAAAGACTTAGTACATCTGTAATCTGAAAGAATGCCAGCATTATAGAAAAAAGTTCACGAATTTTAAATAGTGACTCACGTAAGGCTTATTTCTCTAGGGCAAAATCCCAATGTTTGTCGCGCTCCACGAAGCCAAGTTTCATGAAAGCTAATTAAAGAGTTGGTTGGAGGACACCGTTGACAGTCTTCAAGTCATCGAAGGTTGATGGGCCCCTAACCTCGTGCAGAAGTAACACTCTGTGTTGTTCGGGTGAACCTTGTACACTCTACATACAGCGTGTTCTTTCATTATTCCTGGCCAGCCATCTACGGGTTTTCCTCTTTTCCTTCCGAAAACAATTTTTTTTGCAATACAAAATATGAAAGCACTTCCGCATATAAAAGAATTTTATCAAAATCATCTATTTGACATAAATCAAAAAATGCTAACAGTGTCGTTTTATTGGAATATTAAATTTGTCGTTGAGGTTGTCGGAATTAAAATAGACTCGTTGGCCATTTTCAAGATGAACAGCTAAATGTAATTAAATACATTAAATGTAAGACTGCGGAAAAACTTTCATATAGGGAAAATCCTAAACAATTCATACTGCATCGCCTCTAAACACGCCATACCCGTAGATGCCTCCGAACTACTCAAATAACGCCCTTTCTTGTATAATTTGACCACATCCTTTTAGTTTTCTAGCAAGAAATTCACCTGATCACTGCCCTTATTAATGAAATTACAATTGTTCTTTATCGATTTAACACTATTGTAAAATTTTACATTAATATGTACCTTAAATGTCCGTGACAGAACCTTATTATAGGGACCACCCACCTATTGTCTAGTTCAATGCCTTTTAATTTAAGTGTAAAGTCACTGTATTGTGGGTAACCATCGTTCCTTGTCTGTGCATCTCTCAAAAATTGTCTAAGATATTATTGGCTACATACTGTCTATCATGGAGAATATAAGAGAATATAAATAATTATTAAGGTTCCCAGATGGACAGTGTATCATATTATTTTTAATTATGTTGTGTAAATAGGATCTTCATATGGATTTGGTATCTCATAACATATAAGGACATCCACCATGTCAAATGCGGTTAACCATCCACAACAATATGTATATGTGAGGCATACCCCGTTTTCACCATTCGGAAAAGAACAATGCAAATATCATTTAAAATTAGGTAGCTAACGGATGACAAAGTAACTGGATCCAGCTTTACCACTGATCATTTCTATATGTTTTATTTTAGAACTGAGTAATAACGAGCTACGAACCACGAACGCCGTGGCCACGAAAGGAAATTATTGTGTAAGAAGAATCAATCGATCGAGTCATTTAGAAGTTACGATCACTAACAGACATACCAACGATTCTATATATAAAAGATAAAGAAAATTCTAAAATAATATATATAATAAAATGGAATATATAACTTTCTACTGTTTAAAGCTGAAAAGAAAACAAATAAGTGTAGCATCTATTCTTATCTTCATCTTATAAATTCATCTTACAAAATAAACGTAAGCTTCTAGTCTAAAAATTTATCGTATTATTTATATCATTACCCCTACAGCCTATAAAATCCAGTGCTGAACATAAGCCTCCCCTATAGATTGCTTCCTAGAGGGGATTTTGCCATTTTGTGTAATAATATATCTATAAATCAATTTTATATGTAGTTTTTCTTGCTACAATTAAGTCCATTAAAATATTACTGACTTCATTTTTGAATAAAATAGGGCCGTAATATTGCTTAGTGTAGCAAAAATGGCTTTAGCGCTTTGTGCGTTCGCTCACGTAAGCGATATAAATCTACGATTGAAAGTCGTAGCAATGGCAAGTCTATAAAATTATATAATGCGAAGCGTTTTTATTTCAGTGTATTGACAAAAATAAAATATTATATTTTGCTGAAAGTGAAGATATGTATCTTCTACTACTTCGTCATTATCAGCCGATACCACAATGGAAACTAACGTTAAAATATAGTTAAGTTACAACCTATATACGAGGGTGGATTGAAAAGTACTCGGCCTAACACAGATCCATTCAATTCTAAAAATCAAATCTACCCACATTATTTAGTTCAGTTCAGACTAGTTCATTGTGTGAAGTTTGAAACGTGTGCGATAATTAGTTGTGATTTTATAAATTTATTAACAAAGTAATCGGACATAATTTCCGCGAATGGAGCAAATCGAGCCGTGCCGTCATTAAGTACCTCCATAAGAAGGGGCTACCATCAAAAGCCATCCATGATGACATGGTCAGTACATTAGGCGATTGTGCGCTGTCATATTCATCCGTCAAAAATGGATAGCAGAATTTAAGCGTGGTAGAGAGAGTGTGAAAGATGAAGCCCGCTCTGGAAGGCCTTCGACGTCAACTACTGACGAAAATATTAAAAAAGTACTTGATTTAATAATGGGAGACCGCAGATTAAAAATTAGAGAGATAGCCGAGATTATAGGCATCTCTTATGAACGAACTCAAAATATCTTTGTCAACGAGTTGGGTTTCCACAAGGTGTCTGCGAGGTGGGTTCCGCGACTGCTTTCAGTGGAACAAAAAAAGGACGCGATTGACTATTTCACGCGACTGTTTGAAGTTATTTGAAGCCGATGCCGATGATTTTTTGAATCGTTTTGTTACTATGGACGAAACATGGGTTCATTACTATACACCGGAAACAAAACAACAATCAAAACAGTGGAGAATACCTGGTTCAAGGCTAAGTCGATTTTGTCGGCAAATAAGGTGATGGCTTCAGTATTCTGGGACTCGAAAGGTGTGATTATGATTGATTATCTTGAAAGGGGTCAGACTATAAACTCTGATTACTACTGCACCTTACTACGTCGTTTACGAGAGGAAATAAAAGAAAAACGTCGAGGAATGCTCAGAAGAAAAGTCCTGTTTCATCAAGATAACGCCCGTGTTCATACGTCAGTACAGTCAATGGCTGAAATTCACAACTGTGGCTTTGAACTGTTACCGCATCCGCCGTATTCACCTGATCTGGCACCATCAGACTTCTTTCTGTTCCCTAACCTAAAAAAGCACTTGGGAGGTCAAAGATTTTCGACAAACGACGAGGTCAAAGCAGCTGTAGACGCATATTTTGACTCTAAGGAAGAATCATTTTTTTTCAACGGTCTAAATGCTTGGAAGGGGAGGTGGCAAAAGTGTATTGAACTTGATGGTGATTATGTAGAAAAATAAAAATATAACTGATTTAGTATGTGTTTATTTTCTTGGTTAGGCCGAGTACTTTTCAATCCACCCTCGTATGTCCCACTGCTGGGGTTCCTCTCATTTCTGAAAGGGTTTAAGGACTAGGATATGTCCACCGTGCTGCCCCATTGCGTGTTAGCGAACTTCGCATGACTTCGAAATATTTTTTTTCATTTCTCAGACGTGCAGATTTTCTCACGATGTTTTCCTTCACCGCCGAGCACGTGGTAAATCAGCACTTAAAGTTGTGACTAACAATTTCATAGGTGCCCGCGGGGGCAGAACCTGGGTTGCTAGTTGTTGCGAGCGCTTAGCTTATCATTTTATGGTTTTTATGAATTATGAAACTTTTTATTCCTCGGACCTCGCGAAGATTGAAGTAAATCAGCACTTAAAATTACAATCATCAATTTTAGGCATTGGTAGAACCCATATTGCCGTTCTGTGAAATTTAGCTTAGCTGTTGAGCTACTACGGCTCTGAAATAAAGTAAAACAATATTATTAGAGACAATTAGCATAGCCTGACCTGCTTTGTCATAAGGGCAACAAAATGACACACCCTAAACACGTCCCTGTCCCCGTGTTACGTCAAACGGAAAAGAGCTGTCGCAAATCGATCGTTATTTCCGAATGAAAAGCCTCGAATTAATACGTGCTCAAATCGCTCTAGAGACGAAACGCGTGAATATGGAAATCAGCCATGAAACGACAATTTTGTTATGTAAATTTATACTTGTGATGTGCGAAAACCGCCTTTTGAAATTGCCACCAACGTGTCATCCATTAACTAATATTTTTTTGAAACGAATGAATCGGAAGGAAATAAAATCACTCGAATTTTAGGACTGATTTTTAATTTATAACGAATCAACAAGAAAGTTACAAAAAAAAAAAAAACACTGAATAAATTTTATTAATACATTTTATTAATACATTTTATTAATAGAAATATTGTGTGAATGAGATCAAGTTGTTCAGTGTCAACGGCACTCCTTAACGACACTCAATATGTAGTCGACAAAATTATTTTTGATAACAACTTCTTAGTATTGGAACATAACAGGCTCGAAATAGCTAGTTTATTTTATATTATAATTTAAATGTCTATCCTTAGGGAAATATTTACCTTTCATAAAGTTTTATAAGATTAACTTTACGTTCGTAATGATTTACGAACTTGAAGAATGGCTTATTTCCTAACATCAGTAAGATCGGAGATTTATTTAAGAGAATTATAATTTATTTGTAAACTTTACATGATAGTTTGTTATGATAGTTTTGATAACTAATAATATTGAATAATAATATTATCCGACAGTGTTGTCGTTAGCGAACGATGTATGTTCGTATGAGAAATATGACGCATATAAACATAATATTACTCTAAGAACTTTAACAATGTAACGAAAAGCATAGTTCGTTGTTGAAAATCAAATGTTTATCTCCCTTAGAAAACTTTCGATTAGAGCTCGACATTTTCATCATCGAATACGTTACTCCAACACTTGGATTTTCTCCTGTATTGTAGAGGATATATTTACATACATACATATATCCCGTAACAAATATTTTTTATTATTTATTGTAGGCCATACAAACACTTGTTCCGTGCGGGATTCGAGCCCACAGCCTTCAGCGACGCAACTCATTGTTAAGCAATTGCCCCACGGAACAGTCTTTATCTTTCTTAAGCAGTACCTATTTAATTTTTATTTATTGCCAAAATATAAGTAAAATGAATAAAATTAAAAGAACTACTAAATACTGGAGGGCTAGAAGTTTATTTGCAACTGTTGGGTTCTGTTGCTGTTATTCCTGAGGTAATTTTATGGAACATAATATTTAACTTAATTGATTTAAGATATTATGCAGGATAGGAGAGGTAGAAAGAACCGCTGTTTGTAGTTCATAAGGTAGGAAAACTTATGAACTACAGACGGTGGTCATATCACCTTAAGCGATTTCTAGCTGACAGGCCGTACAGAAAAGGACATTGTAATTTTATGTTTTGACGAATAGGTGCGACGTACAATATAAAATAAACTGAAAAAAGATAAAATATTATTAAGAATAATATTTATAAGAATATATTAATAATATATACAATATTTAATGATTGTATATATTATTCATATATATTATGACTAGGTGCGTAGTACCTAAATATAACTCATCTCAGAAAGAAATCCTACATTATCCGTAGGTACGATTGAAATTTTTAGCTGTCTAAATGCTGTGTTTTAGCGCAGGTACAAACAATTTGCACTTAAATGGATAGGAAAAATTATCACATTTTATAATAATAATTATCAGAACGCAAAGCAAATGAATTTAAAATAATTACAAATGCGTGAAATTTTGCTAATTTTAACTTTTGATTGACATTATCGATAATATCTTATCGAAGTATCCATAACATGCAAAAGTACGCCTTGCATGAAGCCTTATTCAATTTAGAAGTTTTTTTAAGCTATTGCATAGCTTCTATCGCGGGCCTTGAGCGCGGGGACCGAATCCAGAAATTCCGTAACGAAAAAAAACCTCACGCTCCCCACTCCGACTGGCACGGATGTGTGGCGTTGAAAGCTGTGCATCGTCTAACGTCGTTTCAGTTCGGCAGACTTCGGCACTCGGTAGACTTCGGCACTCGGCAGACTTCGGCACGGTGTTTGTGTGCGTGCGACTAGACGTATGCGTGTACACTAGCTGCTAACTCAATGATAAAAATTCCTGAATAACCTACATGTATTGTAAGATATTAAAAATATTTTAAACAATATTAACTTCTCATTTATTCAATAAGAGAAAAAAATTGTTTTCTTATCGGTCACCACGCTCAAAAAGTGTAACTTGATTTAATATTAAAGACTTAACTGCATAAATAAAATAAATAAATAATTATAATTGCATAAATTGATAAAAAATGCTATGCAATAGCTTTACCGCGGCAGTCACCGAGTGCCACACGTATTTTTTTAATTTTTAAGGATCCGTATATCCGTAACCATTTTTGTCTGTAAGGTCGTCTGGGTAGGCGGTCACATACCAGCCATCACACACATTGTCCCCGTCGTCACATATACTAGTGTATTTTCATTTTGGTCTCTCCCTAATCACACCTCACTATAAATAGAATGAAATTAACGCTAAATTACATGACAGTCACATATCAATCATTTCTTTTATAATTTTCTATTATCTTTAGCGATCGTTTAAGGGGCCATTCATTAATTACATAGGGGTACCGAAGGGGAGGGAGGAGGGGTTTCTGATTGGACAACATGGCTTATATATACCAAATTAGCGATGTATTGAGGATAGGTCAGATTAAGAGTACATTTAACCTACGAGCATGTATGCGTAGATATATGGATGTAAAAGAGACGAGAGAGGTGTATCAGGATCGTGCCAAATGGAAGTCTGTCGTCTTTGACTACCTCTCTGGGTGACGCCCGTGAGTGTTTATGTTTTATGTCTATGGGAACTCATAAGATTTTTTCTGGCTCAGCCTAAAGTTACCACTTACGACACTCACGAGTGACACCATAGGGGGTAGATTAATGCAAGTTCAACACGCAATAATCAATGAGTTACGAGTGTGTGTTAGCATTACCATATATAAAAAAATCCTTCTATTAATTAGAATTATAACTTAAAGCACATGGAATCATCTTTATAATCCCGATTTCCATATTCACACGATCGGTCACTGAAATGGTTTGAGCAGGTATTAATTCAGAGTATGTCATTTGAAAATAGCAATTTGCGAGTGTTTGCACCGTTTGAGGCAATATATGGGACGTGCAGGAGATGCAATTTGAACCGAGTTTACTTTTCGAAACAGTATTGAATATTTATTAAGTTTGCATGAAATGTGTACACGTTCTTAGCCAACTTTAAAAAGGAAGAGGTTGTTAATTTGACAGTATGTTTTTCGTATATATGTTACGCAATATCTCTGTCAAATTTAAACCGATTTTGGTTATTCTTTTCTTACTAAATAGGTAATAATCGTGTGCTGGTCCCATATAAATCTGAAAAATAGTTTCATAACTATGCGGGGCAAAATAGAAAATAAAGTTTATAATGTTACTATTAAAGACATTTAGATTGTGCTATCTCATAGTCCGCTCAAGTGCGTAAAAAATAAATATTGATTAATATATAAATATCGATTAATAGTTATTTTGAAATTATATTGAAAGTGAAATTATTTTAATAAACAATAAAAATAATTCCACTTTTTAAGTCAGAGGTTTAGTACTTCTATATACTATGTCTGAGTACCAATGTAAGAATGTACAATTAGTTTATTCTATTTTGTTCTTTAAGGTCGGCTTATACTTTTTAGTATAAATTATGATATTATTCGGTTTATTGCAGAACGCATTTTATATCCTATTTTTATTGCACGTTTGGTGCGTACAGAGACTAGCAAATTCTATACAACATATATTATGCTTACTGGAGCGTATAGCAATATTCACTTTATGACTTTATTTTATGAATTCAAGTTTTCTATCGCTTTATGGTTAGAGTTGGATGTTCTAGCTGCTGCGTGGAATCGATTATATATTAGTTTCTTTTGTGTTATTAGTAAACTACATAATATTTTAACGAAATATAAAAGAGTTGTTTTTAGGAGGAGGTCGTGCGATGAGGTAAGTGGATCATGAAATAAACGCCTTCTTAAATTTCACAATATGCGCGAAATTCGAGCCCGACCTCACAGCTTATATTTTCTTCAAGTGTCAAACTCACCCACGTCGTATTGTATGACGTGTTATGTGTACGTGTTTTATCCCGCCAATCAAAGAACGGGTGACGATTTCTCATATTTTCCCATATTTCGTTGGGTGTATATTTTATGAGACAACTATAGCTTATGGGTATCATATGAGACGTTTATGCGATACACCAGAAATATTATTGCTTTCAAAACAAGGCGGTATAACCACATCGTTTACAACGGACGTGAAATAACATAACTGATGATGGGCAACAGCGTCAAAAGTGTAAAAAGAAAACACTGAGTAGTTAGAAACCGTATGGCGATGGATTACTAATAAAAATACTGAACCATAATCCTAACATACAGATTATGCAGAGCATAGTTACACTTACAATAATTTTTGATGTGTAACATCTTTCCTCTCGCTTTCCTACAATCTTTAAAAGAGACATGTAGTGTGACATGTAGTTGGAGAAACGCGCGCTATTTGATTTGACCAAGGAGTGCGCGCGGGTACAGAGTTGGCTGTCAGTTCTTGACGCAGCTTTTCAATAGATACTTTTAAATAACAAGTATATGTCTCATATTTTAGTTATATTGTGTTCATTGTCTCCGCTCTCCTCTAAATTGAACAAAAATAACTGTATTCAAAAAAAAAAATACATTATTCTTTTTTTAAGAGCCAAAAGCAAAATTTTAAATTTACAATTTTTGTTTTATTTTGTAATTCTAGATGGTACCTGCGATACTTTGACACAAGATATCATTTGAATATCGTCATGCAATAAGTGCAAATTAAAATGTTACTGAATTGTTCAGTCCAGGATACGTATCTGGGCTTTCGTTACATCATCTCTAGCGTAGTTAGTAGCACACTCCAAGTCTTAATTAAATAAAACACAATTTTCATTAAAAATATTCATCCTTCGTTACGATATTACGAAAAATATTTTCAAATAATACCTGAATCATTTTCTTCAGGATATAATGTTAATGTTGTTTACTATCAAAGTAGGCTTGCTGTGTTTTTTTTTCTTAAGGTTTATGTAAAATGTGAAGTTCCAAGGCCGTACGTAAGCAATTATAGATTACTAATTGCATTTGCAATTATGTAGATAGTTATCACTTTCACTCTTATAAGAGCCTATAGGCCTATAAGCCTATAGGCTTCACGCTTTGTGTATTATTTTTCTTTTGTATCTAACAGTGTGCGTGTCCATAACAAATCTGTAGAATATTGTTTTATTTGGTAAAGGTTACAAACTTTGTTAAAAGTCATTTATATACTTTCACCACTGGTTCGGAAACAAACTCTGTCCTGGGAAACCAAGACACCCATCGGGACTTTTTTTTTTTTCAAAATAAATAGTTCAATAATAAAGGTTGTCAACGCCTACAAAACTTAATTAAGAAACAGCGATCACCTCATTTCCATTGTTGTATATGTAATCCGTATAGTAAAGGTCTCCTTTTTTATTACCTGAGAAGAGTTATGGAGCAATCAGTTCGACGCGCTTCAATGCGTGTTGGAGGACTTCACATCAGGTACCCAAATTATTTTATTTTAGAGACACGCAGGATACCTTTTAATTTTTCTCTTATTTTTATTTCCTTTTTGTAAGTTCACAGAATACCAGCGTAAAATAGCAGCGTAATGCTGCTGTATTTCGTATGGTGAGTGTAAGGAACCAGAGACCCTTTATACTGAAATCAAGATATTCTATCTTAGTCCTCAGGGGTGACAACGCATTTTCACTTTTATTCTTAAAAAAAAGGGGGATGAGTCGCTCGCGTCCGTAGGCTTCGACCACCTAATCTTAGGCCCACCCTACACGTGTCCCCCGGGTGGTGCTAAACGAGCGACAAAGCCGATAAAATAGACTCGGTTCCTCGCCGTATGGTAGCGGCGTAAAATCTACCACCAACCCTTGTTCGCACCATGACTCAAGAAATAAAAGAAATGGCCCCGAGTTCCCGGCGCCCTTTAAATGGGGCAGGGGTGCGAAGAATCTCCGGGAGAAAAACCGGCGACGAGGTTCGGCACCCGTCACGTTCTGTCTCCCAGAGGGGCGAAAAGTGGATTGCGGAAACCCGTCTGGCTACGCTGAATGTATGTGGAGGAATGAATGATAAGATGGATGAAGTATGCCAAATGATGAATGACAGAGGAATAGATGTGTTATGTGTGAATGAGACGAAACGAAAGGGAAAGGATGCCACTGCACATGGCACGTATACCGCGTATTGGTCTGGTGTAGGCGAGACCGAACGGGCATGCCAGGGAGTTGGTTTCATCCTTTCAGAAAGAATGGGTCAATGTGTGAAAGAGTATGAATGTGTAAGCCCGAGACTGCTATGGATACGAATGAAAGTGGGCTTAAAGAAGCTGTTCCTGCTAGGGGTGTACGCCCCAGACATGTCTAAGCCTACTAATATCCGAGATTAGTTTTGGGACATGGTAAGGATGGTGTTGATAAAATGTAAGGAAAATGAAAATATTATTATGTTAGGAGACTTTAATGGAAGGGTTGGGGTGAAGAGGTCTGGTTATGAAAGGATATTGGGAACGTTTGGTGATGAAAGTATAAATGAGAATGGTGAAGACCTCCTCACCGTATGTGCGGAAAAGAATCTTTTTGTGACGAATACTTTTTTTCGTCATAAGAAGATTCACATGTATACATGGGAAAGAGGTGATGATAGAAGCATGATAGATTTCGTAATTGTGGATGAAAGAATGAGGAGCGCAGTCGTAGATACAAGGGTTTACCGGGGGTCCAACGTAGGGACGGATCATTACTTGGTCTTATGTCGAATTAATGGTCTTTTCAAGCGTTGGCGGCATCGGACATCTGTATCTACCACTGCGTTACAGCGTATAAGAATAGAGAAGTTACAAGATGAAGATGTGATAGAGAAGTATAAATGTAGACTGAGAGAAAATATTAGATGTTTGAATGGGTTGTGTATGAATGATTTAGACTTGAATACTGTGTGGGATAATATTAAGAAAGGTTTGGTGGATACCGCCACCGAAGTATGCGGTGTAAGTAAGAGAACAAATGAAAGGAAAAGTAATACGTTATGGTGGGATGATGAGGTACGGGTGGAAGTTAAATCAAAGAAGAAAGCATGGTTAGATTTACTAGCAACCAAAGCTGATAATTCTTCTGGTATGAATGATGAGATTGAAAGAAAAAAGGCAGAATTTAGACATCTAAATAAGAGAGTAAAAGGAAGTTGTTGAAAGGAAAAAGAAAGAAAGAACGGATAAGAATGATAGAAGGATATCTGATAATTTCCAGGCTAACATAGAAATGTTCTGGAAACTCGTAAGAACTGCCAGGGGAAATACAAAACAGCCTATAATAAATGCTATAAGAGACGAGAATGGATGTATTCTGAATGATGAAGTTTCGAATTTAAACAGATGGAAGGAATACTTTGAAAGCGTGTTTATGAGTGAAGAGTCGTATGAATTAAATGAACTAGAAATTCCGAAAGAAGTGGAAAGGGGTATGGAGATAAGTGTAGATGAAATAATGAAAGCAATGAAAAGCATGAAAGCAGGTAAGGCAGCTGGATATGATAGAGTATCACTCGAGATGCTAAGGGCTGGAGAGGGGAGTGGTGGCAGGCCTGCTGTACACCTTGTTTAATTTATGTTGGGAATTAAAACGGGTACCGGATGACTGGTGTAAAGCAGTTATAGTACCAATATATAAAGGAAAAGGGTCACAGCAGGACTGCAAAAACTACCGCGGTATCAGCTTGCTTAGTATTGTGGGTAAACTGTATGCTAAGGTGTTAATTGAAAGAGTTATGAAAGAAACTGATGGAAAAATTTGGGATGTGCAAGCGGGTTTAAGAAAGGGAATGGGGTATACAGATCAAGTATTTTCCATGCGCATGATTGCGGAGAAGTTTTTGGCCAAAAACCAGAAAGTTTTTTGTGCGTCCATGGACTTGGAAAAGGCTTATGACAGAGTGGACAGGAATGTGTTATGGCAAACACTGAACTCATATGGGTTGAGCGCTGGTTTGATACAGGCATTAAGGTCTCTTTATAGGGACTCTAGTGCTTGTGTCAGGATCAATGGGGTCTACTCGGACTGGTTTGGCATCCAAAAAGGTGTCAGACAGGGCTGTGTGGCTTCCCCTTGGCTGTTCAACCTATTTATGGACCGGTGTTTGCAAACTTTGAAAGATGAAGAATGTTGGTAAAGAATGGGCGAGTTAACCGTCAAATGCCTTTTGTATTCCGATGATCAAGTCATACTTGCGTCATCGGCGGCAGAGTTGCAAATGATGGTTACATTAATGAACTGGGAATTAAAAGAAAGGGGAATGAAAGTGAACGCATATAAGACGAAAGTGATGGTTTTTGAAAGAGAAGAAAGCAAAACGGTATGTGAAATAAGAATAGATGGAGAGTTGATTGAGCAAGTGGATGAGTTTGTGTATTTGGGATGTGTATTTAGCAGGGATGGTAGATATGATAGGGATATAGAACGACGAGTAAATGCAGGGAATAGAGTGAATGGGGCACTACACTCTATTATGAAGAACCAGAATTTGTCAAAACAGGCACGTATGGTAATTCATAATGCTGTGTTAGTCCCTACTTTAATGTATGGTAGTGAAAGCTGGGTGTGGCAGAAGAAGCACGAAAGTAGAATAAATGCTGTAGAAATGCGGTCTTTAAGGAATATGCTAGGGTGTAATCTGAATGACAGGGTGAGAAATTGCGTGATAAGAGATAAATGTGGTATGCAAGATGATGTTGTGACCAGGATTAAGAAAGGAATGCTTCGGTGGTTTGGTCACGTAGAAAGAATGAATGAGGAAAGAGTGACAAAGCAAATTTATATGGTAGATGTGAATGGCCGAGTCGGGAAGGGACGCCCTAAGAAAAAGTTTATCGACCAAATTGGCGATATTTTGAAAATGGGCCACGTTAGAAGTACCCTTAACCGACGTGCATGTATGCGTAGATATATGGATGTAAAGGAGGCGAAAGAGGTATGTCAGGATCGTGCCAAATGGAAGTCCGTAGTCTCTGCCTACCCCTCTGGGTGACAGGCGTGAGTGTTTATGTTAAAAAAAGGTTGTGTGGAAGATTACTGCATAGCAATAAGACCACCTTTTGTTTTTTCTCAATGTTTGCTTCTTGGTATTTGTATGCTTGGTGTACAATCAAGGATATTGAATTATATTCTGCCTCCGATGATTTCCTTTGCCGCGGACCACGTGATAAATCATCGCTTAAAATTGTAATTTCAATTTCATCGTTGCTGGTGGGGATCAAAACCTGTTGCAGTTGACGTAAAAGGCAACAAAGAAGAAACGAAATAAAAATTGAAAAATCGTAATCCAAACAACATTATATGTACCAATATACAGTAAAATCAGTTTTAAAAATTATAGACACCAGTTACTTAGAGAACAATTTTTTATAGAAGTGGAGAAAAGGAGCATGCGGCTCACCTGATGGTAAATGTCCACCGCTGCTCACGAACAACCGCAACATAGGGGGAATCGAAGGTGTGTTGCCGGCCTTTGAAAAAAGAGTATAATCTTTTCTTGAACATTTCTAAATGCACCGGGAAAATTACTGGTGGTAATCAATTTTAAAAAGAAGTTGGGCGAGGAAGAAATCATCTTCTAAATCGCACAATAGTAGACCACCAATCATGCAGATGGTATGGATATCGCAATTATTGTAGCGAGGTGTGATAGTGAAATTGAGCGGCTGGAATTAGTACAAATAATTCATTAATTCACAACCCTTGGTAGATGAGATAAAATACACAAAGGTATGCAAAATCTCTTTATAGTGCCGGTAATTCCAGCCAGTCAGAAAGAGCTCGGTCGCCGACGATTTAAACCGATCTGCGCTTGATGCGATCAAATAGACGGAGCTAACACTGGGGAGCCGCGGCCTATAGATGGGAATACTGCCATCATCGGATTATCTTAATTAAATGCACGGCCATATGTGGTGAAACAGGCTCGTTAAAATTAAAATTATTTTATACATTATTTTTCTACCTATTATCCATTTTATTGTAATAATTTATAAAAAAAAACGTTAAAAACTAAAAACTATTTTGAACTGATTTATCCCCGGGAACCCACAGAAAGAACCTCAATGTGAACAACGTTCTGTTGTTCACATTGAGGCAAATGTGATTGAAACGCCGATGTGGGCGTACTGTTCATATGATGGGCTCTAGCAAAATTACAGCGTTGTAGGCATAGTAGGTAACTGCAACATTTATGCAGAGCTACAACTGATACATTACTTTGTAATTTTATGAGTGTTTCAATGTGTAACACTACTTATTGTAGTTTTTATTGGTGGTAGTTAATAAATTTCATTAATATTTATAAAAAGTTGTTAATATTAAGAATAATATTAATTTTGCTCTGTTTTTTGTACCTAAGTAATTATACTCATAATTTACGTGGTAGAGCCATGATTCAGTTATATTATGGTTGCAGCACGAATGGGTCGATTCAACCTGGGAAGCTTTCACAGAATACCAGCGTATATAACTAACAATGATGAGTATGTTTTATTTATTTATTTATTTTATTTATTTATTTTATAGAATAGGCTGACAAACGAGCACACAGTCCACCTGATGGTAAGTGGTTGCTGCGGCCCATAGACATCTACATCTATCTTCCATTACAAATCAAAATGCAGATGCGTTGTCACCCGTGAGGACTGAGATGGAATGCCTCATTTCCAGTAAAAAAGGGTCTCCGGTTCTCTACACTCACCATACGAAATATAGCAGCATTAAGCTACTATTTCACGCTGGTATTCTGTGAGAGCGTGGTCCTTCCCCGGTCGAGCCGACCCATTCGTGCTACAACTATGCTACTAATATAACTGCAGCATGGCTCTACCACGTAAAATTTATTTTACAATTGTCCTATGTACTTATAACTTTACGGTAGTTAATTTATAATACGAAAGTATAAAATTACTTACAACAATTTAAAATCATATTTATTATTTATTATTATCATATATTTTAAACGTGAATATTTACTCTCTCCCAGTAAATTTAAACAAAATGTTTAAATAATGGTTTCTTATATTTACGCGAACACTACACATTGATTAAAACTACTTTTACGGATTTTATCGCGTTTTATTTATATTAATCTTAATACCCGACGTTTTCCCCCGTGACCATGGGTGCTGGAAAGCACCCGAAACGTCGGGTATTGAAATTAATATAAATAAAACGCGATAAAATCCGTAAAAGTAGTTTTAATCAAAATGTTTAAAATTAAATCAATGCACTCAATTAACCCTATAAGAACTACCATTGGGCGTAATACTACAACAAAATTTATATTTTAAGGACAGGTACAACAAAAAAATTACTCATTGTCCTTTATTACAAAAGTTATTGTTTCCAAAAAATAATCAAAAATACAATACAAATAGATAGAATTACAACTTATACTACAATAAACGTTCTAAAACTTTGATGACCTCTCAGTAACTATGTATACTAATAGAGCCTCCAGCGTGTCAAACGGCATACGCATATGGTACCTACGTAATGGATATCTATTAGCACACTTTAAATACCATACCGTTGAGAATCGAATTTACTTGTACACTTTGCGTAGCAACGGTGGGGGTATTGCGGGGCAGGGGGCAAGCCGACCTTGTGCTATAGCACTTCACTGAGTCTGATAGACACTTCATCCGATTGACGCGAACTAGTTTTATAGTACTTATTTAACTAATTTTAAGTGCCGTTTCCGAAAAATATAATATCTAGAACGGTGAATTGCTATCATAGTTATATAAGTTAATGAGTAAAATTGAATTAAAGTGACGGCCATGCTTGTGTTTCTCTCATTATTTTGTTTGTTTTTTATTTGATTTGATATACTGACACAATTGTCATAAATAATATGATACTTAAAGAAAAGTATAAAGTGGCAGTCTCGTACCGGCAGCCAAAGTGCAGGGCGTTCCACCGCTAGATAAAGTGACAAAGTTGTAAGACATACCGTTACAGCCTATTAAAGCCACTGCTGAACATAGGCCTCCCACATAGATTTTCCCATAATGAGTATAATGATCATAGTTGCCTGGTTTGTTAAGCTGGTTGGCAACGACAGTTTTTTTTTCTAGTTGCTACCTATTAAAAAAACGCTGCAGCCCATGTCCTATTTGTGTGCCCAACGACACCCAAGGGATGATATGGGGTAGTGGAAATTCTTACATCACCACTACATAGTCGTGTTGGCCGGCCATATAGTTTAAAAGAAACGACAATCGATGGGAAAGAAAAATTCTCGAGTGGCAGCCTTGTACTGACAGTTGAAGTTTAGGGCATCCCCCCGCTATATGGAGTGATGACTTGGTAAGACATGCAGAAAGTCAATGAATACAGGTGGCTTAGCACCGTGTTTGGTAGTACTCCTCGAAGGAGGCAAGGAGTACAGCAGTGGACTTGTGAACAGGACTGTACCAGATAGATGGATGTATGATATTTTTATTTATTTATTTATTTAACTTCATATACACAGATGTATATAGGCGGACTTAATGCCTGAGGCATTATCTACCAGTCTACCTTAGAGTAGTGCAGAGATAAAAGAGAAAACTCATACATATATTAGCGTATAAATATGTACATATATAAACATTAGGAAAGTATTGATTCAAACTACTTTTACGGATTTTATTGCGTTTATTTTACTTTTAATTACTTTTATTTTTTCCGACGTTTCGGGCATAAGACATAAAGACAGTTTTATCGTTATTTGATTATAAAACTTGCATGGAAACTTTAGATAAACGCGAAAAAACTAAATACAATGAATGCAACAATAAACATATTGATAAATACCATAAATTAACAACTAAATCGAATGTCCAACGTACGAAATCGTTGACCACAGACACGAATCATAAACAACGCGCTGTCTACAACTTATCAAAACATACACTGGATGACGCCACAATAAAAGTTTTAGAAAAAGGTATGAATTTCGCAATAACACCGCGAAAAATACCGTATGAGGACATTATCTGTAGTGTTGAGGACTGTCTGTATAAAAATAACATTGGTAATGAAGATTTAGAGGCCATACGTCAAGACATTTCGTCTATGTTACGTCGAAGTTCAGTGCCGAAATTAAATCTTCCCAAAAATGAATTTAACGCGTTGAAAAACTTACGCAACAGACCAGAGCTTACGATTCTCCGCGCAGATAAAGGCAATGCTACGGTTATAATGGATACATCGGATTACAATTTTAAAATACAACAACTTTTGTCGGATGAAACTACATACCGAAAGGTCAAAACAGACCCTACAACTAATACGCTTAAAACAACTAGCGATCTAATTAAAAAATACTCCGAGAAATTGAATCTGGACGTTCATTCGATAATACCTTCATGTGCCAAACCAACGAAGTTGTATGGGTTACCAAAAATACACAAACCGAACGCTCCATTACGTCCAATAGTGAGTCAGATTGATTCGCCAACTTACAGATTGGCTCAATACTTAGCTAAAATATTATCACCACTCAGAGGACACACAAGAGCACACACTAAGGATTCATACCATTTTGTCAGTGAGATAAAAGACTTACGTCTTACTGACAATGAAACCATGGTCAGTTTTGATGTTCAGTCTCTATTTACATGCCTACCTGTTGAAGACTGCATCTCAATTATAACTAGGAAACTAGAGGAAAATAATATGCCAGCAGAATATGCAGTATTACTCAGACATTGCCTTACATCTGGCTATCTATTTTGAAAGGAAGAGTTTTACAAGCAAGTAGACGGTGTTACTATGGGCTCACCTGTATCTCCCATTGTCGCCGATATATTCATCGAAGACTTAGAGGAGAAAGCCCTCCTTACTGCACCGGTTACACCAAGGATCTACAAGCGGTACGTAGACGATACTTTCACAATTTTACCTTCAGACAAAGTAACTGCATTTTTAGAACATCTTAATTCCATAAACTCTAAAATTCAATTTACTATGGAGTTAAAGGCAAATAATTCCTTACCTTTCCTAGATGTGTTAGTCATCCGAAATCTTAACAACACCATTGGTCACACTGTGTATAGGAAAAAGACCCATACAAACCGATATTTAAACGGTGAATCTCACCACCATCCTTCACAGTTAGCTACCGTGGGCAAATCTTTGTTACAAAGAGCACGAGGGATCTGTGACAGAAAACACTTGGCCGCCGAGCTTCAGCACGTCAAGCAAGTTCCGCACGACAACAAGCTTCGGGTCCCTCGCCTATGTCACAGTGACCGAGTGAATCCAGCCACAGTCGAGCGTGTGCCTGCTGTACTACCATATGTCAGAGGTGTCACAGACAAGATTTGCTACACCTTGAAGCGAGCTTCTATTAGAACATTCTACAAGCCGCCGAAGAAGATTAGTCAGTTCCTACCATCAGTCAAGTGTCATATTCCTCTACAAGATGCAGGAGTGTACAAGCTTGATTGTGAATGTGGTCTCTCTTATATAGGACAAAGAAAAAAGATCAATTAGAAACCGCGTAAAAGAACATATAGCTGATGTGAAGCATCAACGTTCCGGGAAGTCTGCAGTTTGTGATCATATCTTAGACGGCCCCAACCATTACATCAGATTTGATAGACCACAAATCCTCGCGAAAGAACACCGATTCCTACCAAGGATGATACGTGAGGCTATTGAAATTAAAAAACATCCTAATTTCAATAGGGAAGGAGGCTGGGTACTACCACCTGCTTGGGATCCTATAATCAATAAAATTATAACTAAACCCAAGAATACCACTGCAAGACCTCAGGACATAGTCAGTTCATTTTGCATAGATCGGACCATAAACAATAATTAAAAAAGCTGAAGGTACTCCGGGTTTAACAATGACATCGGGACGTCAGTCATGACCATGACCATGGGTCATGGTCCACCCCCGTGACCATGGGTGCTAAAAAGCGCCCGAAACGTCGGGAATTAAAAATAAAAGTAATTAAAAGTGAAATAAACGCGACAAAATTCATAAAAGTAGTTTGAATCAATGTGTAGTGTTCGCGTAAATATAAGAAATCATTAGGAAAGTATTTAAACATAAAATTAAACACGGCTAACTACGAACGCTAAGTTGATTCCGCCATTTTATTTACGATTACTTCTCGCTCTTTAGATTTGAACGAAATCCGGTTTTCGGCACTCCTGATTTCGGAAGGAAGAGCGTTCCAAAGGAGAACAGATTTAACAAAGAACGTTGATTGTACAAAGTTAGTATTAAAAGAGGACTTTTTTGCTATAAATATTTTTTCTTCCGGCCTTTCTCAATGTCCGAACCGACTGACTTTTAGCTTACGAAAAACCTACAATACGCACGGCCCCGAACGCAATGATAAATTCTCTTGCCTTAGCTAAGGTATAGGCAACCCTACTTTATATAAAATTTCTTCACTGTAAACCCCATCTCGTATCTTAAGCGAGCTGTCGCAAAATTAAAAACTTCTAAAATTAATTATTAACATTTTGATAATCATTATTCGTCAAACTTTCAAAAGACTTGTTTATCATCATCATTACAGGCTTTTGCAAGTTCACTGCTGAACTTGGGTCTTCCTCGTAGATCGCCGCAACATACGAAACAGCTACCCGCCATCACTTCCCGCACGTTATGCCAAATCATCACTACATCTAGCGGGGCCTACCCTACACTTCGTTTACTGGTACGAAGCTATTGTATCTTTCTTCCCCATTGATTTTCGGCTTTTCAAACTTCAGTCCTTTTTGTATATCTAGTTTTAATTCACCTGTAAATATAAACCAAGCTTCAGTAAAATCAAATTCCAGTAATTAGTTATTGTTTTTGCGCTGTTAAAGGCCTCATATAGTACTAATTAAATATTCTATACAGATGCTTATTCCTTTAATTATTTGAACGAGTTTTTTCATAATGTTTACTCTCATACGCACTGTATCATATTGCCAACATTATCATTAATTATCTATCAATTTATTTTTATGCAAATTTTACAAAAATTTAAAAATTTAATAAAGTATATATCATTTTTGTTTTTAATTAATCCCGCATGAGGAAATTTGATGGCATTCGTAAACAGACATTCGAAAAGGCATTTCATATCCGCGGCTAAAATAATATTTGTGAATAAACAATTTTGGTTACTCAAACCAAACGTATTTTAATACTCCTCACTTCACATTGTTTTTAAATTGCGATGTAATATTAATATATTAACAGTATGTTAATCAAATAAAAAATTGGCGGATGTTAAGCCTTCTTGAGCATATAAAATTAAAAGAAAATATGTTAAAAAGAAGGAAGTTACACGTACACAGAGACATAATAAAGAAAACTAAATTGTGAAACTAATTACAAATGTCCTCCAGGCCGAATTTCAGTCACGGTAGCCAGTCTCAATGTAGACATCATCTTTGCAGAATAGGATTAAAGTGCTCGAGTGTGTGCGCAAACACAGGAGCACACTCTATTCCCCCACTCTCATAGTCTGATAGTACGGTAATCCGGTACGACAAGTAGGTGAAACACCATCTACGTCCTGACTTCAGGGGTGCTATTAAGAATTTCCTGACGGAAAAACCCAACAACCGGCCTGACCCAGAATCAAAACCAGAACCTCATGATCAGCAATTGCGCTTACGACAACTGGACCAACGAAGCAACTAAGACAGTCAAATAACTAATTACACATGGTACCATATTAGAAGTAGAAAAAATATTTAGGAATATTCTTGAAAAGCTTTTAATGAAGGTGAAACAGACTAAGCGATCCACCACGAGGCACTAGCCACAAAGTTTTCACGTCTAAGATAAGTACTGTACTCTGAAATAATCTCTGAGAAAAAAGTGTTTGAATCATCATTGGAAGCTCATCGTAAGTTAACTGCTGATTCCCTTATATGAGTTTTGACGGAAACTTGACCATCGGTGGATTTTTGCTCCTATTTTCTCGTTTAAATAATATTTAAGTGGATTTTGATTCGCTCATCGTAAGTCAACTGCTAATTCGCTTATATGAGGTTTGACGAAAACTTCAACGTCGGCGGATTGTTGCTCCTGTTTTCTCGTTTAAATAATAGTTTGAAGTGGATTTTGATTCGTAAATATAATAAGATTTATATAAAAATTGCTACGACGTTGATTGTTGATATAACCCTTAAGGCTTATCACCACGTCTACGGCCTTGGTTGTGTGGTCAGAACTCTTTACCGCTCTTCGCACCACCAGCACCTAAAGACGGCTTGCATTTTATGCTAATACCAATATTTTAATGCCTTACAGTGGTGAAACGCCTTTAACGCCTTTGATGTACGGCAATGCCGCTGCCTGCGCATGAAAATGTAAATCACCTGATTTTGGATATTATAATACTCATTGTCATTTATTAACATTGTATACGTACTTAAGTTAAAAACGTTTGTTGAACAAGATAATTTTTTATTACTACAAGAAAAAACACATGTTGCACTGCCAAATATTTTTACATTTTTTATGATGTTTAAAGTTTTCAATTGTTTAACTTAATTATGTAATGTATTGGATACCAATCTATTGGCCTAATCAGGCAATTATGTCAGATAAAAATTTGACATAGTTGAAGGCTACATTATAATTTTTTCCAAACGAAAAAAATATTTTCCTTCTTTTCTTAATAATGGTTGAGGGTACGCTTGGGTCTAGAATAATTTCTATTGATTTTAGATTGGATTTCAAACAAATGGTAGTTCTTATCTATTTTGTAATTAGTATATTTTTAGGATTTCAATAGCCTCGAAAATCATCCTTGGTAGGAATTGATGTTCCTTTGCGTGGATTTGTAATCTAAGAAATCTGATTTAATGGCAAAGGTGATCTTGTTTATGTTTTCGACACACTTCCTGACAAAACTTAATAAACTTTAATCATGAATTAATATTGACTAAAATTTCAACAGTTCTGTCTTTGTCAAATTATAAATATCTACGTACAATAGTCTCCGGTAATTCAAAAAATCCTATTAGAAAAAGACATAGAGACACATATAACGAGGTGATGCGTAAAATCTTGTTACATTCAAGACTGAATATGTCTACAACGTTTTAAACAATAGGCATTGCACTGAATTTCTTTGTAATAATGTCCTCCAGTTTAACTAATTTCATTACAAAGTACTTGGGGTCGCGATATAAGATTAGATATTTTGTGTTACTAGAATGTACGGAAAAATGTCGATGAAGACGAGGCGGTCTAAATTAAGCCTGCAGCTGACAAGATGTTACTCTTGTACGACAAATTTTGTTGAACTTTTGAGAGGTTAGTTTTTACGATGATATATTGTTGGATATAGTGAAGTTGAGGTTTGGGTATGGAGAGGCATCATAAAATGCACAACGAATAGTGCATTTTAGGTCCACATCTGGACATGGGCCTCTTACGTTGTAGGGATTTCACGCTTGGCAGGTGAATTAACGACCGCAGAACCTTAGTTTTGCGTCATCGACACCGTGCCGTTGCTGTGCGTGTATTTTATATTTGACATAAGCGAGATGAATATACATATATTAATATTTATTTTCATTAAACATGGTAAATATACAAATCTTTAAATTGTATCATGCACACAAGTTTTGGTATTATAATATAATATTGCATACAAATTAAATTTAACAATAAAAATACATTTAATGTTTAATTATTTTTTAATTTAAAATATAGTATATTTTCATTATAAATCAATAAAAAACCAAGTTTCACGCGTAAACTTACTTTAACTCATGGTCATGATGACGCACGCGGGAATAAAAGTAAGGATGTGATGAAGTACTACGAGTGGACCGAATATCAAGTTAAATTGCAACTGAAAACTGTGAAAGAGCCAATATTTTCACAAATAGGAAATATTGTGGCACATAGAGTTGAATATATTTTGAAAAATTTGTCTGTTCCGACCGTAACTAGAACACGAGTTATACAATTGTTAAAAGCCTACCACTTAAAATGTAAAAATTTACTCAAGTCTATTAAGAAGCTCTCTTCAGAGAATTCAGGCACTTCGCGACCCAAGTCTTACATTGATCAGTTGAAAAGGACACTGAAAACTTTTGTACAAATGCCGATAAAGAAATTCCAACCCATCGAATCAGAATCACTCCCAAAAATGCCCCAGATTTAAGCATAGATCAATAGTACTTGCACGAGATCGTCCAAGTAGTACAATTAAGATCTTTTCCAGAAGATCTAGCAAACAGCTCTCCATGTGTGTACTTCATCATCACATTTCATTTTTGCAAAATCTCATGCTGAATTAAACTCTTCATTTTTATGTAGCAAAGTAACATCAGAGAATTTGATTGCTCTGGCTACATTTGTCGTAAAAGCTTACGTCCCAGCTTGGTTTTCGATTAAAATTAAACCATCATGTAAAGATGGAGCTTGACATCTATGTAAATTTGTATCAGCCTCTAGGTATCTGCCACAATAATTTAAAAAATTAATCGAACCCGTCATTCAACGCAATAGCTATATCGCACATCCTGAGAATTTTGCTACTTGCAATGATTACAGATGATAAAATGCACATTCATGAATTGGCAGCCCAGCGTATATTAAAAGCACAGAGTATATAGCAATCCCCTGCACAAAGGCTATTCGAGAAGCCTGATATTAATTTCAGCACAACAACCTACATTATAATAATAATAATAATAAGGCGTAGGGAAGTGACGACCCCATCGCCCGCTGACGAAACAGTTAAGTGACAAAACTGCTACGTCGGTGCAGTCAGTCAGCGCCTTGCCAAGAGGTGTGAGCGCCGTGCCTCGGCAGTACTCAGGGTGCAAAGGCCCGTTTGTGCTTACGGCCGTACAATGATACAATGAAACGGTGCCGGGCCTGGGCGTCTCCCGTTAATTGGCGCCCAAAAATGGATGATGGATATGATTGGAAAACGTATAGGGCCGCTGCCTGGGGGGTCGCCGGGGCGCGTCTGGAGCTGGCGCTGGACGCGGCAGCATGCGGGCCTCCAGCCGAGCGCGAGGAGCTGCAAGAACACCTAACAGCCCCCCGCATCCATCATCCCCACCAGACGGCTTGATGTCGGCAGGGTCCTCTCGGACTCGGCAAGCGGCATCCGCCGCTGGTGGAGTGCGCCGCATGCGTTGGACAAGGGATATGAACGTAAACGCATTGCGGGCGTACTATAAGGCGAAAGGTGAAGAAACTAAGGGGATAGCGTATCGGGCTCGGATGCATTGCTTTTTTGCTGAGCTGGAGCCGTCTGTTCCCGTCACGGAACAAAACCTGGCAGACCGAGTTTGGTACATCATGCGCTCGAAAATATTCGATGATGCCGAGCTCGAACGACTACGACGTGAGGCCATTCCCTCATCGAATGAATTGGCTACGGCTGGGGATGCGGCTCCTCAGGCGACAGACCAGCTGCCACGCGTAGAAGCCGCCATGGATCTTCCAGTTTTGGTTGATTCAGATGATGATGAAATGGTCTCCCACGAACTAGAGCAAATGAGGAGTATATTGGAAGAGGCGATTTTGGAAACGCGCAGCATGCCTCTCGAAAATCGACCGCGACTTCCCCCGCATACCTCTAAGCAAGCGAAATCGGACTGTCGTGAGGGCTCTTAACCAAATGCTGGTAACCTATTTAGAAGCCAGCCGGGACCTTTGCGAGACGGACTCAGTTCTTTTTGGCGCCGCAGTGGCAGCTTGCCGTATTATTGGCGCCAGACTTCCCATGGCTGGACGCGCTACTAAAAAAAGTAGCGCCATCCCAGCCTGGAGAAAAAGAATTGAGGACCGTATCGCAAAGGCAAGGGCCCTTATCGGCAGACTGATAAGCTTCAGGTCGGGTAATAATAGAGCCGAGGGTTGTGCGCACCGTTAGAATGGCGTTTGCTGGGACAAATATCAGTTTGTCCCAGCCGGATATCACGCAGAAACTAACGGAGCGCATAGACGACCTGAAGCAAAAGATTGCTGCTTGGGGGAAGCGGATTCGCCGATTTACTGAGAGGTCAAGGCGGTTCAACCAGAATCGTCTCTTCCAGAGTGATCATAAGAGGCTCTACAAATCATTGGAGCGACCAGAGGTATGTGGAGCGGGCCCAAGACCGGACCAGGCTAACACTGTCGCATTTTGGCGTGGCCTGCGGTCAGAGCCCGTAAACCACAGCGAGGGCCCTTGGACAGAAGTTGTGGCGAGTCAGTGTGCGAGGATTACGCCCATGGACCCCGTCATCATAACGCCGGATGACGTAGCTGAGGCGGTCCGTAGAGCCCCGAACTGGAAAAGTCCGGGACTCGGCGGACTGCATCACTACTGGCTGAAGGGGTTCATGGTGTGTCACGCTGTGCTCGCCCGTCAGTTTCAAGAGGCTCTCAACCAGAAGTCGCTCCCTAGCCTCTTCACTACTGGGATCCCTCATTTGGTTCCTAAAGACCAGGTTACCACAGACCCGAGCAAATACCGCCCCATTACGTGTCTACCCACCATATATAAGACACTGACATCCATTTTGAGCGCAAGAATCACTCGTCACCTGGAGCTAAATCAGATGATGTCACGCGCTCAAAATGGATGTCGGGGCGGTGGTCGTGGAACTAAGGAACCACTCCTCATTGACGCGGTCATTGGCAAAGTGGTGAAACGCAACCGTCGGAACTTCTCCGCCGCCTGGATAGACTACAGAAAGGCATTCGACTCGGTGCCCCATACATGGCTAAAGAAAGTCCTCGAGCTGTACAAGATAGACTGTACAGTGAGAGACTTCCTCGAGCAGTGTATGGGGCAGTGGAGTACGATACTTTGTCATCTGGGTGAGCGGATGATGGCTGCGGAGAACCACATAAGGATAAGAAGGGGTATCTTCCAGGGCGATTGTCTGAGTCCAATCTGGTTCTGACTCACCCTGAACCCTCTCAGTACCTTACTGGAGGGATCCGGGAGTGGATTTCAGCTTCGAAAAGGAGGGACAAAAGTGACCCACCTTTTCTATATGGATGACCTTAAGTTATTCGCCTCCAGTCGCTCCCATCTTATGGAATTGCTAAACATCACTTGTGAATTTAGCAATTCTATTAGAATGGAGCTGGGTACGGATAAGTGGGTCCTCCATGTTGAGAGGGGAAGGGTTGCTAACTCTGAGGGCATAGATTTATCTATGCTCGTCAACTTAAGGACCCTTTCCGAGGCTGAAACATACCGATACCTGGGTATGTCACAGAACATCGGTATCGATGAGGCTGGTATGAAACAGTCAGTTTGCGACGTGTTTTATGCACGCTTGACCAAAGTGCTTAATAGCCTTTTGTCCGGTGTGAATAAGACACACGCATATAACGGTTGGGTCATACCTGTCCTTATGTATACCTTTGGCATACTCAGGTGGACTCAGATTGAACTTAACGCCCTGGATAGAAAAGTCCGCACTACCATGACGTCCCATAGGATGCATCATCCGAGATCGTCGGTAATGAGGCTGTACTTGCCGCGAAAGCAATGGTGGGCGTGGCTTTCTGAGCGCGCTCACTATGCATAATCGTGAAGTGTGCAGCCTCCGTGATTACTTCCTGGCGAGATCGGATGATCCATTCTATAATGACGTCATTTCTAGTGATAAAGGGCTTACCCCTCTATCCTTGGCCAACGAGCAATGGCAGGACCCAGCAGTGCTTAGCATTTCCGACCGGGAGACCGTATGGAAGGAGAAGGAGCTCCACGGGAGGTACTACAGGGCTCTACATGAGCCCTTTGTAGATACAGTCGCCTCCCTCAACTGGCTACGTTTCGGTGACCTCTTCGGGGGAAACCGAGGGTTTTGTCTGTGCAATACAGGATCAGGTTATTAAGACCAACAACTATCGGAGATACATTCCTAAAGGATGGCACCGTCGACGTCTGTCGAGCTTGTCGCCATCCCAGGGAGTCACTTAGGCATGTCATCTCCGGTTGTTCGGCGCTTTCTAACTCTGAGTACTTGCACAGGCACAACCTAGTAGCCATAATTCAACACCAGGAGCTCGCTCTGAAATACGGTCTCGTGGACCGGAAATTGCCGTATTACAAGTACTTGCCGGAAGCCGTGCTCGAAAATGACCGCGCCAGGCTCTACTGGGACCGGGCCATCATCACAGACAGGACTATTCTTGCAAATAAGCCTGATATTGTGCTGATGGACCGGGCACAGTCAAGGATATTTTTGGTCGACATTACCATTCCGTATGACGAGAACCTCGTGAAAGCCGAAACAGATAAGCGAACAAAGTATCTGGACCTGGCTCACGAGGTGACCGACATGTGGGGTGGTTGGCCGACCGAAATTATTCCTGTAGTCGTCTCTGCGAATGGGCTAATCCCAGTCAGCCTCTCGGGTCATCTGAGGCGACTGGGACTCCGTGACGGACCGCTCCTGGCTCAAATGCAGAAGGCAGTGGTCCTCGATACCGCCCGCATCGTCCGTCGGTTTCTTTCCCTTTCCCCCTAACCCTCGGCCGTTTGGTCTCCCCCTGCCGAGGGCTTCCATCTGGTTGGATCTTTATTTATTTGTGTATTTTTTGTATTTATTTTATTTTATTGATATTTATGTATACTTATCTTTTCATTTTAATTTATAATTATATATTTATAGAACCCAACCAGATGAGAAAACTATATTGATACCCCCCACATAATAATAAATGGTGGTTTTACTGGCTGGTGACTTTCGCCAAATTTTACCTGTCATTCAAAAGGGCACACCTGTAGATTAAATTAAAGCATGCCTCAAGTCGTCTATTTTATGGAACAAGGTAACAAAATTCAGTTTGACTAGGAATATGAGAGTGCATTTGTATAATGATATCAATGCTGGAAACTATACTGACACACTATTAAAAATTGGCGATGGGCGGTTGGAAATGGATGCTGAGGGCTGCGTTAAATTGACGAGGGATTTTTGTAATTTAGTACAGAGTCATTCCGAATTAATTGCGAGCGTTTATTCAGATTTAACGAACAATATGCATGAAGAAAAATGGTTATGTGAAAGGGCGATTCTTGCAACATGATTATATATATTATATTAAGCGAAGTAGCAGGAGAAATAACAGAGTATTTGTCAGTAGACGGGACACGGCTGCGTGTGACACATCTTGGACGGAACATAATCAGTGCTACAATTTTTACAGGCGTAGGAAAAGGTGAAAATGTTATTATACCATGGATCCCTATAATTCCCATAGATCTTCCTTTTTAATTCAAAAGGTTGCAGTTCCCTATTAAGCTCAGTTTTGCAATGACAATTAATAAAGCGCAAGGGCAAACGGTACAGGTAGCAGGGGTCAACTTAGAAAAATCGCGCTTCTCTCATGGTCAGCTTTATGTAGCATGTCCGCGTGTGTCAAATGCCTAGAATCTCCACATTCTTTCCCCGAATGGAAAAACATATAACATTGTGTACAGTAGCGTCTTAAAATAGTGTTCAGTTAGTTTTTTTTTCAAAATTCCCACAATCATTTAATAAGAATTCCCATAGATCTTCCCTTTCAATTAAAAAATTCCTATTTAGCTCAGTTTCTTTTCAATTCCAAATGCTGCACCTCTGACGGACCTATTAAGCTCAGTTTCCTTTCAACTCAAAAGGCTGCATCTCTGACGGATCTTTTATTTGGCTCAGTTTCCTTTTAATTCAGAAAACTGCATCTCTGACGAATCAATTTTGCTCAGTTTCTTTTAAAAAGTCTGCATCCCTGACGGATAATAATGCTCCACCTAGTTTCCTTTAATTAAAAAATATCCCATTTCCATTTGGAATAAACAGGCTATTTTCATGCTTTCCTATACGCTGCGTTTCAAAACATTTAAATAGGCTGACGAATCAATTTTGCTCAGTTTCTTTTTAATGGCTGCATCTCCGACAAATCTATAAAACTCAGTTTTCTTTCAATTCAAAAAGTAATGGATAGTTTATTTCCCAGTGACCATGCGGGCCAAGCCGCGGGTAACAGTTAGTATCTTAATAATTACGTATGGAAACTGTATAAAATAGTATGTTGTTAGAATTATTGTTGAGTAATCTAATAGAGTAAGTGTAAATGTGTATGTTCACCTTTGTTTATATTTTCTAAATTCCAAGATAAAAATGCTAGAATTGATTTTTTTTCCAGTTTGTTGAGTAAAAAATGTGAAAAATAATAATTATTTTAATTTAAATAAATATTTATTCACTTTACAGTAATTAATAAAAAAAAACACAACTCTGTGTATATTTTTAAGCCACAAGCTCGACAATAATGTGGGCTACTTAAGATGACCCGAAACAGGCACAAAAAAGGCACAATTTGTACTTCAATAGCGACAATTTCATACCGAAACAAGTAGGTTCATGATATTAAAACAATTTTGTATGAGTAAGAAGGAGATACGTATACATTTACTACGGCTGTTTCGTGTCTGAAGTTTATAAGTAAATAGCAACCTTCTAAAGTTTGTTGACAGGCGCGTACTTTTTTAATAGCGACCTTCTAAAGGTTTTGGACTGACGAGAGGATATAGGAACATTTTTAATTTCTTAATTTATAATGCAATAAATGATTATTGTTATCACAAGTCAGAGAACTATTTCTTTTGGTGATAGGTTACAATGAAGTATTTAATAAACAATTAAAAATATTTCTTATTAATAAATGTTACTATAGTTTAAATGGATTTTTTGACGATAAATAACGACAAAGTAAGAATACTTAGACTAGGTACATTGTATTTCAAATTAAATTAATTTATATAAAATAATATTGAATGTTGATGATATGATAATTTGCAATTTATGTTTAAAAATTAGATAATACGAAAATAGTTAGCCCTCTAGTGTTGCTATGCCCTTGCGGGGCATCACATGTATGAAAATGGTCACAAACCTATCAAAATGGTGCCATCTTAAATTTGTAATGTGACATGCAATAAACAATTTGAATTTGAAAAGTATTGCAAAGATATATGATATATAACTTTAGTAGTGTAGGTATTTAACAAATTTTTTTTATAGGATAAGGTGACAAACGAGCACACAGTCCACCTGATGGTAAGTGGTTGCTGTGGCCAATAGACATCTACATCTATCCTCGATTACGAATCAAAATGCAGATGCGTTGTCACCCGTGAGGACTAAGATGGAATGCCTCGTTTCTAGTAAAAAGGGTCTCCAGTTCTCTACACTCACCATACGAAATACAGCAGCATAATCTACTATTTCACGCTGGTATTCTGTGAGAGCGTGGTCCTTCCCCGGTCGAGCCGACCCATTCGTGCTACAACTATACTACTAATATAACTGCAGCATGGCTCTACCACGTATAAATATTTATACGTATAAATTTATGCAATATACAGTGAATACATATTAATATAAATAATTATTTAATTAATGGTTCTTGCAAAGTTTTTTTTAATTACATTTTGACTTAATTAAATATAGTTTTATAAATAGATATAAAAGTGAAATAATTTTTAATTATTATAGTTAAAGTACTTTTAGTAAATAGTTAAATTATTCTAATGTAATATTATTTTAAAGTGACCAAGAAATTTTCAGTTTCTTCTGTATTTAGAGTTTTTAACTAAGATAATAGTAGTTTTTTACATTGATATTTGTTAAGCGAGTAGATTTGTAGAATTTTATTTATTTTATTGTAAAGCATAGGACCTAAGTAGCATTAAAATTTAGTTATAAAATATGTTTTAAAATGGCAAGTAGGACAGACCTTATCTTTCTGGCGATTGGTTGTTAATTCGTGATTATATGTAAGTTTTTCATGTTTAAATATAACAATGTCTTTTATATACAATTGTCTAACTGACGTATTGACACGTCACATTCTGAATAAAGTTTGTCTGTAGAATATCAAAATGGTTTAAATGTCATTACTTTGAGTAAAATACGCTGCGCTCTTTCTAATTTAATGAGATGAGTTTTACGGGCTCCCCCCCCCCCCCGTGAGGTTATACAGCAAGACAAGGTAGACTATGCCAATGATAAGTAAACAGTCTTCAGTAAAGAATAGTCTGCTACGTGTCCTAGTTTTTTAAATATATATACCAAGCTTCTTGTTTTCCCTGCTAACTGTTTAATATGAGAGCACCATGTCAGATTTTCATCCAACACTGCGCCTAAGTATTTTACTGTGTTATTTCGGTCTAAAGATGTGCAGTTGAATTGAGCTTTTGTTTTTGCAGGTGTGTATTTTTATTTTAAATGAATTTTCAGTAGTTAGTGCTCGTTTATTATTTGCAAACAACATAAATTTTGTTTTAGAGATATTCAAAGTAAAAACGTTTTGATTGAGCCATTTTAACGTTGCTTGCATTCCTAATTCAGCATGAATAGTAACTTCGTCCCAACTTTTTTCATAGAAAATAATGCAGTGTCATCAGCGTAAGTAAAAATTTGGCTCCTATCTAATGTTAAGTTACAAAATCGTTAAAATAAATTAAAAATAAAGTTGTCCCGAATACACTACCCTGAGGTACACATAGTTAATAGGAGCATTATTACTAAAATATCCATCAATTGTTACCTTCTGGATCCTATTTTAAGTAGCCCTTGAATAAGGCAAGTGCCGTCCCTCTGATATCGACTTTTTCCATTTTACTAAACAAAATTGGAACAGAAACTGTGTCGAACGCCTTTACCAAATCCAAGAATACTACAATACATTTAAATTTACTATCTATTTGACTAACTATAAATTCACTTAGATCAGAAACTGCATAAGCTGTTGTTCTAGCAGCTCTAAAACCATATTGATTGTTGGATAAGATATTATTTTTTTCTAAATACAATATTAGTCTTTTGTTCAAACAATTTTCAAGGAGTTTAGATAAGGAAGGTAGTGTTATAATATTTTTTTTGTTATTTTTTAATAATTTTGTGGAAATACCATCCCAACCTACTGCACTATCTGATCTCAAACTCATAAGTTTACATTCAACCTCTTGCTTTGTTGTTTCTGACAAAACCATCGAGTAACCAGGTAGTGTGTACTGGTAGTAGTAGAAGTAGTAGTAGTAGTGGTGGTAGGTGTATACAGGTTTACATTTTAGAATACTTGAGTTGCCTTCAAATGTAATTTTATCAGATAGCTCTTTTGCAATATTAACGAAATAGTTATTAATTTTGTCTAGAGATGCTTCTGGTGTATTTTCTGTTTTAAGTAGATTAATAGGCTGTATTTTCTGATTATTTTTATTAGTAAAATTATCAATAATTTTCCATTTCATATTTGGGTCTTTAACGTATTTATTTAATTAATTTCTTTCGAAGTTTCTTTGTAAGCATTTTAGTACGTTATTACAATAATTTTTGTACCTTGAGTAAGTAATTTTAAGTATTATCTTATTAGGGTCAGTTTTACATTTAAGATGCATTCGACCTCGATTCTTTATGCAACGGGTAAGACCAGGTGTGATCCATGGCTTTATGTAGCGTACTCTTCTAGGTGGTAAGATTTTAATTGTATTATTTAAAATCGAAGTATTTAAAACTTTGACCAACTTACATCATCAGGATTAATTAGATTATCAAAATTTTTAGTTTTAAGTTCCTCAGTAGTTCCTTTATAATTAATTTTATTGTAGGCATTATTTTTGAATACACTGGTTTTGAAATTTAAGCTTAAACACGTTATGACCGCTAAGTGATCGGTCAAAGGGCTCTCTAAAATGATTGTAATTGATGGGAGTTTAGCTTTAATCATCGCATGATCTATGCAATTATGAGCTCTAGTAGGGTAGGTGTGACCACTTAAAAGACCGTGAATTGCTAGTAAGTTTAGGTAGTCTGAGGAGTTGCGATCTTCATTATTGAGTTTTATATCTATGTTTAGATTACCCATTACAATAATGTTACTAAAATTCGCGTAATTTGTTAGTAATTTTAAATTTAACGACATTATAAAATTATGGATGTTTTTATTTGATGGAGATCTATAGATGCCTATCACAGCCGTGTCCTTGTTTAATTCAATAGCCAAACAGGTGGCATCATTTAAGAATTTTTCTTCAACAGAACATCAATAACTTTGTTTAGTGTACGCTACAATACCATCATTTTGATTTTGGTTATTTTTTGTAAAGTGGGTATTGTAAGTTTTTAAGGGACGGAAAATTTCCGCATTTAGAAATCCAAGTTTCAGTTAATATATATAACGGCCAGGGAGTGATCTTATAAGCTTAGACATTTTATATCAAAGTTACTTAAGCTTAAAGTTTATGTGGTTACAACAGTAAATGAATAGATGTGTTACCACTTTATCTTGATCCCTCCTCACAAGAAAGCTAGGTTTGTGTACGTATCAACTTATGTTTGTCACTTGTTAGCAATTTTGTTAAACACTCCTTATTTTCTCTTCGCCTGGTAACTGGCTTGAATTTTATTCAATATTAATTTAGCACTTTAAATATTGAATTTTAACGTTAGTAAGACGCGTCTAACCACTTACGCGTTTCATTGGAATTGGGGACACTACATTGATATGATAAATTGGCAACTCACCATTACTGAATCGCCAATCTTGAAATACTTAAGTGACCGAGAAATTCAGAAAATAGTTCAATGTGGCGGTGAGAGTGAACTTTTGTTTTTACGTCTCCCATGTCATACCTAGACTGTTGAGCGAGCTGTGAAGTTGACGACAAAAGTGGCCATTTTGCTTTGTAAGGATTCATCACGATTAGAGGCCATGAAATTCAAATTGGAATCCCGTAAGAAAATACCAAAATTCCAGACGAAGAGAGATTTTAAGGCAAATTCACGATTTGATTTTTAAAACATATGCTTTAATTATGTTTCACTTTTTTATTAAATTACATTGTAAGTATTCTATCTATATTATTGAGTATTATTTATAATGTCTAGTTAACTTTTATTTATAATTTATCTTAGCCCAAACATACTAAACTTTTTCGATAAAAAATTAAACTTTAAGGCTTCTGCGGAGGCAGAAGATGCTGTTCAATTGAGCTAAAAAAAAGGTAAATTGACTCAAATCATAATGCAGTAATCCCGCGCTATTACGATTTAAAATAAAAAAAACTTTTTTTTATACAAGGGCGCTTCCCCCCAAATGTGTATGTATAATATATGTATATTATATAATCTTATGCTATATTATTGAAATATAAATATTTTGCTAGGTCTGCCATGACAAACTAATTATAAAAAGTGTTTCTGTTTTTGATCAATAATGATTTTCTTAAGTTTTTTTTTCATACTTCTTTTTCTTGATATATTGTTAAAAGTGGATTACAATTATTGGCCCTATGTAAAGACATATTATATAAGAATAATGTCTCACAGAATGAAGGCTGTTGTTATCCCTATAAAACAAATAGATAAATAAACAATAGACAATAAAACACTTCAAACAATAACATTTACTATATAATATTAAAATTAATAACTTGTTTCTATTGAGGTCATAATTTAAAAATGTCTTATAATGTCAGAATCACAGAAAACTATTTGTCAGAAAAAATATCTCAATATAACTTATGTACGACACTCGCCGCGCATGACTACAAGAATTGTACTAACCAAGAAAATAAACACATACTAAATCAGTTATATTTTTATTTTTCTACATAATCACCATCAAGTTCAATACACTTTTGCCACCTTCCCTTCCAAGCTTTTAGACCGTTGAAAAAAAATGATTCTTCCTTAGAGTCAAAATATGCCTGCTTTGACCTCGTCGTTTGTCGAAAATCTTTGACCTCCCAAGTGCTTTTTTAGGTTAGGGAACAGAAAGAAGTCTGATGGTGCCAGATCAGGTGAATACGGCGGATGCGGTAACAGTTCAAAGCTACAGTTGTGAATTTCAGCCATTGACTGTACTGACGTGTGAACACGGGCGTTATCTTGATGAAACAGGACTTTTCTTCTGAGCATTCCTCGACGTTTTTCTTTTATTTCCTCTCGTAAACGACGTAGTAAGGTGCAGTAGTAATCAGAGTTTATAGTCTGACCCCTTTCAAGATAATCAATCATAATCATATCTTTTCCTTTCTAAAGGGCCGGCAACGCACCTGCAATTTCCCAGGTGTTGCGGTTGATAATGGGCGGCGGTAGTCACTTAACATCAGGTGAGCCACATGCTCGTTTGCCCCCCTCTTCTATAAAAAAAAATAATAATCACACCTTTCGAGTCCCAGAATACTGAAGCCATCACCTTATTTGCCGACAAAATCGACTTAGCCTTTTTTAGGGGGTGGTGAACCAGGTATTCTCCACTGTTTTGATTGTTGTTTTGTTTCCGGTGTATAGTAATGAACCCATGTTTCGTCCATAGTAATAAAACGATTCAAAAAATCATCGGCATCGGCTTCAAATAACTCCAAACAGTCGCGTGAAATAGTCAATCGCGTCCTTTTTTGTTCCACTGAAAGCAGTCGCGGAACCCACCTCGCAGACACCTTGTGGAAACCCAACTCGTTGACAACGATATTTTGAGTTCGTTCATAAGAGATGCCTATAATCTCGGCTATCTCTCTAATTTTTAATCTGCGGTCTCCCATTATTAAATCAAGTACTTTTTTAATATTTTCGTCAGTAGTTGACGTCGAAGGCCTTCCAGAGCGGGCTTCATCTTTCACACTCTCTCTACCACGCTTAAATTCTGCTATCCATTTTTGACGGATGAATATGACAGAGCACAATCGCCTAATGTACTGACCATGTCATCATGGATGGCTTTTGATGATAGCCCCTTCTTATGGAGGTACTTAATGACGGCACGGCTCGATTTGCTCCATTCGCGGAAATTATGTCCGATTACTTTGTTAATAAATTTATAAAATCACAACTAATTATCGCACACGTTTCAAACTTCACACAATGAACTAGTCTGAACTGAACTAAATAATGTGGGTAGATTTGATTTTTAGAATTGAATGGATCTGTGTTAGGCCGAGTACTTTTCAATCCACCCTCGTAGCAAAGCGCGCCGTGTGTCGGTCAATACAACTGATCATTCCAACTAAAACTGTTGATATTTTTTTTTAAATATCGGATTTTTTTTGGATCGGATCGGATTTATATAAGTAGTATAATTTTAAAAATATGAATCAGTGTAATATGTAAATAAGTTGATTCCGAAATTTTAAGTACGTCTAACATGTTGCAGTATACGGTAGTCATAAAAATTATTATAAGAAACCGTTTATGAATTCATTATAGCGCAAGGTAAAATTTAACATGTAATTCTACTCAACTACAGCATATTGGATGAACCTAAATCCGTAAAAGTATAAAGAAAAAATCGAACTCACATAAATAATAATCTGAAACAAATGGTTTTCGGTTCAGCGGGAGTAACTTCGGCTGCATTCAGTCGGCACAAGTGTATGTCGCAGAGAAATAAGAAATAAGACATATTAATAAAAGCTTAGTCATTATGCTCGTCATGCAATGTGTTAGCTTTTTGTGTTCTGTAATGTGTCTGATAATAATGATTTCTTATATTTACGCGAACGCTACACATTGATTAAAACTACTTTTACGGATTTTATCGCGTTTATTTTACTATTATTTTTAATTCCCGACGTTTCGGGCGCTTTCCAGCATCTATGGTCACGGGAGACTGAGACGACTGACGTCCCAATGTCATTGTTAAACCCGGAGTACCTTCAGCTTTTTAAATTATTGTTTATGGTCCGATCTATGCAAAATGAACTGACTATGTCCTGAGGTTTTGCAGTCACCGAGCTTCAGCACGTCAAGCATGTTCTGCATGTCGTGCAGCTTCGGATCCCGCGCCTACGTCACAGTGACCGAGTGAAGCCGGCCACAGTCGAGCGTGTGTCTGCTGTACTACCATATGTTAGAGGTGTCACAGACAAGTTTGGCTACATCTTGAAGCGAGCTTCTATTAGAACATTCTACAAGCCGCCGAAGAGAATTAGTCAGTTCCTACCATCAGTCAAGTGTCATATTCCTCTACAAGATGCAGGAGTGTACAAGCTTGATTGTGAATGTGGTCTCTCTTATATAGGACAAACAAAAAGATCAATTAGAACCCGCGTAAAAGAACATATAGCTGATGTGAAGTACCAACGTTCCGGGAAGTCTGCAGTTTGCGATCATATCCTAGACGGCCCCAACCATTACATCAGATTTGATAGACCACAAATCTTCGCGAAAGAACACCGATTCCTACCAAGGATGATACGTGAGGCTATTGAAATTAAAAAACATCCTAATTTCAATAGAGAAGGAGGCTGGGTACTGCGACCTGCTTGGGATCCTATAATCAATAAAATTAAAACTAAACCCAAACATACCACTGTAAAATCTCAGGACATAGTCAGTTCATTTTGCATAGATCGGACCATAAACAATAATTAAAAAAGCTGTAGGTACTACGGGTTTAACAATGACATCGGGACGTCAGTCATCTCAGTCCCCCGTGACCATGGGTGCTGGAAAGCGCCCGAAACGTCGGGAATTAAAAATAATAGAAAAATAAACGTGATAAAATCCGTAAAATTAGTTTTCATCAATGTGTCTGATAATGCTAAATTTTAAGAATCATGATTTACAAACCGAACAAATACAGCGGGTTTTCTTTAATACTGCAACATTTACCAGCGCTTTTGCATTATTGTGGCTAGATTTAGTCGTAAAGAAAGTGGATCGAACTAGTCGTTCTTTAATAGGGCTAGATATTGTCTGCCGTTTAAGTCAATATATCGTAACGTCATTCCGGCTGGACGTCAGTAATCTGCATTCGTAAACGGCGCCGTATCAATATGTGCTTGTTCTCTTTCCGTTGCCATTTATTGAAAAGAGATAAAGCAATTTATCAAATATATTTTATAAAGCAATAAAAAGAAAATTTATGTTGCAGAAGTGAATGGCAGAGTCGGAAAGGGACATCCTAGGCGAAAATTTGTCGACCAAATTGGCGATTTATTGAAAACGGGCCAAATTAGGAGTAACTTTAACCGACGAGCATGTATGCGTAGGTATATGGATGTGAAGGAGGCGAGAGAGGTGTCTCAAGATCGTGCCAAATGGAAGTCTGTAGTATCTACCTACCCCTCTGGGTGACAGGCTTGAGTGTTTATGTTCATGTATGTAGGTAAAGCAACATTAGGCACTTCTTAAGTTGACGTCAATTATTATAAGTGAGGCCGTTATTAACTGTGTTCTCAGACCAGCCACCTAAGCAGCACATGGTACACGAGAGTATGCGTAAGTACAGAAGTATTCTCTGTTATCTCTTTCTCCTAGTCCAATCCGACAAGACTAGTAGAAAAACGCAAAAACAACGGCTTAACGTGCTTTCCAAGGCACTGAGAAAAACTTCGGGTTGCTACTTTTATTGACAAAAAAATCTCAATAACTTTTTGTCCGAATCAATTCAAATCCGGGATCACATGACCAGAAAAAGAAATAGCTACCAGGTTTGTTATTATGTATATATTTATTATACAAGTAAGTAGATGTGTAGCTCACAAACATCTATATTTGTCCTCGACTACGAATCAAAATGCAGATGCGCTGTCACACCTAGGGTCTAAGATGGAATGCCTCATTTCAGCAAAAATAGTGTCCGATTGACCCTTGAAACTCTTTATCACAATAAATCACATCATGATCTGGTCTGACACACCAGATTTAAAACATCCTAAAACCTTAATCCGGGCTTTTGATCGTAAATTCGCCTCAGAAGCCCTAAGATTAAGTAAAAATAAATAGCGCATTCTGGCAAGAGCCCTTTCTGGACACTGTTACCTTAAAAATCACACGTTCATCCTGGGACTACCTTACATGACATACCCCAGCGTTAAAAAACTTGTTACTATTTTTGAACGAAAAAGGCACGCAAACTGGTTTTCTCAGTAGCTGTAAATGCGACTTTGCCGCTCCGATCCGTGTGAAACATTTAGTCCGGCCACCAAACCGTGTGACACGTGCGTGAAGTGCGTTTGGGTATCATACACCCCACCCTGTACGGCGCGTGACCCGAAAGGTAAGTGTAACCTTTGATTATTATTAATTTACATGTTTATTTCGATGTTTGACGTGGTGAAATATTGTTTGTTAATTGATAAAATAGTTTTACTAAAACATGTCTCGGTTAGCGGAAGAAGATATATTACGAGCATTGACAGAAGAAGACGATGATTGTGACACTGAGTTTATAAATACCGAACAAGAATCGGATGGTGATGCAGATCATATCAGTGCTCAAAGCAATACAGATAGTGAAGTGGATGCTGACATACCATCTTTAGATTCAGACAGTGATGACTTACCACTCTCGGAGTTGCAACAAGCTGATCATACGGAATATTATACAGGGAAATATGGGGTTACAAAATAGTAAAAAAATTAATAAGGCTTGCAATTTGTAACAGAGCTGAAAATATCAACCGATTTTGATATGTTTCACGGCAATTGGCGATGTTTTTTGATAAAAAATAAAAATATAAATTTCTTTGCAACCTTTCGCTAAATAAATACAATGATGTGTCTTACCTGGATTGAAGAGCACCTCCCGCCCTCCCTCAATTGCATGCACTAACTCCGTCACCACTAGTCCCAGCACCACTACACCCAACACCACTATTCCAGGTAAGACACACCATCGACGATAATACGACACGTGTTTCGCCTCTACACGAGGAATCTTCAGGTAATGTAGACTCCACGGCGGCTGACCGCTAAGCCAGCTTAGGCTCTTAGTGGTCGCAAAGAAATTTATATTTTTATTTTTTTATAATGGATTTCCGCAAAGTAACGCCTGATTCTATCTATGATGTTTTTAGAGTGAAAGAGAAATTCCAAGAAAATTATTTTTTGAAATTTAAAAATACTCGAATTTTTGAGGTTTTCTCAGAATCAACAGTGACGATGCGATATAAATTCACAGACAATTTAAGTTCTTTAAGGCTCTTTAAGATGCCGAAGACGGCTTTTTGATTGGACACAAATGTGTCACATCATTAAGATTTGAAAATCATTGTACAAACAAACCGTAATACATATAAAACGTTATAGCAGTTTTCTCTCTATTTAATCGAATTTATAAAAGTATAAATAAAAAAGGGTTAATATCTCAAGAGTAGGCATATGAAAGTAATTCTAGGACTTTTCCTGATTTGGATTCAAGGTTTAACATTTTTAAAACTATATATAAATTTTTAAGATCGAATAACAATAATTGTTTCATACTGAGACATAACTATATATCCATTCAATATACGGGCTAATCGGTAAAACAACACCTGAGACATGTACACGCGTCTCTTTGGTTGGATTTAAGCAATCTCCGGATTTTTCTCCTAAAGATAATACTCCTACGAGCCCTGAAGGATGGATAAGTGGCCCACCTGAATCGCCTCCACATGTCGTAGCGTCATGGCTGCACTTCGGGGCTAAGCAAAGGGCCGGAGCCAATGACTCATCATCTATGCATTTAGAAATTAGCACATTCAAAACTTGTAGTGGCTTTTTCAGTATAAGAGTAGAGGCTGTTTGAATTTTATCTCCTAGAACAGCAGCCTTAGTTATTCCATAACCGGCTATGATAGCTTCGTGGCCATACAAAGTCAAGTAATCTGTAGCACTAAGTTTAATATAACGTGATATATTCATAGGTGTTGTCCGCAGTAGACCAACGTCATTCTTCATTACTTGGTTGTGATACTCTCCGTATGTGATTGTGTATAACGGATGTCTGACTGTGTATAAAACATCACTAAATGAATCGTTAACTAATGGTGAATCATGCAGGTGCCCGTATCTTATTACAAGTTTCTCAGTATTACTGGGCATTACGAAGCAACAGTGGGCCGCAGTTAGCACCCAGGTTGCTGAAAGTGCTGATCCTGTACACACATGATAATGCTTGGCAATAATAGAGTTATTGGTGAATTTTTTCATAGCCTGTTTTTCTATACGAACGATATATAGATACTCATCTTGGTACGTGTCATTTCCTCCAACAATTCTTAACGGTGATTTTAAACTGAAAGACTTGTTGGAAAATAACATAAAAAACATCACTAAGCTTGATAATATAGACTGTTTTATTAGTTTTTCATTTTTAAAGGGCTTGCAATATGAATTGTACATATTATTCGTTTTTAAAAGAATATTTTAAAGAGGAAATAAAATTAGACGGAATCTAGAGCGACCGTTACAATATTCAAAAAGAAACAGAAATTCTGCGACTTTATCTGAAGAAATATATAATTTCATTTGATTTATTTCTATACGTATTTTATTGGATGCTTTAAAACGAAATTTTAAATTTGATATTGCTTCATTTTCACAAACGATTTATGATAACAAGATTCAAACCTTTACTTACACATTTAAATCTTGCAAAGTTCTTCTTGCATCTCGTGACCTTTTTAGCGTAAGAATGTCATCTGTTTCAATTTCACCTCCCGGAAGATTAGCTTCGCGGCCATACACAAAAATAAGTATTTATTTATTCACGATATGTTTTAAAGTAAATTACAGCAATTATTATATACGTAACATTAAATAAAAACGATAATTAAAATTATAATATTTACAATTAATACTAATTATACATAATTTAAAAAAAGAAACTGTTAGCGACGACAAGTGAATTTAAAAACATTTAATCTCAATTGTTTCTTATTTGTGATCTAAAACTAAGTGTTAGCAATGAAAAGTGAATTTGAACGTTTAATCTCAATTGTTTCTTATCTGTGATTTAAACTAAGTATAAATACTAATAGCATTAATACCAAGAAAGTGAAATAATAACTTATATTAGCTTCAATTCTTATTTTAAAAACTGCGTAACGAAAGTTAGTAACAAAGTCTGTAACGAAAATATGAATCTAATTGCTTATTTAGGTTTAATTAGAATGTTAAAAACAAAATATGAGTTTAGTTACCTATTAGAACTTTCTCTTATTGTAATTTTAAAGAGCTGTATTAGAGATACTAACATTTAAGTGTAAATATAATGATTTGTTTATTTCTTTTTCAATTTATTGTTAATAATTAGTCAATTAATCTCTTTTGTAGTATAATTACTCATTATAGAAATATATTTTAATTTAATAAGAAGTTGAAATATGTTCTGTATAGAGTCAAGTTAAGCACAGTATTATCGTGATAAGCGTTGTGCATTCCTGCCGCCTGGCGGTGCTACTTGTATGGTGAGCTGAAAAAGCTTAGCTACTCCGGAGCTAAACCATAAGAAGACCGCGCCACTATTTTTATTTTTTACAAGTATAAATTAAAAGTTTTATGAATGTTTTATGTTCGAAATAATAAAAATAAGTCATATCTATTGTCAGGAATGTATAAAAATATTGTAAGGTATGTTTTACCACACTTATTAAAGAAATTTGTAAATTTCCTTTAGAAAAGGTTGCTCTGCGCTCTGATTGGTCGACGGGGATCATTAGTGCCGTGTGCAAATTCATTAGTGCCGCGTGCAAATTCTCTTAATTCTGATTGGTCACAGCTGCCTATAAAAAAGGGGCGTTTTTTGTGGTAAAACATTCCAAATCCGGCAATGTAATAATAAGGAATTAAGAAAATAAATAACTCTCAAGAAGTGCTATTTATTGCTCATCTAACTGTACTGCATGCTCTCCAGTTAACATCCCGCCAGCATAACCCGCTCCATTTACTAACATTCTCACACACTAGCATCTACATTGGTCCTTCGAAAAGCCGGATCGGGTTTAAGGAAAACCAGGAAGATGCCTTCAAATACAAGATCAAAATCAGTGCAGTCGAAGACTACGAGTGAAAGTAACGCTACTACGGGTACCAGTACGATGGATTGGAGCATGAATACGCCGAGTGACAAGCACGACGGCTACTAACGCTCGTCAACTTCAGATCGATCGACGCTTACAAGAGCATCGCCCAGCAGCGTACACAGACAACCCGTACTTCTTAATAAGAACATTGCCGGAAAAGAATCAACACCAGGGGACGTAACCCATACCCTCCCCCCCCCGACCCGCACCGTCGAAGCGTCAGTTCCTCACCAAGAAGAGAGTCATCCAACGCCGCAGATTCAAGAAAGAAGAATCGCAGTGAAGACATGTCTGAACGAGGGAAGCATACCAACGTCCAGAGAAAAGAGTCTGCAGCAGCCTCACCCTAAGAAGGCGACCCGCGACCCAGACACACTTTCCGTTCGCTCGTCGCATAGGAAGAGAGCAGAAGCGCAAGCAAAAATGACAATGGCATTAAGAGAACTAGAACTGGCAGAAGCTTGGTCAAAAGTTGCTCAAGCGGAATTGGAACTTCTCACCGCGGAGTCAGAAGAAGAAGATGGTGCCTGAGAAGAGCTGTTTGAATGAACACGAGAAGTCGAGCGGTGCTTCATCCAGACCGGAGACATGCCTAATAAGAACCACAAACCAATAGAGGCAGAAGAAAAGAAGAGTGACATCCAGGAACTAGCTTCAGTCATACTCAAGCTATCTGAAAAGTCACGTGACACCGTTTCACCGAAGCACCTCGAACTCCCTCACTTCAACGGGGCCTGTGAAGAATGGTTGGCCTTCAAAAGATCATACGAGGATATGGCCACTTCTTTCGGTAACCTAGTGCGCCTTAGAATAGCAATCCAAGTAAAGCTAGAGAAGCCGCCCAAAGCCTGCTGTTCACCGCCGAAGACTATCAATCAAGGGACTAGAAGCAAGATTCGGAAGACCTGGAGCACTGACATTAGCAGAACTAGAAAAAATGAAGAACCTCCCAAGAGTCGGCGAGAACCCGAGTGACATATGCATATTTGCGAGCAAAGTAAAGAACGCAGTTGAGACAATCAAAGCCATGAAGAAACCGCAGTATCTCAGTTCACCTGAAACGCTGAGAGTTATAGTAGACAAGATGCCGACGTCAATGAAGTTTCGTTGGTTCGCCTACCACAGAATCAGAAGAGATGAGGAAATTCAGGAGCTATTACTCGTCGAAGCGTTCCTAGAAGCAGAAGCCGACATGTGCGGAGACTTCGCTCCGCCTGAAGCATCCTCAGAACTAAGAAGAGGAATAAGAAAACCCGTACATATGGTACAAGAAGCGTCAAAGGAAAAATATAAGAAGTCATGTCCGTTCTGCGAGGAAGAACACTTCGCACTAGAATGCAAGAAGTTCAAAGAAGCAAACCTGAATGGAAAATGGGATATGACCAAGAAGACAAAGATATGCTTCAAGTGCCCTCGTTTCAAGCACTCAAGGATCAACTGCAAAGCCCTGTTACTGCCTCTGACTACCCCGACCATAATCGGTCGCCCCAGGGCCCACAGTGGAGCAGCTCGACGGACAGACCAGAGGAGGGTCAAAGACCTGTGGAATATTAAGCTATAGCGGCTAACAAAGAACCAAACAAAGTTACCTTTTTTCTACGAATTAGGGTTAGCCATAGAAAGATTCAGGTGTAAGTATGTGTGTGATTGTGTCATGATTAGTGCGTGTTCAATTGTGTAACCTGATATCCCCGCTGGATGCAGAACAGCAGATCCGAGGGCATCTCCTCTTCGAATATAGGATCCATCTTAGGGGCAGGTATCCACAGCACCCCATCTTCTCAGAAACCATGTTCTTCCATCACCCATCAATTATTGTCCAATCGTCTTTAGATTCTAACCATCAAGTCCATCGACGTTAATTAGGGACACGCGGCAACTCAAGGACGGTGGGTCAAAGTTCAATGACACAGACCGACGTAGAACAAACTAACACCGCGTCGATTCAATTGACGGTTTCTCACTATACACCAAAGAATTAAGCCTAGTTATCAATTCACCAACTAATATAAGATAACTCAAGATCGACCTTTTGAAGCACAATTATATTAATCTTGAGAGCCTAACCAGGCAATCGCCTACGGGCAACTCCCTGCACACACAGTATGCAGCTAGCCTCCCCCTCCTGTACTTCACTAATCGTCGCGTCACCCCGCTCGAGATACAGACGACCTATCCGGCGTAAACAAACCCCCGTCCCAGACATAAGGACCTATGTCCGCGAGCAAATTGGCAACCGAGAGAGGGTCTCGACGCCACGATGCAAGACCGAATCTCCAACCAAAACCTCGGCCACTAACGCGACGGAGATGCGCTCTTGCAACGCCAACCACCGCCTCACATCACGGCCTCAGAGTGAGCAAATCAAAGAGTCGAATTTCCCCTAGATGCCCTTCCCGGACATCGCAGCCAACACAGAAGTCCTATTGCAGGACAGAAATTCGACGACTTTCTTCAAATATCTACCAGTGCCCCTACAATCTGTTCCGCAGTCCGGCCGGATCCGGTCCGGCAACCGCAACGCGATAAGAAGCGACCCAGCGTGACCACAAGACTTCAGTGCTGAGGGCGCCTGCACGTTTCAAGCGAACGGCCCTAGTGGCGAGGCTTACGAAAAGCACAGATAGGCCCAATGTGAACGCGCGTGGCGTAGGTCGGAGGGCTTGACGGGGAGGGGGGCCAGCAAAGTCGGTTCCGACTCCAGTGGATGGACGGATAAACCCGACGTGGTCGGATGGTAAGTCACCCATCATCGGCTGAGGTATGGTGGCCCCCAATCCACCACAAAGTATGTTCACAAGAGTGACGCTCCGAATAGTGCGTCGGCCAGACAAATTCCAAAACTCCCGCTGCAAATTAACCGCATTCCGACGACGATGGTGAGTTATCAGCGACCAAGCACAATGATAAATACAAGCAAAATAAAACAAAAAAAAAACACAAGAACAAAAAAAAACAAAGTAACAGTCTTTAAGAGCTACTTCGAAAAAAATACAAAATGTCACAACTCTGACAGTAAGCTCTAACTAACAATCGTTAAACACATCCAATTTCTATTCATATTCTACTTGATAGGTGTACGCGCATAATTAATCTATGTACAACATGAAGCGATCTCATCTCGGCTCACACATTCCCAGCGTTTCAAAACTCAAAGGGACCTCTTGTCATTTAAAGCCCGAAAGACAATCAATAGGAGGCGCCTGTCATGCAGCCGAGCGTTTCGCACTTAACAGTCACACCTTAAGAGTAGCCATTACAAACACGCAGTTCTATGCTGCGCTTCATCCGAGCCTCAAAGCATCAATGCTCAAAGTACTATGCAACCTCGAAACAAACTATAGCAAACTTATGCTCGGTGCGCATTGATCAAAACACATAAGTTAAACAACGACAACATAAGTCAACCATTTCATTATTGGAGCAACCATATTTTCCAACACAAATATCTCCGATAATGCCAACAAAATGTGATAACAAAAGTAGGGTTAATTCTCATTTCCTTCGCACAAATAGTTACTCAATTGCAATTTTCAATTCTACAACAAATGATCCATATAGCTACAAAACATAGGTACACTCATCCCAAAGGCATTTCAAATTCACCTTTGTATCTACATCCGCTAACACACTATGAAGCATTTCGCAGAAAAATAAACAAAGAAAAATTAACTTCTAATTACGCAACATTTTAGCGAAAGAATTACAGCAAAAATTAACCGCTACAACTAACAAACTACAAAGAACAACATCGCTACAGTGAACATAACATTTCGCGTAAACCAAAGCAAAAAAAAATTTTTTTAAACATTCAAAGCTCCAGATATGCCCTAGTCTCCCATTGAAATAATACTAGTTTTTACGGAATGTATCGCGTATATTTAACTTTTTAATACCTGACGTTTCGAGAGCTTTACAGCACCCATGGTCACGGGAAGGACTGAGATGTTCAACGTCCAGATGTCATAGTTAACCGCGGTTACCATAGATTAAAATTTAACTTTTGTTCTAATCTATGGTAACCGCGGTTAACTATGACATCTGGACGTTGAACATCTCAGTCCTTCCCGTGACCACGGGTGCTGTAAAGCTCTCGAAACGTCGGGTATTAAAAAGTTAAATATACGCGATAAATTCCGTAAAAACTAGTATTATTTCAATGTGTAGTGTTCGCGTAAATATAAGAAACCTAGTCTCCCAACTAACCAATTGGAGGCTACACCGCGTTTGAACCCGAATACCATAAAGCGCGAACCGTGACAACATCGCAACTCGGGTGGTACACCTTCCCTGAGACCGTCGACAATAGAAGAGTTCAACAAGTGGGTTGACGACTCAAAGATCAGTGGAGGTGGCCGTGGCAGGAGCCAGGGCGGCAGCCACCTAGTTGGAGCTGCTTACATCAGACCGGCACTAGAAGCGGGGCACAGTAGCCCACAAGAGAGCGCCGAGTTTCGCCCGACAGGGGACGTGACTACACGTTCCCCCGCCCATGTAAGTCGGGAGGCCAGCAGAGCCCCGAGAAAAGCGCCGGTCGCACCCAGGCACAACACGGCTTGGTGACTACCCTGGCAGTGCAATGACATCACTGCTAAATAAACTACAAAATAGAAACTACATGCCAAATACAGTTGAATTGAGTCCATCAAATATCATCATCATGATATATCATCACATCATATATCATCATACCATCGAACTGAACTCAATACAAATTACTACAAATGCAAATTACTATTTATCAAATCAAAACAAATACACTACACAATTAATACAATCAAATTACCCCACGGACCGATAGTCTCTACAGCAAATGGCACAAATATGTAGTCATTTCTCGAAGATTCATATTTGCGCCATTTACTAAATTTGGCTGCCTCTGATGACGCCCCCGGCTCTAAAAAAGGTATCCTTGAGAAGAGAGGCCGCCAAAGTGTCAACGCACGTAGCATCTCAAAAAGTCATACGATCGGGTCTCCTGCCATCGTCTATTAATATCCCGCAAGGCTCTAAAACCGAGGAAATATTTACGGAGACAAGAGCCCTTCGGATGAATTCGTTTAAAGAAAAAATTTATTTATTTCTTTGCCAGTCAACACGTGGATTGATCTGATTTTGCAGCAGGTTCAATATATATACATATATATATATATATTTTTTATATATATATATATATATATATATATATATATATATATATATATATTTGATATATTATATTCTACATTTATTTTGAATACACAGATACAACATTTACCTTACGTATAATAAAAGAACACAGTTAAAAGTGCAAATAGTAAAAATCTTAATATTTAAAAATATATCACCGTCATTATTTACGTGCAATATCTCTTTCTTTCAAAAAGTAGTCAGGTAGCAACTTTTAAAAAACAGCCGTTACTTGGCGCTCTTCTTACGTTTGCGGGCAAGGAATTCCAGTTCCTGAATATTAAATGAATTCAATCCAGTGAAATGCGATGGAATGCTCATTATATGACTAGATGAAGAGCGAAAAGTTTGTCGATTAGATATTTTGTAGAAGATTTATTATTCAAAATTGAGAAAGGAACAAGCAGAATTGTATAGTTTCGTCTGTGTCGGATAGTGAGCCATTTAAGGCACAAGTGTTAGCTTAGTCTTGATAGAAACAAAGTTCTTTCAACAATAGAGGGATCGTAAAATGTCAAACATTTTGCGGCTTATTTCAGTGATACCTACGGTACATACGTACGGTACATATATAAATATATATTAACACTCACGCCTGTCAACCAGAAGGTTAAGCAGAGACTACAGACTTCCATTTGACACGATCCTGACACACCTCTCCCGCCTCCTCCACATCTATATACCTATGCATACATGCTTGTCGGTTAACGGTACTCTTGATATTGCCCGTTATCAATGTATCACCAGTTTGGTTGATAAAATTTCAGTTTTTCAATTAATCAATTAATTTTAATTACATATTTGTACATAGGTTGTAAAAATGCCTTTAGGGTTTAAAAGTTTTAAAAAGATTAATGCTTTGCTATCTCGTCACATCAAGTACTTGTGAATGATTATTAAGCCCTAACACTAATTGTGTTTATTATTACAACCTTAAAGCTGCTGAAAATAGTTTAAATTAACGTTATTTTGACTTGTGTTTCAAAAGCATATAGTCCTAGAATCCTAAAGTTGTTATTTACTCCTTTTTTTATAAAAAGCCTAGCATTTTACTTAAGTAAGATCCAAAGGTAAAATTTTTAACTTTTATATTACCATAGAGTTGTAGATTGTTGAAATCGCTTATAAGTAATTTCTAAAACCTAATTCAAACCTTTAGGCTGTATTTGAGTTGTCTATGTAAACAAATTAGAACTGTGTGATAAAAATCCAAACCAATAAGCTGTTCTTAAGAGTTGAAGGTATGATTAAAGTCCTCAAGAATATTTTAAAGCTTTACAGATGTCCTCAGAGAATGTCTGTTGCCTCCGCGACTTCAAAGCAACGATTGTCTTGCAAGATGGACCGACACAGAGTGATACAAAAAACGAAGCGGAAATGTTAAACGTAAATTGCGTAAAAATTTCTTAAGAATAATTAATACACCGATAAATTTCAAGTCATCATATTATTACAGTTGATAGGTATAGTAGATTGTGACGACCAAATATGGGCTTTTAAGTACAAAATAAGCTTTAGCCGGTCCCGCGGCGTGTAATATCCATGATGGATTTCCTCTTGTAAAAATGGTTTGTTGGCCGTTCGATTTTAACTATTTTTACAGATCATTGATTCCGCTCAAGGTACCCGACCTCCTGAAAATCCTTTAGTTTGAACCACAAGTGACGTGACATCGTCTAAAATATTTGAAAAATAACAAAAAAGTAAAACATATGATGATGGTGATTCATTTGAAATTTTTTAATACCTTGAAGCTCTTACATTAGAAACTCGTGTTGATGCAACAAAGGATTAAGAATGTGTTCTTTGAAATACAAAATTGAACATGTTGCCTTAAAACACCTTTTAGACATATTGAACAAACGAACTATTCTGAAACTTCCTAAGGACCCGAGATCCATATTGAATACTTCCAGTGGTAATATTCTAATAAAAAGTATTAAGGGCGATTAATACCGGCACAATGGGCATGAAGCTTGCTTGGAGAATTTTTTCATGATATTAAAGATGAAGACATTTTAATTACGATAAACATCAACAATTTGAATCCTTAATCAATGATTATTGGTATGTATTATGGAAAAGGAAAACCACTAGACCTCAACGAATGAAACTGTCACCATTAGTGATTGAATTGAACACAATTTTAGTGACGTTATTAGGGTCAAGTTATGTTATTAGGGTCAGTTTTACATTTAAGATGATTTCGATCTCGATTCCTTATACAACGGATAAGGCCAGGTGTGATCCATAGCTTTATGCAGCGTACTCTTCTAGGTGGTAAGATTTTAAGTGTGTTATTTAAAATCGAAGTATTTAAAACTTTGACCAACTGTTCGGCTGACCAACTTACATCATCAGGATTAATTAGATCATCAAAAGTTTTAGTTTTAAGTTCCTCAGTAATTCCTTTATAATTAATTTTACTGTAGGCATTATTTTTGAATACACTGGTTTTGAAATTTAAGTTTAAACACGTTATGACCGCTAAGTATCGGTCAAAGGGCTCTCTACAATGATAGGTAGTCTGAGGTGTTGCGATCTTCATTATTGAGTTTTATATCTATGTTTGGATCACCCATTACAATAATGTTACTAAAATTCGCGTAATTTGTAAGTAATTTATTTAACGACATTATAAAATTATGGATATTTTTATTTGATGGAGATCTATAGATGCCTATCACAACCGTGTCCTTGTTAAATTCAATAGCCAAACAGGTGGCATCATTTAAGAATTTTTCTTCAACAGAACATCAATAACTTTGTTAAGTGTACGCTACAATACCATCATTTTGATTTCGGTTATTTTTTGTAAAGTGAGTATGTGAGACGGAAAATTTCCGCATTTATATATATATATATATATATATATATATATATATATATATATATATAATATATATATATATATATATATATATATATATATATATATATATCACATGCTGTACCTAATCTTGTAATCTTGTTAGAAGTATTTCAAATTCAGTAAAATTTTTGGAGATGTGATTTTTTCGTTAGTATGTGTTAATTATTATTCGTTGCTATCTGAGATTTTAGAAGAGAGTTGAAAGATTCTGGACTACACAAGAAAGACGCACCCACTCTAATTTGGTCTATGTTTTTAGTTAAGTTATTATTGTTTATACGATCGAATGTAATTTAAAAGTACTTGTGACATAATTAGCATAGTGATTATGTAGGAAGGAGAAGTAAAATACAATGTCTTATTTTAACTAACCTGACTTTGCAAATCTTAAGAACATTGCAGCCGAAGCAAATGTTTTGTGTATTGATTTTAATAGCAATGAGAGAATACCTGTATAATATGTGTACAGAGTGAAATATACCGTAAATATAGACCAAAAATGAACACATAAGATATTTATATAATGTAACATGACCGTAAAAAGAATAAAAATTTAGTAAATATAAATAATTTAAAGGTTTGCCAAGTCAGTTTTGTTTCTTCAGATCTAGCAGTTGCGTTTCATCCTTGACTTCAATATGAGATGAGTCAGCCGTTTTACGAAGATATACTTTTCCATGGCTAGTCCAACATAATTTGTAGCCTTCAGTTTTTCCGTAGCTTCTTGCTAAGAAAAATAATCTTCGCCCTTTGTTCGTTAAAGCTTTAGATACATAAATTGGTCTTAATTGTTCTTTGAATATTATCATAGCACTATTGAGACGCTGATCAGTATGCTGTTTATTGAACGGTTTTGCTCCCTTGATGACATTGTTCTTCACTATAACCGATGTGAATTCAGTGACGATTGTGGTTTTACCCGTATTACTATTCGATCGAAACACATCCTTAATAGCAGGTAGTTATGGTTACACACGCACCACCCGTAATACGTATAAAGCGTCCATCAGCATAAATACATAAACGCTGAGTATGTAGTAATTTAAGTAGACTGTAAGCATAGGATTAAGAATTGCAAAAGACAATGGTTAGAATAAATTCACATCTCACTCTGTGAACACGTAGTTTTAGTTAGTTTTAATTAGTTTTTAAAAAGCTCTCGGCAGCTCCCGCAACTTGACTGGCGCAACCGGTAGGATCGCCGGAAAAGCTGTGCCACCGTTCGTGAATATCGTGTCTAGAATTTTACCCATTTTCACGCATCGGCGGGCGATTCATACAGCGTGGTGATCCAGTGAATCAAAACAAATTCGTCGAGAATAAGGAACCGTGAAGCTGATGATGGACACCGCGGGCTGGTGAGTACGACTCTTCACATCCTTCATATCCCTTAGTAAATCTGGAATTAGACATTTTCCATTTTGACTGTTATTTGGGTTTCAAATACCAATCTTACGTAAATTTTATGAGGTATTAAGTGCAATAAATAACCATTACTTAAATAAAAATAAAAATAATATTAAATTAATTGTAATACGTACATAATATTAAGTCCCATATTACTCAATGAAATTATACAGTAGTATTAAATTAAGTATTATACATTATATTAGGTTCTTATTGTGTCTACAAGTGTTTGTTAATTTAAAGAATACTCGACACGTTAATACATAATAGGTTAGTACTTAAACTCGAATTTTGCTTACAACATTTGTGGTAGAGTAATAATAAATATTTTATTTTATTTTTTATTTTTGTGTAGAACCAGTGAATAAATTATTAAAAATGTCGGAAATTAAACTTATTCCTTATGAATTAACTAAAATAATATCAACATTTAGCGACGATAAACGCAATATAAATTTATTTTTGCGTAAATGTGAATATATAATAAGTAACTTTAAATCATCCAATGTGCAAAATGAATATATTATGTAAATCATTACTAATCGGCTTACGGGCGAAGCTGCGTCGCTTATCAGTGAACGGGAAGATATAGAGACGTGGGCGGAATTCAAGGAATTGTTTTTAACTCATTTCGGCGACCCACGTAGCGAAGAATGTTTAGCCCTTGAATTAGAAACTTTAAAGAAACACCAAAATGAGAATTATATAGTTTTTTGTAATCGTATACAATCCGTTAAATCGGTGCTATTATCGAAGGTTAATCAAATTGGTGATAAAAACTTAAAAATAAGTAAAACTATTATTTATAATAACACCGCTTTGCAGGTTTTTTTATATAATTTACCTGAAAATATGGTGCGCATTGTTAGGTTGAAAACACCCAGTACACTAGAGTAAGCATTAAGTACAGTTCTAGAAGAAGTGATGACCAATATCAGATGCGTAGTAAAATGTTACAGTCTAGCCATATGTCTAAACCACAATCTAGTAGTATACCAGTACAACAACCATCGTTTAAGTTCGCAATCAACACTAGATTTTAGACGTATAACACCAAACCAACCCCCTAGGCAGAATTTTGGAACACCACCCTAATTTAAGTTTGAGATTCCTCATAGCAGACAAATGAGGATTACGTTACCACAAAATAAGCCTCAACAGCAAATGAAATTCTCTAAGCAATATGACCCACCAAATACCGACCTTGGATACCGACCAAACTTTGGATTTAGATCCCAGGCTATAGCCCCATGCAACCAATGTTACCACAACAGTTTGGTAATTCTCAGTGTTTTAATTATCCTAGTAATAATAATATGCATAATAAGCCGGTTTCTAATGATACCGATGTTTCTATGAGAATTGCCCCTCCAAAACCAGGTTTCCACCTAAACGAATTAGAAATTTATCCGTCATATTATCCCTACGAATTTCCTCAAAATTACATGTATGTGGAAACATACAACAACTATTATGAAGATGAATCCATACAAGAAAATTCTATAATAGAGGTCGACGAAAACAATGATTCAGAGGAGAAAAACATGTCTGAAAATTTTCAAGTAAAAGCCTCTGAAAACCACCCGAAATAGAATTTGCGGAATTGCGGAATTGAATTGCGACATAAATCTAAAACTACCATACATATACAGGATGTTAATGTAAACACAGTTGTCCTTGAAACCAGTGGTTTGGTTTCACTGATAGAACGTAAATTCAATGAAAAATAACATTTTTTTAGTAAAATCTCAATTTTTCCTTAATTCCTCAATTTTTGCCTGTACTATGCCAGGATGAAAGTATGAAGGAAAAGTTATATCACAAGTTATATGTACCTATTGTGTTTTTATTGGAATGTTCTGTAGGTAGCTAGCGCGGGCGGTTATCTTTACAGTGATTACGTCACTCCGGAGCATAGGGTATCCATGAATTTACGGACGGTGTCGGACAGAAACTTTTTAAATTTTATGTAAGAAAATAGCGTCTTTTTTTTAAACTCATTGCATTTACGTTCTATAAGTGAAACTAAACCACTGGTTTCAAGGACAACGGTGTTTACACTTACACCCTGTATATACCGGAAATAGATGCTAATTATATGATTAGACACAGAAAGCACCCGTTCTTTTACAAGCCCCAATAAAGCATACCAATACTAGCGTAATTACAAAACAATTGAACCCTTTGAAGTTATATGATGCACTCATTCATCTAGGAAACAAAATCGGGTAATTAAAATTTCACTATTTTCCATTTTTCAAAGTAATGACGAACATAAATTTTATCTTTATAATGTCGACTCACGTTATGATGGGCTAATTGGGAATGATTTATTAAAGCAGTTGGAAGCTGTAATAGATTTAAAGAAACAAGTACTTACCACAAATTCTTCTAGAATACCTATAATACACAATAGCTTAGATTATGTTGTAATACTTCCACCTCGTTCTGAAGTTAGAGCAAAATTACCTGCTAACATGTTTTATGGCAAAGGAATTTCAAATTATACCCGATTATGTGATGGAGTGCGCATGCCTTCTGCATTGGTAAAATGTGAGAATGGATATGCTACTACAATTATACAAAATACGTTGGATCAACAAATGGAACTATCTATTAAGAAACCTTTTGAAATTTGTGAATGTGTGGGTGATAAGTCATATGTAAATTCTATAGATTACTCTGATCTAGAAGGGGACCAGTTATTGCTTGAAAATTTAAACATGTTACCCGTAAAGCAAGGACCAGCATACAAGGAAGTATATAACTGGATTATAGCTAAGCAGTTAGACTTTAGTAGCATTAAAGATGATTTAAATTTTAATATAAATAAATATAAATAATTTAGCAGTTTAGTAGATATCCATAAGCCATACGTAAACGAGTTCCAAAATATGAACACACAAGTAAATTATTTAACTTAGCTGTAGTAAAGTTTAAACAACTCATGCGGTCTTATTAATCCATTAGGTTCTGTTGTAGAAGCGCTTACAGGAAACTTAGACCACAATGATACAGTAAAATACGACAATCTCATATCTCAAAAAAGACCCAGCAGACGCACACAAATAAGAAAATAACAATAATCTCGGAGATGATTGACTCTCTTATAAATGGTACTGGATCTCTACAGGAAAATACGAAAATTGTAAATGAACGAATGAAACGTATAGAAAGAATTGTAAAGTATATAATTACTAAAAAAGATAACAGCATATACTCCACATATGTTTTAAGTATGTTTAACATGTTTGTCAATAATTTTAGAACTTTACTTTAGAAGAAATAGAAACGGCATTAGCATTTACTAAACTTCACGTTCTAAATCAAGCTATTGTTAATTCCACAGAATTATTAGTAATATTTGAATCTATATATCAAACAAATAGTTTATTTTATCCTATTACTGAAAACAATTTAGTTAATTTAGAAAGTTCTATGTCTGTTAAGGCCTATGCAAAAGAAAACCAAATAACGCTCATTATGGAAATCCCACTGACTGATAATATTACATACACTTATTTTAAAATGTATGCTTTACATATGTTTGATCCCATCTATAATAGAACAACTGTTATTTTTCCCAAATATCCTTACCTCATGGTGAAAGATCACACGTAGTTACCCTTAAATGGCCCATGTCAGGAGATAGCGGCAAACCAGTTCCTGTGTGCAGAAATTGATATCATGCAGTATCCTGAAAACACATGCATAGAACAAAGACTTATGAACTTCGCATCAAATCTAAGCCTTTGTAAGTTATAATATAATAGTAGAGCTGGAAAGTGTTAAGATACAGTCTATTGGTCCTATTAACTGGATTCTATTTACACAAAATGAAATAGTGCTTACAAAAACGTGTGGCGATGATACTCAAAAGAATGCTTTAAAGGGCACTTACCTCTTGGAAATTGATGAAAACTGTGAGATAAAATTAGGAAATATTTAACTACACCAGAAACGATACTATTCAGGAAAACTGCAATATAACACCTATTTGACTGACTGATTGACTGAACAATTTGGGTAGAGTTAAAATAGATTGACACCTATTTTAACTCTACCCAAATTGATTATTAGAGGTAATATATACTAAAATACTTTGTAGTATTTTGTGCTTATATCATTTTAATAGTAATGCAGAGACAAGAAATCATGTGTGTATGATGTCGTTATGACAGATAAAATTAAGTAAACATAAAAACATGATTATTCGACACAGAACACTTTAAGAAATAAATTAAAAATATTTTGAACACGTTCGTGGCTTACTGTAAATTGCGTAATTGGTCAAATTTTGAACAAAGGTGATACCAGATTTAAAAAAATGTAAATTACCGACTGTGTATAATAGCGAATATTCTCTTCCTATATTAATTAATTCAAGGACGGATTAAAACTTTTGTATAAAAAACGTTGCTTAAAATACAAGCCTTTAAACAAAACGGAAATATTATGTTCTGCTCGAATCACCTTAAAATTTCAGTAATCCAATTTTCGTAGTTGGTCGACGGCTATGGGAAAATTTTCTGATGAAACTGTTACAATAATGACGAAGTTCGTCAGCTTGATTATTTCAAATTCAGTTTAAAGTTAAATAGTTTCAAAGGACAGTTGCACACGAACAACCGTGAACCGAGTGCGGATTAAATTTAAATTCATGATATGACTTTATTTATTTAACTCTCAATTTTTAATATTCCGCTGATGTATGAGAACTCTCATAATTGCGTGTTAGAACTACATAACAACTCTGGAGTTTTTGATCGATTAACTATCACTCATCATTTATTAAAAATTTCTTTTAACTGAAAGAGCAAAAGACTTAGCACTTATTTATTCTAAATAGGTAATACCATAATTTCCCTACATTATTATTCAATACATTACACACCGAGGTAGAGAAATGTATTGGTGGCAGTTCTTGATGTAACTATTAAAGTAGCAGAGACTGAAAACGTTTCAAAATATTAGACAAAAAGTAAAACTTGCAATCTATATTTAATATGTAACAATTATTTTATTCTATTCTAAAGTATTTTGATTCTTTGAAAGTATGTTTCAAGGTAAAATTAAAGTTAAAGCAGTCAGGCTTAAAAGTAATTAAGCTTAACTTCTAATATATATGTACCGTGCAAAATTATCTAAATTGCTAGTTAATAAACTAATTACGGTTTCTAATAATAAAATTTACTTTTTGAAAGTTATTTGAGTTTAATCTTCCCGTTAATTAAAATTTAAAGTATAACAGTGGATTAAACAAGGCTTATCTCTTTCGTTCCCTCATCTCCCCATTGGGTGCTTAAAATTTAATTTATATGGTTTTATTTTCCTTCAGTGTTATTAATCTTATGGTTTAATGTTGATTTTCTTGAATGAATAATGGTAGTTACTAAATGTTCTTTATACTTTGTTATCTTTGTTAGTGATAATATTTATTAAATTTTTTTTTGGCGGTAGGCGGGAAATAAAGTGCACATTGCTCTAAGTAACAAAATAGTTTTTTATTGATATTTTAAGTAATTTACAGTTTCCTAGTTTACAGTTTTTACTATTTTTGTGTATTTAAATACATACATTGTGGGTTTAACTCCCCTTAATGGTTAAACTGTGATAAAGTTACATCACCCTACCACCGGTAACTTTCAACTCTCACAACACACCAGAAGATAAGTTTTCAAGAAAATATCCACAATTGCCGAGTTAGCAAACATCCAAAAGGCTGCGTTAACTTCTCTCAATCAACGTATGGCGGAATTTGAAGCACTTATAAAAAAATCTGCCACCACGGCTCCTGACATGAAATCTCTCTCAAGCGATCTTTCAAGCGTTTAAGGATAATGTTTGGCAAATCATGTCACTACTACACCAGAAGATCAATGAGGTTAGTCAAACTGTTGACAATATTGAGATGTAGCATCAGAGAAAATATTTGCTGCTAAATGGAGTTCCGGAATCATCTGGTGAAAACATCTTAAATGAAGTTGTAACTGTCCTGCAGGATAAGCTTCAACCACAGGAATTTTCCTCAAGCTCCATTACGGCTTGCCATCGTCTAGGTGCAGTATCGGAAGCTCGTGTAAGACCAGTTCTGATTCGGTTTAGTGATCAGTCCATTAAGTCAACCATTTGGGCCAAAAAGAATATGTTAAAAGGCACTTCATATGTGATGTCCGAGTTTCTTACACGTCAGCGTCAAGGCTTATTCATTGCTGCACGTAAGCACTTTGGTATTAGACAAGTTTGGTCACTCGATGGTAATATACACGTCAAGTTGCCTTGTGGTAAGCGCCATCGGCTGACGGACACCAAGGACCTCGATGAGCTCATTACACAGTATGAACTGCCTGCTGCATCGGATCGACCATCTGATTCTATGATGAAGAAAGTGTCACCAAATGTTAACAATGGTAGTGCACCAAAGTCGACGGTGAGGTCCAAGCGCATAATTCGCAACAAATAACTCTCATCGACTTCGCTTTATGTTGTTCCATATCATGTTGGATTTAATTTGTAAGCCGTCATGTATATTTGTTATTTGTCTTATTATTATTGATAACAACTGGGTATATGCGCTACGACACTGTAATAATGGTAGTATAATAACTTTTGTTTTGTTTTGTTTATCTACATATTAAGTAATATTTTTTATTTTATTTTTTTATTAACTGGCTTTATGGCTCTGGGTTCTAGCCTTTCTAAGCCTAAGTAACATTTTGCTGAACTAAGACCATAGATAACATATTATAACTATAGTATAATAACAGACATTTTAACAGATGTCAGATGACATAGACAGATGGTTATGTTGTTGGCTTCGGTTGCATGGCCTTTCGCCATACTAATTACATTAGCATTACTATTGACGGAATATGTACACAAGTTATATTTGATTCAACTTTATTTTAGTTATATGTAATCATCATCATCATCATTACAGCCCTTCACAAGTCCACTGCTGAACATAGGCCTACCCCAAGTAATGCCACAAAGCACGGTCCTGAGCCACCTGCATCCATCGACTTCCTGCATATCTTACCAGGTCGTCACTCCATCTAGTGGGGGTCGCCCTACACTACGCCTACCGGTACGAGGCTGCCACTCGAGAACCTTTCTTCCCCATCGGTTATCGTATGTAATAATCTAGCCTAATTACTCATTACTTTGTTTTTTATTATATTTTCTTCAGTTGTTTACTTTTAAATGCTTCGTTCGTTTATTGATTTTCTTTTTTCTAATTTGTTTTAACTTGGCATTTGTTTTCTTTTACTTTCCTGGTGTTATTTTTAAGATTGTAAACAGTTAGCCGGAGGGTGATGTATGGAGATATACATCTATATTTAGTCATTTTTTGTAATATTCAGTTATATTTATTTGATATAATTTTATTATTTTAAATACTTATATTTTATATTTAGTGTTATTTTATTATATAATATTAATTATTTTATTATTTTAAGTAATTTTGTTTAATGTCAGATGATGAATCTTTTTATTCCACTTGCAACAGCTGCTCTTCTCTTTCACTTGTTGATGCTTCGGATGAGCCAGCCACGCTACGTACGCTAATATACGACGAATCTCAAAAATTTTTAAACTGTTTTCACATTTGCCATTTAAATACACAAAGTATTCCTCAACATCATACGGAGCTCCTGGATACTTTCTCTTCTAATGCAGTTCATGCTATACTCATATCCGAAAGCTGGCTCAAGCCTGAACTCTCTTCCACGTCTTATAGTCTTCCAGGTTATATTTTACTCCGTAATGACCGCACTGGTAAAAGAGGCGGAGGTGTTGCTATCTATCTGCGTTGTAATTTACCTTATAAAATATTAAACACATCTCCTGCTCTATATTCCGGTTCAATGGAATACATTTTTATTGAAGTTAATGTCAAGGTTGTTAAAGTGTTTCTTGGAGTTGTCTACTGTCCACCTCAAGTGGACTATTTCTCCGATTTGGAATTAAATTTATTGCCTTACAGTTCTGCCTACACACATCACATTATCATGGGAGACTTTAACACCGACCTATCTGGGGTTTCTCTTAAATCTTCGAAACTGAAGTCGACCATGTTGTCGCATAATTTCACTATTTTGCCTCTAAATGCAACACATCACAACTTCCACTCTGCTGACACCTGGATTGACCTTATAGCCGTCTCCTCCGTTGATCACGTTGTCAATTATAGACAATTCCCTGCTTCTGGATTTTCACGGCATGACCTGCTTTATCTGTCATATAAATTAAAGTCCCCCAAGCCTTTACCTGTGTCCATCTCTATTCGTAGTCTTGCTAGAATAGATATGGACAAGCTTAAATGTGATGCAGATGCTATTAACTGGTCATCTGTATATACTGCTTCCACAGTTGATGAAAAAGTCGACTTCTTTAACAGCAACATATTAGGACTGTATTATAAACATGCTCCTAAACGTGTTGTTCGGCTGAAGCGTCCTCCTGTTCCATGGATCACGATTGGGGTAAGATTGGCTATGGCTAAACGCGATAGAACTTTCCGTGCTTTCAAGAAGAATCGCACTGAGGTAAAGTGGCAAGCATATAAAGCTGCAAGAAATAGATGCAATCAGATGGTGAGAGCTGCTGAACTCCGATATATCCACGAACAACTACTTAATACATCTTCGGCTGATATATGGAAGTTTCTGAATACGCTTGGATATGGAAAATCGCAATTTGACTATAATAGCGCCACCTTTTCTCCTGACGATTTTAATCGTCATTTTCTGTCTTCTCAAAAAGTTTCTGATGATTCTAGAGCTAATGCCATCTCTTTTATATCTTCCATGCCTCCTTATTCTCATTAAACTTTCACTTTTACTCCTGTAGACGAAGACGAGGTACGCAAAGCACTTTCCTCTATTAAATCGAAAGACGTTGGATGTGATGACGTGAGTAGGGTAATGGTTTTGCACGTGCTGGATTCTTTTTTACCCGTGATAACTCATATAGTTAACTTTTCGCTGATGAATGGAGCTTTTCCAACTCTTTGGCGTAAAGCCTTTATTATTCCCATCCCGAAAGCTATTGAATGCAGCTCTTTATCTAATTACAGACCAATTTCTATTCTGCCTTTTCTTTCTAAGGTTCTGGAAGCTGTCGCTCATAAACAGATTTCTGCTTTTGTTTTCTCAATGAATATTCTTTCCCCTAATCAGTCTGGTTTCCGCCCGGGTCATGTTACTACTACTGCTCTTCTCAAGGTTACGGAAGATATTCGTGAGGGGATGGAAAAATCAAAACTGACCGTTCTCATCTTAATTGATTTTTCTAATGCATTTAATTCTGTCGATCATGGTATCTTGTTAGCTCTTCTTTCTCATTTGAATATCTCGTCTTCAGCTCAGGAATGGTTCTCAACTTATCTTCGGGGGTGCCAACAGGCTGTGCGTACTGGTCATATACTATCTGACTGGCGTGATGTGTCAATTGGCGTCCCTCAAGGCGGTATTATCTCTCCTCTTCTGTTTTCCATTTTTATAAATCTCATCACACTAAATCTCAAGAGCTCTTACCATTTGTATGCTGATGATCTGCAGTTATATGTGCAAGTGGAACCTTCAAATATCCTAAGTGCTATTTCACTGTTAAATGATGATTTAAAATATATCTCAGAATGGTCTACTGTGTATGGCATAAACGTGAACCCGTCTAAATGCCAAACGATAATCTTAGGTAGCTCAAGATTATTATCTAAACTGGATATTGCCACCCTACCATCAATTATGTTTAATAATAATGTCATACCATTCTCTACTAACGTAAAGAACCTTGGTCTGTACATCGATGGTTGCTTAACATGGAACAAACATATACGGGAGGTGAGTCGCAAAACTACTGGAACTTTAATAATAATAATAATAAATGAAACGGCGCCGGGTCTGGGCGTCTCCCGTTAAATGACGCCCTGTATGGATGATGGAACAATGAAGATTGCGCAAAGGGCCGCTGCCTGGAGGTCGCCAGGGCGCGTCTGGAGCTGGCGCCGGACGCGACAGCATGCGAACCGCCAGCCGAGCGCGAGGTGCTGCACGACCACCCAGCAGCCCCTCGCATCCATCATCCCCACCAGCTTGCTTGGTGTCGGCAGGGTCTTCGCAGACCCAGCAATCTGCACTTGCCACTGGTGGAGTACGCCGCATGCGATGGACCGTCAATATGCGATGGAATACAAACGCATTGCGGGCGTATTTTAGGGCGAAAGGGGGAGAAGTTGGAGGTTTCGCGTATCAGGCTAGGATGAATCGTCTTTTTACTGAGCTGGAGCCATCTACTACTGTCACCGAGCAAAACCTGGCAGACCGAGTTCGGTATATCTTACGCTCAAATATATTTGATGGCGCCGAACTCGAACGGCTACGACGTGAGGCTGTTCCCTCATCAAATGAAAACGCTACGACTGAGGGTGCGGTGCCACAAGTTGCAGAACAACCCGCACATGTGGATGCCGCCGTGAATACCCCAGTGGTTCCTGATTCAAATGATGATGGAACATTCACCCAGGAACTAGAAATAGAGCAAATGAGTAGTACACTGGAAGAGGCGATTATGGAAACGCGCAGTACGCCTCTCGAAAATCGACCGCGACTTCCCCACATAGCCCTAAGCAAGCGGAATCGGGCTGTCGTGAGGGCTCTGAACCCAATGCTGGTGACCTATTTGGAAGCCAGCCGGGACCTTTGCGAGACGGACTCAATTCTCTTTGGCGCCGCACTGGCAGTCTGCCGTATTATAGGCGCCAAACTTTCCACGGCTGGACGCACTACTGGACAAAGTAGTGCTATCCCAGCCTGGAGAACAAGAATTGAAGAACGTATCGCAAAGGCTAGGGCCCTCATCGGCAGACTGATATGCTTCAGGTCAGGCAATACCAGGCCAAGGATTGTGCGCACCGTCAGGATGGCGTTTGCTGGGACAAATGTTAGTTTGTCCCAGCCAGATATAATGCAAAAACTGACGGAGCGCATAGACGACCTGAAGCAGAGAATCGCTGCTTGGGGAAAGCGGATTCGGCGATATACCGAGAGGTCGACACGGTTCAACCAGAATCGTCTCTTTCAGAGTGATCAGAAGAGGCTCTATAAATCATTGGAGCGACCAACGGTAAGTGGAACGGGCCCAGTACCGAATCAGGCCGACACGGTTGCATTCTGGCGCGGCCTGTGGTCAGAGCCCGTAAACCACAACGAGAGCCCTTGGACGGAAGTTGTCATCTGGGCGAGCGGATGACGGCTGCGGAGAACCACATAAGGATAAGAAGGGGTATCTTCCAGGGCGATTGTCTGAGTCCAATATGGTTCTGCCTCTCTCTGAACCCTCTCAGTACCTTACTGGAGGGCTCCGGGAGGGGATTTCAGCTACGGAAAGGAAGGACAAAAGTGACCCACCTTTTCTATATGGATGACCTCAAGTTATTTGCCTCCAGTCGCTCCCATCTTATGGAATTGCTAAACATCACTTGTGAATTTTAGCAATTCCATAAGATGGGAGCGAATTTCAGCAATTCGCTCCCATTTATGGATTGAGCAATTCCATTGGAATGGAGCTGGGGATGGATAAGTGTGCGGTACTCCATGTTGAGAGGGGTAGGGTTGCTAACTCTGAGGGCATAGACTTATCTATGCCCGTCAACTTAAGGACCCTTTCCGAGGCTGAAACATACCGATACCTGGGTATGTCACAGAACATCGGTATCGATGAGGCTGGTATGAAACAGTCAGTTTGCGACGTGTTTTATGCACGCTTGACCAAAGTGCTTAACAGCCTTTTGTCAGGTGTGAATAAGGCACACGCATATAACGGCCGGGTCATGCCTGTCCTCATGTACACCTTTGGCATACTCAGGTGGACTCAGACTGAACTTAACGCCCTGGATAGAAAAGTCCGCACTACCATGACGTCCCACAGGATGCATCATCCGAGATCGTCGGTAATGAGGCTGTACTTGCCGCGAAAGCATGGTGGGCGTGGCTTCTTGAGCGCGCTCACCATGCATAATCGCGAAGTGTGCAGCCTCCGTAATTACTTCCTGGCGAGATCGGAAGATCCATTCTATAAGGATGTCATTTCTTGTGATAAAGGACTTACCCCTCTATCCTTAGCCAACGAGAAATGGCAAGACCCGGCAGTGCAGACAGTTTCCGACCGGGAGACCGTATGGAAGGAGAAGGAGCTCCACGGGAGGTTCTACAAGTCTCTACATGGGCCTTTCGTAGACACAGTAACCTCCCTCCACTGGCTACGCTTTGGTGACCTCTTCGGGGAAACCGAGGGTTTTGTCTGTGCAATACAGGATCAGGTTATTAAGACCAACAACTATCGGAGATACATCCTAAAGGATGGCACCGTCGACATCTGTCGAGCTTGTCGCCATCCCGGTGAGTCACTTAGGCATGTCATCTCCGGTTGTTCGGCGCTTTCTAACTCTGAGTACTTGCACAGGCACAACCTAGTAGCCAGAATTCTACACCAGGAGCTCGCTCTGAAATACGGTCTCGTGGATCGGAAATTGCCGTATTACAAGTACTTGCCGGAAGCCGTGCTCGAAAATGATCGCGCCAGGCTCTATTGGGACCGGGCCATCATCACAGACAGGACTATTCTTGCGAATAAGCCTGATATTGTGCTGATGGACCGGGCACAGTCAAGGATATTTTTGGTCGACATTACCATTCCGTATGACGAGAACCTTGTGAAAGCCGAAACAGACAAGCAAACAAAATATCTGGACCTGGCTCACGAGGTGACCGACATGTGGGGTGGTCTGCCGACCGAAATTATTCCTGTAGTCGTCTCTGCGAACGGGCTAATCCCAGTCAGCCTCTCGGGTCATCTGAGGCGGCTGGGACTACGTGGCGGACCGCTCCAGGCTCAAATGCAGAAGGCGGTGCTCCTCGATACCGCCCGCATCGTCCGCCGGTTTCTTTCCCTTTCCCCCTAACCCTCGGCCGTTTGGTCTCCCCTGCCGAGGGCCTCCATCTGGTTGGGCTTTTATTTATGCATGTATTTTTGTATTTATTTTATATTATTGATGTTTATGTATATTTATCTTTTCATTTCCATTTATAACTATATATTTATAGAACCCGACCAGATGAGAAAATTATATAGATACCCCAATAATAATAATAATATATTTATTTGCTTAAAACATGGTATGAAAAAGATTTTACAAATATACATTCGAACAACATGTTTTGCTAGAGAGAACATAGCATGCAAAAGATTTTTATCGTGCATTAAGACTTATGATTAATATAGTCCATCAAATGCTATAAAAATTATTCTTAACTAGGTATTCCAGTAATTTTGATTTAAATAATCTAGTATTTAACATTTTAATATTATTTGGTAACTTGTTATATAAACGTACACACATAGATAAACAGCTTTTATTATATTTACTTATTCTAGGATTGTCACTTAATATGAGTTTGTATGGGTTTCGCCGCATCCGAGGGTTTACATTATCCGCCGTGTTAAATAAATATTTATGCTTCCATACAAACATGCATATTTCATAAATATAAAGACATGGTAGGGGTAATAAGTCAAGTTTTTTAAACACCAGTTGACATGATTCAGTTGGTTTAAGCCCACATATTGCTCGAATACATTTTTTTGTGCGCGAAATGCTCTATTTTGATCCGTGCTATTACCCCAGATTACAAGTCCATAGCGCAGTATTGACTCGACGTATGCATGGTAGGACAGAACAGCCGTTTTTGTGTTGGTAACGTTTTTTAAATGTTTAAGGGCGTATGCAAATTTATTTAATCTCGTAGATACATCGTTTACTTGCAATTTCCAGTTAAAATTTTCATCTATATTTATTCCTAGAAATTTTGTATTTGTTACTGCTTTTATTTTTGGTATGTTGAGATTAATATTATATTTTTTATTATTACATTTATTGAATTGTATATATACAGATTTGTCAAGATTTATTTTTAAATTGTTTATGTCAAGCCATTCAATTAGTTTATCTATAGTGTTATTTATGTCAGTCTCATGGTCATTAATAGTATTATCTTTTTTTATTAGAAGTCACAATTATTGAAATATCATCCGCGAATAATATGCATTTATGATTTGTTATATTAACAATGTCATTTATATATAATATAAATAAAATAGGACCAAGCACACTTCCTTGTGGAACGCCATACCTATTGAGTCTATATTCTGACGAGTACGGTATGAAATCCTTATTTTCATCTATTTTCATAATTGTAACACATTGCTGTCTGTTACTGAGGTATGAAGATATCCATTGAAGAGTGGGCCCTCTAATCCCAAGCTTTTCAAGTTTTCGTAGCAGGAGGTCGTGTGAAACTAAGTCGAAAGCTTTAGACAGGTCAAAGAAAAGCCCTGTAGTTAAGTGATTATTATTTAAATTTGATAGGATTATTTTTAGGAGAGAAAAAACGGCCAACGTAGTAGATTTGTCTTTTTGAAATCCGTATTGTTCGTTAATTATAATATTAAATTTGTTGCAGAATTCGATTATTCTTTTGTACATGCACTTTTCATAAATTTTGGACATAATAGGTATCAATGTTATTGGACGATAATTATTGACGATATGTTTCTCTCCTTTTTTATATAGTGGTTTGACAATGGATAACTTTGGATCTGGAAAAGTTCCACACGAAAATGTTAGGTTTATTAAATGGGTCAACATTCCTATTATTTGCGATCTCTATATTGATTTAAAAACTTTCTTCCCACCAATACCAAGATTTTACTTGTCCAATCACTTATTGTACCGATTATTGATAATGTCGATGTGTGTTGCTCAGACCTGTCTCAACTTCATCTTAATACATTGGTTCGTCTGCTCAACAACTACATCAGATACATTTATGGTCTTCGTAAATACGACCACGTATCTTCCTTTCGTACACAGTTAAACTGGTTGCCTATCCGTCAGCGCAGATATGTTAGAATACTCTACACCCTCCTCTCAATTTTGATTATTGCTGCACCGCCTCCGTAATGTCTATCTCTGTTTAGCCTAATGGTTGACTGGGAGAGAATGCCCTGTGGCATTAAGTCCGCCATATGTACTTTTTTTGTGCATGAAAGTATAAATAAATAAATAAATAATATGATTTATGAGCGACTTAACCGACTGAGGTCATATTCATATATTTTTTTGTCAATGTATTTTGTAGCTATACTACCATCCGGTGACCGTTACACTTATAGTAACAGCCTATTAAAATTCACTTCGGAACATAGGCCTCACCCATAATTAGACCACATATTTTCCATAGTTGCCATACTTTGCAGCGGGTTGGCAACCCCAGTTGCTTATGTTATCGTTATTAGATTTATTATTTATTTGTTTGCGCGTTTACCGCTAAAAATAAACCCTTCGTCGAATATCCTCAGTTTCATGGCACTCCTCTTATTGTCTTAGCCAGTATCGGAATCCTCAGCGTCAACATATTGAGTGACGTGCAGTTTCGTGGTCACTTAGAAGAGAAGGTCAAACTGGCCTCTAAAGAGTTTGGAGTACTCAGCAGAGCGTGACAGTATCTCTTACCGGCACAGCGTTTTCAACTTTACAAGGAGCAGGTTCAGCTGCACATGGAATACAATGTACATACAAGAACAAGGAGTGTTCTGAGGAATCGTTCGGACTAATTTCCGCCGCACAATTTCACCATCGCACATCGCTACAAACTCGCGATACTATCGATACTATCTGTATGACTGGCTGTCCACCACTGTGCAATTTAAAAGAAGTTTTCTTCCCCAAACAAGTTTCTTTTGGAACGGATTAGCACCAGAGATTTTTCCAAACCAAAACCACTTTGGTACCATCAGAAAAGAGCCTACTTGTTTTTAAAAGGCCAGCAACGCATCTGCAACTTCCCTGGTTTTACAGTTGTAATACCAGGGGAGGCAAGATCATAGCGTTTGCATAGAGATCATGGTGATTTCATAGTCCATAGGCGGCGGTAATCACTTGCCATCAGGTGAGCTGTATGCTTGTTTGTCTCCTCTCCTATAAAAAATAGAAAAGCGCTGCTGACTCGCTATCTCCTGCTTTGTTTCCCCCTGTCACCTCTTATGATACCCACGGGATGATATGGAGTAGTGAATGTCCTTATACCACCTCTACTTTTATCCTACACTACAATTTACTATCCTAGTGGAAGAGTTTTTAAAAAATTTATATTTCCACTGTAAACAGTACGGAGGGAAAACTCATTGTTCCTCTTATCGGAAGGCGCAGAAAAACGTTTAACAGGCTGGTCAGTTTGAAAATAAAACGTAAAACAAACTTTATTTTTTGAGATGTGTGTAAGTAATGTTTTTGGCCGCTAAATAAAATAACTTCACGAGTATCATTCTTTGTTTGATTAACTTAGACATATATTTGGTTATTAAATATATTCTTAACACCAGTAAAAAATAACAAGAAGAGCAAAAATTTTTGTATAAGTATAAGCCAAATTTCAGAGTTGTAGAATGGCTGATGAAAAATTCTCTCCATTCGTCTCGATTAAGAATCAAAATGCAAAACTAGCAAACAGATGCGTTGTCACCCTTGAGGGATTACAACGGAATGCCTCGATCGCAGTAAAACGGTTCTCCGGTTCTCTACACTCACCATACGAAACACAGCAGCATTAAGCTGCTATTTTACGCTGGTTTTCTGTGAGAGCATGGTCATTCCCCGGTCGAGCCGACCAATTCATGTTACAACCGTAATATTGATGCGGCGTGGTTCTACCACGTAAATTTTTTTTTCTAGATTTTGGAGAAATGAATGGCTCTAGATATACCCGCATATATTTCCTCCACCTTCTCGTCCGTGTGTGCTGAGGTGGGTGCGTAAACCTAAAAGACCGTCAGCGAATACCGTTTGTAGATTCTGAGTGTAAGGTACGGAATCTTCGTCGACACACTCCTAACTTTTACAACGTTTTTAACGAGAGACTTGTATACGATGAATTCGTCACCTGCTTATGACAGATGTTCGCCTTCCCGGTGATATAGCAAGTTGCTGGATTTAAGTAATATTGTGTGCTCCCCCCTTATCATATACCTTTAAACGAGCAATTCGTGTATATATATATATATATATATATATATATATATATATATATATATATATGTATATATAATCGGAATCTCAAACGGCTCCAATTTTCATAAAATATTGTGTGCAGGGAGTTTCGGGGGCAATAAATCGATCTAGTTAGAATAGGAATGTAAATTTTGACAGTTTATTAATGATTACAAATAGCTTAATTGGTATATTGGGCGGTCACAAAATCGTAATACCATGGTTCGAGCCCAGACCGACCGACCTTTTTTTTTCAAGTTCCTTCCTTTTTTGAGAAAATCTATTTTTTCGAGCCCTTTTTTTTAGTATTTTTTAAAAACGCGAAAATTTAAATTAAACTAATTGCACTCATTATTTTTTATTCAAATAACCAGTTCAGTTTTTTCTATTATGTTTTGTTTATGATTCGTGTAAACACATTGATAAATACCATAAATTAACAACTAAATCAAATGTCCAACATACGAAATCGTTGACCACAGACACGAATCATAAACAACGCGCTGTCTACAACTTATCAAAACAAACACTGTACGACGCCACAATAAAAGTTTTAGAAAAAGGTATTAATTTCGCCATAACACCGCGAAAAATACCGTATGAGGACATTATCTGTAGTGTTGAGGACTGTCTGTATAAAAATAATATTGGTAATGAAGATTTAGAGGCCATACGTCAAGACATCTCGTCCATGTTACGTCGAAGTTCAGCGCCGAAATTAAATCTTCCCAAAAATGAATTTAACGCGTTGAAAAACTTACGCAACAGACCAGAGCTTACGATTCTCCGCGCAGATAAAGGTAATTCTACGGTAATAATGGATACGTCAGATTACAATTTTAAAATACAACAACTTTTGTCGGATGAAATTACTTATCGAAAGGTCAAAACAGACCCTACAACTAATTCGCTTAAAACAACTAGCGATCTAATTAAGAAATACTCCGAGAAATTGAATCTGGACGTTAATTCGATAATACCTTCATGTGCCAAACCACCGAAGTTGTATGGGTTACCAAAAATACACAAACCGAATGCTCCATTACGTCCAATAGTGAGTCAGATTGATTCGCCAACTTACAGATTGGCTCAATACTTAGCTAAAATATTATCACCACTCAGAGGACACACAAGAGCACACACTAAGGATTCATACCATTTTGTCCGTGAGATAAAAGACCTACATCTTACTGACAATGAAACCATGGTCAGTTTTGATGTTCAGTCTCTATTTACATGCCTACCTGTTGAAGACTGCATCTCAATTATAACTAGGAAACTAGAGGAAAATAACATGCCAGCAGAATATGCAGTATTACTAAGACATTGCCTTACATCTGGTTATCTATTGTGGAAGGAAGAGTTTTACAAGCAAGTAGATGGTGTTGTGATGGGCTCTCCTGTATTTCCCATTGTCGCCGATATATTCATGGAAGACTTTGAGGAGAAAGCCCTCCTTACTGCACCTGTTACACCAAGGATCTACAAGCGGTACGGAGACGATACTTTCACAATTTTACCATCAGACAAAGTAACTGCATTTTTAGAAGATCTTAATTCCATAAACTCTAAAATTCAATTTACTATGGAGTTAAAGGCAAATAATTCCTTACCTTTCCTAGATGTGTTAGTCATCCGAAATCCTAATAACACCATTGGTCACACTGTGTATAGGAAAAAGACCCATACAAACCGATATTTAAACGGTGAATCTCACCACCATCCTTCACAGTTAGCTACCGTGGGCAAATCTTTGTTACAGAGAGCACGAGGGATCTGTGACAGCAAACACCTGGCCGCCGAGCTTCAGTCGGCAACGTCAAGCAAGTTCTGCACGACAACAAGCTTCGGGTCCCGCGCCTACGTCACAGTGACCGACTGAAGCCGGCCACAGTCGAGCGTGTGCCTGCTGTACTACCATATGTCAGAGGTGTCACAGACAAGATTGGCTATATCTTGAAGCGAGCTTCTATTAGAACATTCTACAAGCCGCCGAAGAAGATTAGTCAGTTCCTACCATCCGTCAAGTGTCATATTCCTCTACAAGATGCAGGAGTGTACAAGCTCGATTGTGAATATAGTCTCTATTATATAGGACAAACAAAAAGATCAATTAGAACCCGCGTAAAAGATCATATAGTTGATGTGAAGCATAAACGTTCCGGGAAGTCTGCAGTTTGTGATCATATCCTGGACGGCCCCAATCATTACATCAGATTTGATAGACCACAAACCCTCGCGAAAGAACACCGATTCCTACCAAGGATGATACGTGAGGCTATTGAAATTAAAAAACATCCTAATTTCAATAGAGAAGGAGGCTGGGTACTACCACCTGCTTGGGATCCTATAATCAGTAAAATTAAAACTAAACCCAAGCATACCACTGCAAGACCTCAAGACATAGTCAGTTCATTTTGCATAGATCGGACCATAAACAATAATTAAAAAAGCTGAAGGTACTCCGGGTTTAACAATGACATCGGGACGTCAGTCATCTCAGTCCCCCGTGACCATGGGTGCTGGAAAGCGCCCGAAACGTCGGGAATTAAAAATAAAAGTAATTAAAAGCAAAAATAAACGCGATAAAATCCGTAAAAGTAGTTTTAATCATGTATAGTGTTCGCGTAAATATAAGAAATCATTTTTAGTAACTATTAATAATTTAGTAAAATTTTAGCGAATAGTGCCATTAAAGTTACTTTTGATTGTTTGTTTTAAATTTTCACGCTAAAACGCTAACCACCATATTGTAATTTGTGATGTCATTACACTAGGATCTTGCCGTTTTTGCAAAGGAATAAAATATTTTTGGATGTTTAGTAACGAGATATCATCTTTATTACGGTGTGTTATGCCTAAATGCAAAAATAAGAGCGTAAGAACGCCTGATAAGTTACGGATTCAAGTGGCAACTGATTTAAATAATATGAGAAGTACGTGGTTAAAACTAGCAAGAAGATACCCGAATACATTATTTACAAAAACTAGACTATTTTTTTATAGTTTATACAAAACAAAACCATGAGTTGGTTGGTGTTGTAAATCAAATATTGTACTAGATTAGGTTATCTTAGATATTATAGATTGATATAGCAGGAAATAGAGTAAATGGGACCCTACACTCAATTGTGAAGAGTCAAAATGTGTTGAAAAAGGCACGTATGGCAATTCACAATGCTGTGTTGGTCCCTACTTTAACGTATGGTAGTGAAAGTTGGGTGTGGCAGAAGAAGCACGAGAGTAGAATGAACGCCGTAGAAATGCAGTCGTTAAGAATTATATAAGGGCTGAATGTGAATGACAGGGTAAGAAATTGTGTGATAAGAGAAGAGTGTGGTTTGCAAGATTATGTTGTGACCAGGATTAAGAAAGGAATGCTTCGGTGGTTTGGTCATGTGGAAAGAATGAATGAGGAAAGAGTGAAAAAGAAAATTTAAGTTACAGAAGTGAATGGCAGAATCAGAAAGGCACGTCAACACGTCACGCAATTTATTGACCAAATTGTCGATTTATTGAAAATGGGTCAAATTAGGAGTACCCTTAACCGACAAGCATGTATGCGTAGGTATATGGATGTGAAGGAGGCGAGAGAGGTGTGTCAGGATCGTGTCAAATGGAAGTCTGTAGTCTCTGCCTAGCCCTCTGGGTGACAATTATTGACGATATGTTTCTCTCCTTTTTTATATAGTAGTTTGACAATGGATAACTGGATCTGGAAAAGTTCCACACGAAAATGTTAGGTTTATTAAATGGGTCAAGATTCCTATTATTTGCGATCTCTATATTGATTTAAAAACTTTCTTCCCACCAATACCAAGATTTTACTTGTCCAATCACTTATTGTACCGATTATTGATAATGTCGATGTGTGTTGCTCAGACCTGTCTCAACTTCATCTTAATACATTGGTTCGTCTGCTCAACAACTGCATCAGATACATTTATGGTCTTCGTAAATACGACCACGTATCTTCCTTTCGTACACAGTTAAACTGGTTGCCTATCCGTCAGCGCAGATATGTTAGAATACTCTACACCCTTTTCTCAATTTTGAACGATCCATGTGCTCCCGAGTATCTGAAATCTATATAAATATAATTTCAATACATGGGAGATTCTCATAATTTTTCTCTCCGTACCTCGGCCAATCTTAAGTTACTCACTCCTTTACACCGTACTGGTTATTTATCTGACTCTTTCGCCCTCGTGGCCATCAGACTCTGGAACGACACCCCTCTTGACATTAAAAAAGCTCCCAACAAATTCGTCTTTAAAAATCAAGTCCGTAAGTATATGATTAAATCGTTGCAAGTTTGAATTGACTAAGCTCTCTTTTTCGTATATATTTCATATTTGTTCTGACATATATAATATTTATGCGAACCTATTGTGTATGTATATATATATATATATATATATATATATATTATATATGTATATGTGTATATATATATCTATGTTTGTATATAATATGTATGTATTGTTTATTATATATTTATATATATTATTATTTCTTTTATCCTCTCTATTTGATTATTGCTGCACCGCCTCCGTAATGTCTATCTCTGTTTAGCCTAATGGTTGACTGGGAGAGAATGCCCTATGGCATTAAGTCCGCCATATGTACTTTTTTGTGCATGAAAGTATAAATAAATAAATAAATAATATGATTTATGAGCGACTTAACCGACTGAGGTCATATTCATATATTTTTTTGTCAATGTATTTTGTAGCTATACTACCATCCGGTGACCGTTACACTTATAGTAACAGCCTATTAAAATTCACTTCGGAACATAGGCCTCACCCATAATTGACCACATATTTTCCATAGTTGCCATACTTGCAGCGGGTTGGCAACCCCAGTTGCTTATGTTATCGTTATTAGATTTATTATTTATTTGTTTGCGCGTTTACCGCTAAAAATAAACCCTTCGTCGAATATCCTCAGTTTCATGGCACTCCTCTTATTGTCTTAGCCAGTATCGGAATCCTCAGCGTCAACATATTGAGTGACGTGCAGTTTCGTGGTCACTTAGAAGAGAAGGTCAAACTGGCCTCTAAAGAGTTTGGAGTACTCAGCAGGGCGTGACAGTATTTCTTACCGGCACAGCGTTTTCAACTTTACAAGGAGCAGGTTCAGCTGCACATGGAATACAATGTACATACAAGAACAAGGAGTGTTCTGAGGAATCGTTCGGACTAATTTCCGCCGCACAATTTCACCATCGCACATCGCTACAAACTCGCGATACTATCGATACTATCTGTATGACTGGCTGTCCACCACTGTGCAATTTAAAAGAAGTTTTCTTCCCCAAACAAGTTTCTTTTGGAACGGATTAGCACCAGAGATTTTTCCAAACCAAAACCACCTTAGTACCATCAGAAAAGAGCCTACTTATTTTTAAAAGGCCAGCAACGCATCTCCAACTTCCCTGGTTTTACAGTTGTAATACCAGGGGAGGCAAGATCATAGAGTTTGCATAGAGATCATGGTGATATCATAGTCCATAGGCGGCGGTAATCACTTGCCATCAGGTGAGCTGTATGCTTGTTTGTCCCCTCTCCTATAAAAAATAGAAAAGCGCTGCTGACTATCTCCTGCTTTGTTTCCCCCCTGTCACCTCTTATGACACCCACGGGATGATATGGAGTAGTGAATGTCCTTATACCACCTCTACTTTTATCCTACACTACAATTTACTATCCTAGTGGTAGAGTTTTTAAAAAATTTATATTTCCGCTATAAACAGTACGGAGGGAAAACTCATTGTTCCTCTTATCGGAAGGCGCAGAAAAACGTTTAACAGGCTGGTCAGTTTGAAAATAAAACGTAAACAAACTTTATTTTTTGAGATGTGTGTAAGTAATGTTTTTGAGCGGTAAATAAAATAACTTCACGAGTATCCTTCTTTGTTTGATTAACTTAGACATATATTTGGTTATTAAATATATTCTTAACACCAGTAAAAATAACAAGAAGAGCAAAAATTTTTGTATAAGTATAAGCCAAATTTCAGAGTTGTAGAATGGCTGATGAAAAATTCTCTCCATTCGTCTCGATTAAGAATCAAAATGCAAAACTAGCAAACAGATGAGTTGTCACCCCTGAGGGATTACAACGGAATGCCTCGATCGCAGTAAAACGGTTCTCCGGTTCTCTACACTCACCATACGAAACACAGCATCATTAAGCTGCTATTTTACGCTGGTTTTCTGTGAGAGCATGGTCATTCCCCGGTCGAGCCGACCAATTCATGCTACAACCGTAATATTGATGCGGCGTGGTTCTACCACGTAATTTTTTTTTCTAGATTTTGGAGAAATGAATGGCTCTAGATATACCCGCATATATTTCCTCCACCTTCTCGTCCGTGTGTGCTGAGGTGGGTGCGTAAACCTAAAAGACCGTCAGCGAATACCGTTTGTAGATTCTGAGTGTAAGGTACGGAATCCTCGTCGACACACTCCTAACTTTTACAACGTTTTTAACGAGAGACTTGTATACGATGAATTCGTCACCTGCTTATGACAGATGTTCGCCTTCCCGGTGATATAGCAAGTTGCCGGATTTAAGGAATACTGTGTGCTCCCCCTTATCATATACCTTTAAACGAGCAATTCGTGTATATATATATATATATATATATATATATATATATATATATATATATATATATATATTTTTTTTATATATATATATGTATATATAATCGGAATCTCGGAAACGGCTCCAACAATTTTCATAAAATTTTGTGTGCAGGGAGTTTCGGGGGCAATAAATCGATCTAGTTAGAATAGGAATGTAAATTTTGACAGTTTATTAATGATTACAAATAGCTTAATTGGTATATTGGGCGGTCACAAAATCGTAATACCATGGTTCGAGCCCAGACCGACCGACCTTTTTTTTTCAAGTTCCTTCCTTTTTTGAGAAAATCTATTTTTTTCGAGCCCTTTTTTTAGTATTTTTTTAAAAACGCGAAAATTTAAATTAAACTAATTGCACTCATTATTTTTTATTCAAATAACCAGTTCAGTTTTTTCTATTATGTTTTGTTTATGATTCGTGTAAACACATTGATAAATACCATAAATTAACAACTAAATCAAATGTCCAACATACGAAATCGTTGACCACAGACACGAATCATAAACAACGCGCTGTCTACAACTTATCAAAACAAACACTGTACGACGCCACAATAAAAGTTTTAGAAAAAGGTATTAATTTCGCCATAACACCGCGAAAAATACCGTATGAGGACATTATCTGTAGTGTTGAGGACTGTCTGTATAAAAATAATATTGGTAATGAAGATTTAGAGGCCATACGTCAAGACATCTCGTCCATGTTACGTCGAAGTTCAGCGCCGAAATTAAATCTTCCCAAAAATGAATTTAACGCGTTGAAAAACTTACGCAACAGACCAGAGCTTACGATTCTCCGCGCAGATAAAGGTAATTCTACGGTAATAATGGATACGTCAGATTACAATTTTAAAATACAACAACTTTTGTCGGATGAAATTACTTATCGAAAGGTCAAAACAGACCCTACAACTAATTCGCTTAAAACAACTAGCGATCTAATTAAGAAATACTCCGAGAAATTGAATCTGGACGTTAATTCGATAATACCTTCATGTGCCAAACCACCGAAGTTGTATGGGTTACCAAAAATACACAAACCGAATGCTCCATTACGTCCAATAGTGAGTCAGATTGATTCGCCAACTTACAGATTGGCTCAATACTTAGCTAAAATATTATCACCACTCAGAGGACACACAAGAGCACACACTAAGGATTCATACCATTTTGTCCGTGAGATAAAAGACCTACATCTTACTGACAATGAAACCATGGTCAGTTTTGATGTTCAGTCTCTATTTACATGCCTACCTGTTGAAGACTGCATCTCAATTATAACTAGGAAACTAGAGGAAAATAACATGCCAGCAGAATATGCAGTATTACTAAGACATTGCCTTACATCTGGTTATCTATTGTGGAAGGAAGAGTTTTACAAGCAAGTAGATGGTGTTGTGATGGGCTCTCCTGTATTTCCCATTGTCGCCGATATATTCATGGAAGACTTTGAGGAGAAAGCCCTCCTTACTGCACCTGTTACACCAAGGATCTACAAGCGGTACGGAGACGATACTTTCACAATTTTACCATCAGACAAAGTAACTGCATTTTTAGAAGATCTTAATTCCATAAACTCTAAAATTCAATTTACTATGGAGTTAAAGGCAAATAATTCCTTACCTTTCCTAGATGTGTTAGTCATCCGAAATCCTAATAACACCATTGGTCACACTGTGTATAGGAAAAAGACCCATACAAACCGATATTTAAACGGTGAATCTCACCACCATCCTTCACAGTTAGCTACCGTGGGCAAATCTTTGTTACAGAGAGCACGAGGGATCTGTGACAGCAAACACCTGGCCGCCGAGCTTCAGTCGGCAACGTCAAGCAAGTTCTGCACGACAACAAGCTTCGGGTCCCGCGCCTACGTCACAGTGACCGACTGAAGCCGGCCACAGTCGAGCGTGTGCCTGCTGTACTACCATATGTCAGAGGTGTCACAGACAAGATTGGCTATATCTTGAAGCGAGCTTCTATTAGAACATTCTACAAGCCGCCGAAGAAGATTAGTCAGTTCCTACCATCCGTCAAGTGTCATATTCCTCTACAAGATGCAGGAGTGTACAAGCTCGATTGTGAATGTGGTCTCTCTTATATAGGACAAACAAAAAAGATCAATTAGAACCCGCGTAAAAGAACATATAGTTGATGTGAAGCATCAACGTTCCGGGAAGTCTGCAGTTTGTGATCATATCCTGGACGGCCCCAATCATTACATCAGATTTGATAGACCACAAACCCTCGCGAAAGAACACCGATTCCTACCAAGGATGATACGTGAGGCTATTGAAATTAAAAAACATCCTAATTTCAATAGAGAAGGAGGCTGGGTACTACCACCTGCTTGGGATCCTATAATCAGTAAAATTAAAACTAAACCCAAGCATACCACTGCAAGACCTCAAGACATAGTCAGTTCATTTTGCATAGATCGGACCATAAACAATAATTAAAAAAGCTGAAGGTACTCCGGGTTTAACAATGACATCGGGACGTCAGTCATCTCAGTCCCCCGTGACCATGGGTGCTGGAAAGCGCCCGAAACGTCGGGAATTAAAAATAAAAGTAATTAAAAGCAAAAATAAACGCGATAAAATCCGTAAAAGTAGTTTTAATCATGTATAGTGTTCGCGTAAATATAAGAAATCATTTTTAGTAACTATTAATAATTTAGTAAAATTTTAGCGAATAGTGCCATTAAAGTTACTTTTGATTGTTTGTTTTAAATTTTCACGCTAAAACGCTAACCACCATATTGTAATTTGTGATGATTACACTAGGATCTTGCCGTTTTTGCAAAGGTATAAAATATTTTTGGATCTTTAGTAACGAGATATCATCTTTATTACTTGTGTGTTATGCTTAAATGCAAAAATAAGAGCGTAAGAACGCCTGATAAGTTACGGATTCAAGTGGCAACTGATTTAAATAATATGAGAAGTACGTGGTTAAAACTAGCAAGAAGATACCCGAATACATTATTTACAAAAACTAGACTATTTTTTTATAGTTTATACAAAACAAAACCATGAGTTGGTTGGTGTTGTAAATCAAATATTGTACTAGATTAGGTTATCTTAGATATTATAGATTGATATAGCAGGAAATAGAGTAAATGGGACCCTACACTCAATTGTGAAGAGTCAAAATGTGTTGAAAAAGGCACGTATGGCAATTCACAATGCTGTGTTGGTCCCTACTTTAACGTATGGTAGTGAAAGTTGGGTGTGGCAGAAGAAGCACGAGAGTAGAATGAACGCCGTAGAAATGCAGTCGTTAAGAATTATATAAGGGCTGAATGTGAATGACAGGGTAAGAAATTGTGTGATAAGAGAAGAGTGTGGTTTGCAAGATTATGTTGTGACCAAGGATTAAGAAAGGAATGCTTCGGTGGTTTGGTCATGTGGAAAGAATGAATGAGGAAAGAGTGAAAAAGAAAATTTAAGTTACAGAAGTGAATGGCAGAATCAGAAAGGCACGTCAACACGTCACGCAATTTATTGACCAAATTGTCGATTTATTGAAAATGGGTCAAATTAGGAGTACCCTTAACCGACAAGCATGTATGCGTAGGTATATGGATGTGAAGGAGGCGAGAGAGGTGTGTCAGGATCGTGTCAAATGGAAGTCTGTAGTCTCTGCCTAGCCCTCTGGGTGACAATTATTGACGATATGTTTCTCTCCTTTTTTATATAGTAGTTTGACAATGGATAACTGGATCTGGAAAAGTTCCACACGAAAATGTTAGGTTTATTAAATGGGTCAAGATTCCTATTATTTGCGATCTCTATATTGATTTAAAAACTTTCTTCCCACCAATACCAAGATTTTACTTGTCCAGTCACTTATGGTACCGATTATTGATAATGTCGATGTGTGTTGCTCAGACCTGTCTCAACTTCATCTTAATACATTGGTTCGTCTGCTCAACAACTGCATCAGATACATTTATGGTCTTCGTAAATACGACCACGTATCTTCCTTTCGTACACAGTTAAACTGGTTGCCTATCCGTCAGCGCAGATATGTTAGAATACTCTACACCCTTTTCTCAATTTTGAACGATCCATGTGCTCCCGAGTATCTGAAATCTATATAAATATAATTTCAATACATGGGAGATTCTCATAATTTTTCTCTCCGTACCTCGGCCAATCTTAAGTTACTCACTCCTTTACACCGTACTGGTTATTTATCTGACTCTTTCGCCCTCGTGGCCATCAGACTCTGGAACGACACCCCTCTTGACATTAAAAAAAGCTCCCAACAAATTCGTCTTTAAAAATCAAGTCCGTAAGTATATGATTAAATCGTTGCAAGTTTGAATTGACTAAGCTCTCTTTTTCGTATATATTTCATATTTGTTCTGACATATATAATATTTATACGAACCTATTGTGTATATATATATATATATATATATATATATATATATATATATATATTATATATGTATATGTGTATATATATATCTATGTTTGTATATAATATGTATGTATTGTTTATTATATATATATATATTATTATTTCTTTTATCCTCTCTATTTGATTATTGCTGCACCGCCTCCGTAATGTCTATCTCTGTTTAGCCTAATGGTTGACTGGGAGAGAATGCCCTATGGCATTAAGTCCGCCATATGTACTTTTTTGTGCATGAAAGTATAAATAAATAAATAAATAATATGATTTATGAGCGACTTAACCGACTGAGGTCATATTCATATATTTTTTTTGTCAATGTATTTTGTAGCTATACTACCATCCGGTGACCGTTACACTTATAGTAACAGCCTATTAAAATTCACTTCGGAACATAGGCCTCACCCATAATTGACCACATATTTTCCATAGTTGCCATACTTTGCAGCGGGTTGGCAACCCCAGTTGCTTATGTTATCGTTATTAGATTTATTATTTATTTGTTTGCGCGTTTACCGCTAAAAATAAACCCTTCGTCGAATATCCTCAGTTTCATGGCACTCCTCTTATTGTCTTAGCCAGTATCGGAATCCTCAGCGTCAACATATTGAGTGACGTGCAGTTTCGTGGTCACTTAGAAGAGAAGGTCAAACTGGCCTCTAAAGAGTTTGGAGTACTCAGCAGGGCGTGACAGTATTTCTTACCGGCACAGCGTTTTCAACTTTACAAGGAGCAGGTTCAGCTGCACATGGAATACAATGTACATACAAGAACAAGGAGTGTTCTGAGGAATCGTTCGGACTAATTTCCGCCGCACAATTTCACCATCGCACATCGCTACAAACTCGCGATACTATCGATACTATCTGTATGACTGGCTGTCCACCACTGTGCAATTTAAAAGAAGTTTTCTTCCCCAAACAAGTTTCTTTTGGAACGGATTAGCACCAGAGATTTTTCCAAACCAAAACCACCTTAGTACCATCAGAAAAGAGCCTACTTATTTTTAAAAGGCCAGCAACGCATCTCCAACTTCCCTGGTTTTACAGTTGTAATACCAGGGGAGGCAAGATCATAGAGTTTGCATAGAGATCATGGTGATATCATAGTCCATAGGCGGCGGTAATCACTTGCCATCAGGTGAGCTGTATGCTTGTTTGTCTCCTCTCCTATAAAAAATAGAAAAGCGCTGCTGACTCGCTATCTCCTGCTTTGTTTCCCCCTGTCACCTCTTACGACACCCAAGGGATGATATGGAGTAGTGAATGTCCTTATACCACCTCTACACTTATCCTACACTACAATTTACTATCCTAGTGGTAGAGTTTTTAAAAAATTTATATTTCCGCTATAAACAGTACGGAGGGAAAACTCATTGTTCCTCTTATCGGAAGGCGCAGAAAAACGTTTAACAGGCTGGTCAGTTTGAAAATAAAACGTAAAACAAACTTTATTTTTTGAGATGTGTGTAAGTAATGTTTTTGGCCGCTAAATAAAATAACTTCACGAGTATCATTCTTTGTTTGATTAACTTAGACATATATTTGGTTTTTAAATATATTCTTAACACCAGTAAAAAATAACAAGAAGAGCAAAAATTTTTGTATAAGTATAAGCCAAATTTCAGAGTTGTAGAATGGCTGATGAAAAATTCTCTCCATTCGTCTCGATTAAGAATCAAAATGCAAAACTAGCAAACAGATGCGTTGTCACCCTTGAGGGATTACAACGGAATGCCTCGATCGCAGTAAAACGGTTCTCCGGTTCTCTACACTCACCATACGAAACACAGCATCATTAAGCTGCTATTTTACGCTGGTTTTCTATGAGAGCGTGGTCATTCCCCAATTCATGCTACAACCGTAATATTGATGCGGCGTGGTTCTACCACGTAAATTTTTTTTTCTAGATTTTGGAGAAATGAATGGCTCTAGATATACCCGCATATATTTCCTCCACCTTCTCGTCCGTGTGTGCTGAGGTGGGTGCGTAAACCTAAAAGACCGTCAGCGAATACCGTTTGTAGATTCTGAGTGTAAGGTACGGAATCCTCGTCGACACACTCCTAATTTTTACAACGTTTTTAACGAGAGACTTGTGTACGACGAATTCGACACCTGCTTGTGACAGATGTTCGCCTTCCCGGTGATATAGCAAGTTGCTGAATTTAAGTAATATTGTGTGCTCCCCCTTATCATATACCTTTAAACGAGCAATTCGTGTATATATATATATATATATATATATATATATATATATATATATATATATATATATTGTATATATAATCGGAATCTCGGAAACGGCTCCAACAATTTTCATAAAATATTGTGTGCAGGGAGTTTCGGGGGCAATAAATCGATCTAGCTAGGATTTATTTTTGAAAATGTCTTATTGTCCGTGTTTTTAAGCAATGAAAAACTGCTACAATTTTCGAATAGGAATGTGAATTTTGACAGTTTATTAATGATTACAAATAGCTTAATTGGTATATTGGGCGGTCACAAAATCGTAATACGATGGTTCGAGGCCAGACCGACCGACCTTTCTTTTTTGAGAAAATCTATGTTTTCGTGCCCTTTTTTTAGTAATTTTTAAAAACACGAAAATTTTAATTAAACTAATTGCACTCATTATTTTTTATTCAAATAACCAGTTCAGTTTTTTCTATTATGTCTTGTTTATGATTCGTGTAAACACATTGATAAATACCATAAATTAACAACTAAATCAAATGTCCAACATACGAAATCGTTGACCACAGACACGAATCATAAACAACGCGCTGTCTACAACTTATCAAAACAAACACTGTACGACGCCACAATAAAAGTTTTAGAAAAAAGGTATTAATTTCGCCATAACACCGCGAAAAATACCGTATGAGGACATTATCTGTAGTGTTGAGGACTGTCTGTATAAAAATAATATTGGTAATGAAGATTTAGAGGCCATACGTCAAGACATCTCGTCCATGTTACGTCGAAGTTCAGCGCCGAAATTAAATCTTCCCAAAAATGAATTTAACGCGTTGAAAAACTTACGCAAAAGACCAGAGCTTACGATTCTCCGCGCAGATAAAGGTAATTCTACGGTAATAATGGATACGTCAGATTACAATTTTAAAATACAACAACTTTTGTCGGATGAAATTACTTATCGAAAGGTCAAAACAGACCCTACAACTAATTCGCTTAAAACAACTAGCGATCTAATTAAGAAATACTCCGAGAAATTGAATCTGGACGTTAATTCGATAATACCTTCATGTGCCAAACCACCGAAGTTGTATGGGTTACCAAAAATACACAAACCGAATGCTCCATTACGTCCAATAGTGAGTCAGATTGATTCGCCAACTTACAGATTGGCTCAATACTTAGCTAAAATATTATCACCACTCAGAGGACACACAAGAGCACACACTAAGGATTCATACCATTTTGTCCGTGAGATAAAAGACCTACATCTTACTGACAATGAAACCATGGTCAGTTTTGATGTTCAGTCTCTATTTACATGCCTACCTGTTGAAGACTGCATCTCAATTATAACTAGGAAACTAGAGGAAAATAACATGCCAGCAGAATATGCAGTATTACTAAGACATTGCCTTACATCTGGTTATCTATTGTGGAAGGAAGAGTTTTACAAGCAAGTAGATGGTGTTGTGATGGGCTCTCCTGTATTTCCCATTGTCGCCGATATATTCATGGAAGACTTTGAGGAGAAAGCCCTCCTTACTGCACCTGTTACACCAAGGATCTACAAGCGGTACGGAGACGATACTTTCACAATTTTACCATCAGACAAAGTAACTGCATTTTTAGAAGATCTTAATTCCATAAACTCTAAAATTCAATTTACTATGGAGTTAAAGGCAAATAATTCCTTACCTTTCCTAGATGTGTTAGTCATCCGAAATCCTAATAACACCATTGGTCACACTGTGTATAGGAAAAAGACCCATACAAACCGATATTTAAACGGTGAATCTCACCACCATCCTTCACAGTTAGCTACCGTGGGCAAATCTTTGTTACAGAGAGCACGAGGGATCTGTGACAGCAAACACCTGGCCGCCGAGCTTCAGTCGGCAACGTCAAGCAAGTTCTGCACGACAACAAGCTTCGGGTCCCGCGCCTACGTCACAGTGACCGACTGAAGCCGGCCACAGTCGAGCGTGTGCCTGCTGTACTACCATATGTCAGAGGTGTCACAGACAAGATTGGCTATATCTTGAAGCGAGCTTCTATTAGAACATTCTACAAGCCGCCGAAGAAGATTAGTCAGTTCCTACCATCCGTCAAGTGTCATATTCCTCTACAAGATGCAGGAGTGTACAAGCTCGATTGTGAATGTGGTCTCTCTTATATAGGACAAACAAAAAGATCAATTAGAACCCGCGTAAAAGATCATATAGTTGATGTGAAGCATAAACGTTCCGGGAAGTCTGCAGTTTGTAATCATATCCTGGACGGCCCCAATCATTACATCAGATTTGATAGACCACAAACCCTCGCGAAAGAACACCGATTCCTACCAAGGATGATACGTGAGGCTATTGAAATTAAAAAACATCCTAATTTCAATAGAGAAGGAGGCTGGGTACTACCACCTGCTTGGGATCCTATAATCAGTAAAATTAAAACTAAACCCAAGCATACCACTGCAAGACCTCAAGACATAGTCAGTTCATTTTGCATAGATCGGACCATAAACAATAATTAAAAAAGCTGAAGGTACTCCGGGTTTAACAATGACATCGGGACGTCAGTCATCTCAGTCCCCCGTGACCATGGGTGCTGGAAAGCGCCCGAAACGTCGGGAATTAAAAATAAAAGTAATTAAAAGCAAAAATAAACGCGATAAAATCCGTAAAAGTAGTTTTAATCATGTATAGTGTTCGCGTAAATATAAGAAATCATTTTTTAGTAACTATTAATACTTTAGTAAAATTTCAGCGAATAGTGCCATTAAAGTTACTTTTGATTGTTTGTTTTAAATTTTCACGCTAAAACACTACCCGCCATGTTGTAATTTGTGATGTCATTGCACTAGGATCTTGCCGTTTTTGCAAAGGAATAAAATATTTTTGGATGTTTAGTAACGAGATATCATCTTTATTACGGTGTGTTATGCCTAAATGCAAAAATAAGAGCGTAAGATAAGTACGCCGGAGAAGTTACGGATTCAAGTGGCAACTGATTTAAATAATATGAGAAGTACGTGGTTAAAACTAGCTAGAAGATACCCGAATACATTGTTTACAAAAACAATTTTTTTATAGTTTATACAAAACAAAACACCATAAGATGGTAGGTGTTGTAAATCAAATATTGTACTAGATTAGGTTATCTTAGATATTATAGATTGATATAGCAGGAAATAGAGTAAATGGGACCCTACACTCAATTGTGAAGAGTCAAAATGTGTTGAAAAAGGCACGTATGGCAATTCACAATGCTGTGTTGGTCCCTACTTTAACGTATGGTAGTTAAAGTTGGGTTTGGCAGAAGAAGCACGAGAGTAGAATGAACGCCGTAGAAATGCGGTCGTTAAGAAGTATATAAGGGCTGAATCTGAATGACAGGGTAAGAAATTGTGTGATAAGAGAAGAGTGTGGTTTGCAAGATTATGTTGTGACCAGGATTAAGAAAGGAATGCTTCGGTGGTTTGGTCATGTGGAAAGAATGAATGAGGAAAGAGTGACAAAGAAAATTTATGTTACAGAAGTGAATGGCAGAATCAGAAAGGGACGTCCGTCACGCAATTTATTGACCAAATTGTCGATTTATTGAAAATGGGTCAAATTAGGAGTACCCTTAACCGACAAGCATGTATGCGTAGGTATATGGATGTGAAGGAGGCGAGAGAGGTGTGTCAGGATCGTGTCAAATGGAAGTCTGTAGTCTCTGCCTACCCCTCTGGGTGACAGGCGTGAGTGTTTATGTATTATGTAGATATTATAACTAATGATTGCTGTGATTGTGATCATAGTAATCATGTATTATCAAAATACACTCTGATCTGGTATTGTGTTATTGTATAGAAAAATATTAGTAATAGGTACATCCATTGATGTTTTAACATTCCTCAATTCGGCAGAACAGAGATCTGGATTGCACACAAACATTTTTACCACCATCATATTTATTCTCGATATATAAGTATTTTCTTTTTTTATGAATCCGTCTTCGATGATGCCTTTTATAATAAAACTCAACAATCATAATAATAACCTGATTTTTTTTGAAATAACACACAGCACATTAAAAAGGTTACTTAACAAGTGACGTCATGACGGATTCTAATACGGCGGATAGCGTTTTGGTAAGTTGAGGCGCAGATAAGAAAATATTCTTAAAATTGAATTATAAAATTTGTAATGTATTTTTATGAATATAAATCAATATTTCTCGTTTACTTTTTACAAAACCTAAAAGTAAAGTAAAGTTACAGCCTATATACGTCCCACTACCGGGCACAGGCCTCCTCTCATTTCTGAGAGGGTTTTAGGGCAAGGCAGTGTCCGCCGCGCTGCCGCAATGCGTGTAGCCGAACTTCACATGTCTTCGAAATATTTTTTTTTCATATTCCTCAGACATGCAGGTTTCCTCACGATGTTTTCCTTCACCGCCGAGGACGTGGTAAATCAGCACTTAAAATTGCAATTCACAATTTCATTGGTGCCGGCGGGGATTGAACCCGGGTTACTCGCATTCTGTTATATTTACAGCGAGCGTTATCCATCTGAGCTACTACGGCTCTTTACAAAACCTATCAAAACATACATTTTTTAATTTCTTTTAAGTGGTGTAAAATACGCTTTTATGGTGTGGGCAGGAATTCGTTTTGGTAGAAGAACGGAACTCGTTTGGATACAGGGCACTATATCTATATCAGCAGTATTGCCATATTGAACACAAATTTTTCAATATTTCCTGCTTATGCACGATAATGGCCATTCACATACGGCCAGGGGCTAAAATGCTGATTGCACGAACATTGTGTTACGGATCTAGAATGGTCAACGCAATCACCAGATTTAAATCTCATTGAGCATACTTGGGGTATGCTCCAAAGAAGAGCTCTGAGTAATTTTTCTGAAAATCTGGTTACGGATGCGCATGTTTTTATGTATCTCAGTAGGACCTAAAACAATATTCCTAAACAGGATAACATTAACATCGACAACTTTATTCTGATTATGCCCGACCGAAGCAGATGCGTTATGAATGCCATGGGTGCTTTTACTGATTATAGCTGCCCTTGAATGTTTCGGATGCTTTACAGCACTCATAGTCATCAGGGGGGGAGTGACGGGAATCAAAAATAAGTTAATTAAAGTAAAAAATCCGTATAAATAGTTTCATTCAATGTGTAGTGTTCGCGTTAATATAAGAAATCATTAAGTTTTTATTTAACTTTTTTAAACTTAAAATTTCATGAGTAAGTAAGTGTACGTATACTGCGTTCTTTTTTTCTCTGTGTAAAAATCCAAACTCGCACTTAAAGCCAATAATTGTGTTAAAAATGGTAAAATTAAGTAAGACAAAATCGGCCAAGAAAAATCTAGGCCATAAGCCATTCTTGAACATAATTCAACGTCGATATAGCTCTCTGTCTAAAGAAACAGATTTAGTTTATAATTATCAACAGCATTATTAATTAATTTAAAAAAATACTCAACTCTTTTTAATTAAAAAATGTATATATTATTGTTATATTATAATTAAGTTATTTCGTCGTCTTATTTGATTACAATTTGTTTATAAATAGGTAAAATTAGCTCGCCCAGGATGCAAGCCGGGCTAACCTATAATTAAGACAGCGCTTAGTTCTTAATCCTTGATAGAAATACTGTAACATTAAAGTAATGTTATGTCTTGTTTGGTTGTCTTTTCTTATATATAAAAATCAATTGCTGTCTCTTAGTCTCGCAAAAACTCGAAAATGGCTCGACCGATTTAGACGACTTTTTTCATGTATATTTGCGTGGGTCTTAAGATGGCTTAAAACTTTATTGGACCCGATAGGTGGCTTTGTTGTGGAGGTCCAGAAATCACCCATACAAAGTCAGGGGGAATCGCAAGTTCTTAATAAAATAAGCAAACAAAAATAAATCACTAACCGCGTGAGCAAATATCATATAGCAAAATCTTTGTGAGGATACCTGCATATCTGTGGCTGGTGGTGGACTCCACACGCAATATAGCAAAACGGTAGAATAATTATTGCTCCATATATGTCTTAGATTTTTGTGTCTTTAGATTCAAGGGACTTTATATAAAAAGGTTATATATCACGTCTATATCACATATATTCCGGCAGTTGTTGGGAATATTACGTTCGAAGTTGTTGACGAGTAAGTTTACGTAGGACATACTGTCCGATTAGGTAAGTTCAAATTCACGTAAGTACAGAATTGTCTGACTAAGTAAAACCAAAGACCAATCCACGGAATTAACCCGACGGTTTAATCACGTTTGTCGTAATCTCCGCTTCTCGTCACGTATTCCTCAAACTTGAAAACCAGAGTGTAAAACCATTTTGTGTGTTTCCAACTATGGCGTGCTCCTTTTCTGTTGGCCGTATGAGAAAGCTCAGAGTAGCTCAGATCAACTTACGCTAAAGCTATATTATGGTTGTAGCACAAATGTTTCGGCTTGATCGGGGAGAGATTACGATCATACTGATTACCAGCGTAAAATAGAAGCTTAATACTTCCGTATTTCGTATGGTGAGCGAGGAGAACCGGATACCATTTTTACCGGAAACGAGTTATTCCATCTCAGTTATACATTTTTCATTCTTAATCGAGAATGGATGTAGATATACGAGAGGTCCGGAGCATCCACTTAAAACCTGGTGGACAGTTAGCTCGCTTTTTACCGGTATTCTATAAAAATGCATGTGAATGAAGACTATATTTTGTTGTATTCCTGGTGGAGGCCTAAGTTCAGCAATGAATTTGTAAAGGGCTCTTATTATTGAATTGTAATAATAATTAGGTCTCATTTAAATTTCTAATCACACAGTATTTTTCTTGTAATTGCTTGCACGTGCACTGAGAGAGTTTCCCCGTTCCTCTAGTTACTTTGTGCACATTAGTGCGGCTTTCTTTGAACGCGAGCTCTTTGTGACAAACTAGTGCGTTATAAACTTGAAAATAATGCCAGCGTCTTTTGCATTACTTGGTTTGTTTAGGAGCAATGACCGTAAAAATAACTTGCAACAGTTTTAACTTTGCATTAAAAGAGAAGAAAAGAAAAAGTCGTGTATATTTAATGTTAAAAATAATATAGAAGGAACAAAGAAGATTTATTTTAACAGAGCCGCACACAAAAACGCACGATATAGCTGCCACGGCATCCGCTTACAATCATGAGGACTGTTATCACCCTTATTCTATAATAAAAACCAGAAAAGTGCGAGTCTGACACGCGCACTGAGATTTCTGTACAATCTCATGTGTAGATATTTCGTTCATTACGGTAATCGAGTCACGATTTTTTCTGAGTATGTTCTTAGTTTCTTTCACAAATGTATAACTACAACACTTGTATCTATAAGGTGACAGTAAGTTAGCATTTACAGGACCAGTGTGCTCCATTTTTGGCGTTATTCCTTCTGAACGATAATTTCTGAAGTTCATAAAATATGTATTGTAAGACCTCGCTTTTTAACAAATTTTATAGATGGCGCTGCGGTCCAGTCAAAAATTAATTTTATCACAAATAATTGGGACCATTATTGTGTTTTTGTACATCCTCCTACGCCGCTAATTCATTCATAAAAGTAACGTATAATCCACGATTTCTCAATCGAACGAAACGAAACGATTAAACTAGGCCAATTAATTTAGTTAGAAAATAAAACTAGAAGGCGCGATATGTATTGGGGTGTTAAAAAATTCTGCCGTGCTGATTAGTATAGAATTCTTGAACAATAACAGTCTATTACCAATCGATGGGCGGTAATAATTAGATATTCTACAGGAATTCTTTAATATGGATCGTAATCTCAGTGTATTGAAAGATTGTCCGCACATTGACATTATTTGTGCAGTGAAAAATAATCTACCATTGCAAGCGCCTTAAGCATTACTCGTGGTCCATTAGTTATTTTCCGCACATTAATGCTGCTTTCTTTGAGAGCATATTCTGTTTAACGTACCCACATTATGTATTCGGGCACATCATTCGCATTGTTTGCGATGCTGTTTAATATTCGCTCAGAGATATATAGAATACATTACATATATACATACATAAACACTCACGCCTGTCACCCAGAGGGGTAGGCAGAGACTACAGACATCCATGTAGCACGATCCTGACATACCTTTCTCGCCTCTTCCACATCCATATACCTACGCATACATGCTCGTCGGTTAAGGGTACTCTTAATTTGGCCCATTTTTGGTAAAACAAACTTCCGCCTAGGACGTCCCTTTCCGACTCTTCCATTCACTTCTGCAACATATATTTACTTTGTCAGTCTTTCCGCATTCATTCTTTCTACATGACCAAACCACCGAAGCATACCTTTCTTAATCCTGGTCACCGCATCATCTTGCAAACCACACTCTTCTTTTATCAGACAATTTCTTACCCTGTCATTCACATTCAGCCCTTATATAATTCTTAACGACTGCATTTCTACGGCGTTCATTCTACTCTCGTGCTTCTTCTGCCACACCCAACTTTCACTACCATACGTTAAAGTAGGGACCAACACAGCATTGTGAATTGCCATACGTGCCTTTTTCAACACATTTTGACTCTTCACAATTGAGTGTAGGGTCCCATTTACTCTATTTCCTGCTATATCAATCTATAATATCTAAGATAACCTAGTTCTAGTAGTTTCTCACCCTGTCACTCAGATTCAGCCCTAACATACTCCTTAGCGACCGCATTTCTACTGCATTTATTCTACTCTCGTGCTTCTTCTGCCACACCCAACTTTCACTACCATACGTTAAAGTAGGGACTAATACAGCACTATGAATTGCCATACGTGCCTTTTTTGACACATTCTGACTTTTCACAATAGAGTGTAGAGCCCCATTTACTTTATTTCCTGCATTCACTCGTCGTTCAATATCCTTATCGTATCTCCCATCCCTGCTGAATACACATCCCAAATATACGAACTCATCCACTTGCTCAATTAACTCTCCTTCTATTCCTATTTCACGTACCGTTTTGTTTTCATCTCTTTCAAAAACCATCACTTTCGTCTTACTTGCGTTCACTTTCATTCCCCTTTCTTTTAATGACCTGTTCATTAATGTAACCATCATTTGCAACTCGGCCGTCGACGACGCAAGTATTACGGCGTACAAAAGGCATTTGATGGTTAACTCACCCATTCTTAACCCGCATTCTTCAACTTTCCAATTTTCCAAACAACTGTCCATAAATAGGTTGAACAGCCACGGGGAAGCTACACAGCCCTGTCTGACACCTTTATGGATGCCAAACCAGTCCGAGTAGACCCCGTTGATTCTAAGACAAGCACTCGAGTCCCTATACAGAGACTTTAATGCCTGTATCAAACCAGCGCTCAACCTAAATGCGTTCAGCGTTTGCCATAACACATCCCTGTCCACTCTGTCATAAGCCTTTTTCCAAATCCATGAACGCACAAAAAACTTTTTGGTTTTTCGCCAAAAACTTCTCCGCGATCATGCGCATGGAAAAGACCTGATCTGTACACCCCATTCCCTTTCTAAATCCCGCTTGCACATCCCAAATTTTTTCATCAGTTTCTTTCATAACTCTTTCAATGTACCTTAGCATACAGTTTTCCCACAATGCTAAGAAGGCTGATACCACGGTAGTTTTTACAGTCCTGCTGTGACCCTTTTCCCTTATATATTGGGACTATCACGGCTTTGCACCAGTCTCCCGGTACCCGCTTTAGTTCCCAACATAAATTAAACAAGGTGTACAGCAGGCCTGCCACCACGTCCTCTCCAGCCCTTAGCATTTCGGGTGAAACTCTATCATATCCGGCTGCCTTACCTACTTTCATGCTTTTCATTGCTTTCATTATTTCATCTATACTTATCTCCCTATCTCTTTCATCTTCTTTCGGAATTTCTATTTCATTTAGTTCACACTTCTCCTCACTCATAAATTCGCTTTCAAAATATTCCTTCCATCTCTTTAGACTCAACACTTCATCATTCAGGATACAGCCATTCTCGTCTCGTATCGCATTCAATCTAGGCTATTTTGAAAGTCCCCTGGTATTTCTTACGAGTTTCCAGAACATTTTAATATTTGCCTGGAAGTTATCCGATATTCTTCTATCATTCCTATCCGTTCTTTCTTGCTTTTTTCTTTCAACTAATTCTTTTACTCTCTTATTTAAACGTTTAAATTCAGCCTTTTTTCTTTCATTCTTATCATTCTTACCGCCAGAATTACCAGCTTTGGTCGCTAGTAAATCTATCCATGCTTATCTCTTCTTTGCTTCAACTTCCATACGTACCTCATCATCCCACCATAACGTATTGTCTTTCCTTTCATTCGTTCTCTTACTAACACCACATACTTCGGTAGCTGCATCCACTAAACCTTTCTTAACATTATGCCACACATTCTCCAATTCTAACTCATTCACACACAACTCATCCAAATTACTTATATTTTCTCTCAGTCTGCATTTGTACTTGTCGATTTCAAATCTTCATCTTGTAACCTCTCAATTCTTATACGCTGTAACGCAGTGGTAGACACAGATGTCCTATGCCGCCAACGTCTGAATAAACCCCTAATTCGGCATAAGACCAGGTAGTGGTCCGTCCCTACGTTGGACCCCCGGTAAACCCTTGTATCCACCACTGCGCTCCTCATTCTTTCATCCACAGTTATGAAATCTATCATGCTTCTATCATCACCTCTTTCCCAAGTATACATGTGAATCCTCTTGTGGCAAAAGAAAGTGTTCGTCACAAAAAGATTCCTTTCCACACATACGTTGAGGAGGCTTTCACCATTCTCATTTATACTTTCATCACCAAACGTTCCCAATATCCTTTCATAACCAAGCCTCCTCACCCCAACCCTTCCATTAAAATCTCCTAGCATAATAATATTTTCATTTCCCTTACACTTCATTAACACCATCCTTACCATTTCCCAAAACTGCTCCCGGATATAAGTGGGCCCGGGGTAGACCCCTAACACAAACAACTACTTTAAGCCCACTTTCATTCGTATCCATAGCAGTCTTGGGCTTACACATTCATACTCTTTCACACATTGGCCCATTCTTTCTGAAAGGATGAAACCAACTCCCTGGCATGCCCGTTCGATCTCGCCTACACCAGACCAGTATGCGGTATACGTGCCATGTGCAGTGACATCCTTCCCCTTTCTTTTCGTCTCATTTACACATAACACATCTATTCCTCTATCATACATCATATCGCATACTTCATCCATCTTATCATTCATTGCCCCACATACATTCAACGTAGCCAGACGGGCCTCCGTAATCCACTTTTCGCCCCTCTGGGAGACAGAACGTGACGGGTGGCGAACCTCGTCGCCGGTTTTTCTCCCGGAGATTCTTCGCACCCCTGCCCCATTAAAGGGGCGCCGGGAACTCGGGGCCATTTCTTTTACTTTTTGCCTCATGGTGCAAAAACTAGGGCGTGGCATATTTTACGCCGCTACCACACGGCGAGTAGCCGAGTCTGTTCTTTCGGCTTTGTCGCTCTTTTAGCACCACCCGGGGGAAACGTGTAGGGTGGGCCTAGGATTAGGTGGTCGAAGCCTACGGACGCGAGCGACTTATCCCCCATATAGAATACTTTCTTAATATCTGCTTTTTTCTTTTAACTCTTCAAGTGCCATAAAAATCCCATGCATGTGCATGCACCCAGCAAATCCCGAGCGGTTGCATGCGACCGCACCCACCCACAGCACTTAAAATCATTAAAACTTATACTTAGGGACTACTTATCTATGAAGAAGTTTAGCATTATAAAATCTATACAAAATTGTCAATCCTGTAGTCTAAACAAACGTCAGGTTTTACTTCATTACAAAAAAGATTTTATTGTATTTTGATAACAAAAAACATACCAAACGAATGTAAGCGGCGTGAAAATCACAATTATATTACTCGAAATTATTTACGTAAAAAGATAAATTATATTCACATAAAAAATTCATTACAATTGTATAATAAAACACTATAAAATCCAAAAATCAACAAAATAACATTCAAGCGAAAATGGCGTACGAAATCAACATAGATTATAAATAAATATTCATAGGGTGATAGTTTTTTTTATTGCACTAGGGGATAGAGTATTTCATTTTGATTTTATAATGCCAAACTTCTTTATAGAAAAGTAGTCTCTATATATAAGTTTTTATGGGTTAAAGTGATGTGGGTGGGTGTGACCTCATGAGACCGCTAGGGGTTTGAGAGGAATATTGAATTAAATAGGCGATAGCTTTTACATAAATTGTGACATATTGGACTCTCTTTATTTGCGAAGGAATAAAATTACATATTTTTTTTTTACAAAATTGAAGTGAAAAAATACTTACAGCCCATTAAAGATTATTACGTGGTAGAGTCACGCTGCAGCTATACACGAATGTAGCACGAATGGGTCAGCTCGAAAGCGGTACGTTGACGCTCTCAAGGAATACCAGCGTAAAATAACGTCTTAATGCTGCTGTATTTTGCATGGTGAGTGTAGAGAACCGGAGACCCTTTTAACTGGAAATGAGACATTCCAAATCAGTCCTCAGGGGTGATATCGCATCTGCATTTTGAGTTTTAATTGAGAATAAATGTAGATTTCTATTGGCCTCAGCATTCACATACCTACATGTGAACTATGTGTTCGTTTGTCACCCTTTTTTATTATAAAAATAGTCCACCTAATTGTAAGTGGCAACTTATAACACACTAATAGCCGTGGATATTTCCAACCAATTTCACACAAAAAGACCAAAGATGCATTGTTACCTCTGAGTAATGACCTACCCGACGTTGAAATTTTTATCTTTTTTTTTGTCTTAATGCTAATTTAAGAGGCTACTGCAGCCCGTATACATCTGCAATCAACCCTTAATAAAAAATGCTACAGATGTATTAACATATCCAATAATAAAGATTAATGTCCCGAACTATGTAATTACACAAACCTCTACGCCCTTCCAATCTCTCGAAACTACAAGAGAATAGCATAAAACTACAAGAGAAACTCACACAGGTTTACGCACCAACCTCGGCACATCCCGATGAGGGGGTGGAGGAAATGTATGAGGATATTTCCAGAGCCATGCATTCCCCCCAAACCCACTACACGTTGTTGATGGGAGACTTCAACGCAAAACTAGGCACTAGAGAAAGCGGTGAGCTGAAGTTAGGGAAATTTGGAGTAGGGAAAGGAACCGTAGGGCCAACAGCTGGCCGACTTTATGGAGAAAGAGGGACTCTTTGTGATGAACTCTTTCTTCCAGAAGCGGCCCCACAGGAAGTGGTACCTGGTCGAGCCCCGACGGTTCGACAGAAAATGAGATTGACTTCATTATGACGACCAGACGCCAACTGTTCAGTGATGTCTCAGTAATTGCAAGGGTGAAAACTGGCAATGATCACCGAATGGTAAGAGGCACACTGAACCTAAACGTTAAGTTGGAGAGGTCTCGTCTAATGAAGTCAACGCTCCGTCCCCCTCGTGCTCTGATCCGAAATCCCGAAACTTTTGAGCTCGAGTTACGTAACCGTTTTCAATGCCTAGAAGATTGCAATTCAGTGGACGATATGAATGATAAGCTCGTGGAAACTGTCCATGCTGTCAGAGCTAAGTTCTGCAAGACTCGCCGCAGAAGAACACAAAAACTCTCCGATCACACTCTTAATCTCATGACTGTTAGACGGGAGATGAGGCTGCAATCGTCAACAGATTTGACAGCATACAAGCAACTGAACAGATAGATCTCCAAATGCATGCGGCAAGACTTGCGCAACCTGCATATATAAATACTAGCGCGTTGAGAGCAGAATAATGTTGTGTTAGATATGCTGAGTGCAGAGAACTTGAGACTTTTTTTTTAAATCGTAACGAGGCATTCCATCTTTGACCTATGAGACGTAGATATCTACGGGTCGCAGCATCCTCTATCTGATGGACTGTGGGCTCGCTTGTTACCTTTTTTTTTTGCGGATGGAAAATCAACTAATGACGCCTTTCGCTCTGGGTGGAGCGTAAGGGAGTGTCAGACTTTTACTGACTAAAAACCATCCGTGTTCCTTCAGTGCCCTTACGTTCCGGAGCCGCGGTATCTCTTTCGAACAGCCCGCAGCCCCGGCAGGCGTCGGCCCTTGCGAGCCCCTTCACGCTGCTGACAGCTCTTTGAGGCGCGCGTGGAACAAAACGCGCCGTCGACACGGCCTGTCGTCGTTAGACGGACGGACGGCGAGCTACCCATTGCTCGCCGTCCACAGGCCCGCGCCTACGGTGGCCGGGGGCCACGACGTAGCCCCCGACGCCCGGGGCGTCTCCCGCGGCGGCCGGGGAGGAAAGCTGCTGCTCTCTCCTTCTCCCGCTCCGCCACCTCCTTCGCTAGCATCACTGCTTCGCAGAAGGTGGTGTCGGCATCCCATTCCGTCTCGCTCCGGACCATGGCTTCGACCAGGGCCGGACGCGAGAGGTCGCCGCCACCTATCGCCGCTACGAGGACACGGCGGTGCTCCGCCCAAGCAGGGCACACCTCTACGGTGTGTTCCACCGTGTCCTCCGGTCCATCCTCGCAGTGGGAGCACCCGGGCGATTCCTCCCGCCCGATTCGGTGCAGGAACCTCCCGAACACACCGTGTCCGGTGAGGACCTGCGTCAGACGGAAGGTGAGGATGCCGTGGCGTCTCTCAAGCCACTCCTCAAAGAGGGGTCTTATCGCCGCTATAGTGGCGTGCCCAGCACGGGGTTGCGACAGTCGCTGTCTCCATGTCGCCATGAGATCGTGCCGGAAGTCTGTCCGCTGCGCGACAACTTGCCGCGGCAGCGGGGTTTCCCCACGGCACAGTGCCTCCGCGCGCCATTCGTGCAGGCGCGCGAGGACTATCGCCTCCAGATCCCACGGCGGCAATCCGGCAATGAGGCTCGCCGCCTCGCGGGAGATCGTGCGGTAGCCGCGAACCATTTTCACGGCAATCACCCTTTGGAGCGCGTTCAGGTGGTGGACGGCAAGCCACGCCAAACCACGCGCCCACACCCGGGCCCCGTAAAGGGCCATGGACCGCACGATCCCCGCGTAGAGCCTCCGGCAGGAGGCGTTTGGCCCTCCCAGGTTCGGCAGGAGCCGCCTGAAGGCAGCCCCGGTCCGTTCCAGTTTGGGAGCCAAACGTCGGAAGTGCTCAACGAAGTTCCATCGGCCGGCGAGGGCGAGTCCTAGGTACTTCAGCGTCGACTCGACGCCGATGGATACCCCTCCTACCATCACTGAGGATCCCGGTGGTGGCCTGTTCCGAGGACCATGGAAGTGCATGGCCTCGGACTTGTGCAGAGCCAGCTCGAGACCCAGTTGCCGAATCCTCTCAACGACTATCGCAACCCCGCGTGTCACAGTTTCCGCCGCCGCCTCGTACGACCCTCCTTGTGCCAGTACCAGCGTGTCGTCAGCGTAGCAAACTACGCTGACGCCGGTCGGCGCGCAGCACCCAGTCGTAACCGATGTTCCACAGAGGTGGCCCCGGAACCGAACCCTGTGGGACACCGCACGACATCTCTCGCCGGTTCCACTCACCGTTGCGACCGGGGTAGATGACGGCCCTGTCCGTCAGATAGTCCCCGACTATACGACGGAGATAGGTCGGCACCCGGTGATACCGGAGTGCCTCCCTAATGCAGCTCCAGGGCATGGAGTTGAAGGCGTTGGCGATGTCGAGAGACACCGCCAAGACAACCCCCCCGCTGGCCACTGGATCCCCCGTTGTGAGGGCTTTCAGGCGCATAATGGCGTCCACCGTGGAGCGCCTTTTGCGGAAACCAAACTGGTGTTCCGCAAGATCCGGCCCCGTCCCCGCAAGGTTCTCGGCGAGGCGGTTTGCAATGACTCTTTCAAAGAGCTTGCCCACCTCGTCGAGCAGCACCACGGGCCGGTATGCGGACGGAGAGTCCGCAGGGCGCCCCGGCTTCCGAATGAGGACCAGCTTCCCCGTCTTCCAACGAAGCGGGAATTGGCCTCTCTCCAAGCATGCGCTTAGGAGCCCCTCCAGTCGGGGCCCGAGAAACTCGGAGGCCAGGACCCAGGCTTTACCAGGCAAGCCATCGGGTCCTGGGGCGGTATTCCTGGCCTTGAGCCTACGTACCGCCACTCTCAGGTCTACCCCGGTACCTTCCGGGATGTCGTCGTCGTCGTCCTGGTGGTCCGCTTCCGCCACCGCAGGTGGCGGAGCCATAGGCGGGGGCGGATGTTCCCCTCGCGCAGGGAACAGAGCGCTCACCACGTCCTCCACGAGCTGGGACCGGAGACTTTGCGTCAGCGGGGGGGCCCAGGTGCGGAGTTTATCCCGCACCATCTTGTAGGGGCGCCCCCACGGATCTCTGTTGAGAGTCTCCAGCATCTCCCTCACGGGCCCGATCCCGGGCCCGCAGGACAGCCTTCCGGAGGGCGGTCTTCGCCGCTCTGTATCCCTCGTACAGCTCCGCCTCAATGGCTGCCGCATTCGGTGGATGAATTCGGAGCCTGCGATGCCTGGCGTACAGGTGCCGCGCGGCGACACACGCCTCGCGCAGAGACGTCAGCTCACGCGACCACCAATACACCTGATGCCAGGCGCTTCCTGGCCGAACGCGGGGCATTGCCACGTCACATATCTCGGACATGGCCTCCTGGAACCACCCTGCCTCATCATTGACGTCGGCAGGCCTGTCCGGTGATGACACCCAGGCCTGCACGATCGAGCCTTCCAGGAGGAGCTCACGGTCCAGCTGCTTCAGCGCCCAACGTGGACCACTCGGGGCCTGTTGGACTGGCGCGCTCGAGGGCTGGGTGGAGACATCAAACCGGATGTACCGGTGGTCGGAGTAGGTCTCCACTCCCTCCATGACACGCCGGTCAATGGCACGCGGCGACAGAGCGGGGCTAGCGAACGAGATGTCCACCACCGACTCGCCCCGCATCCGCCCACACATGGGGACAGAACCCCGATTTAGGACAACCAGGCCTGTCTCCAGAGCCCAGTCTTCCACCATCCTACCCCGCACATCTGTACGACGAGAACCCCAAGCCAAGTTCTTGGCATTGAAGTCCCCGAGGACAAGTACGGGGAGGGGATAACTTCCGACGACGACTGCTCTCAGCTCTGCAAGAGATTTGTGGAGCTTGGCGAGAGATCGGTTCGGGGAGAAGTACACCCCCACAACGACGAACTCTCCGAACCGTGCTGCTAAGCAACCCTGACCCCTCCTGACACATTCAAGGGTCGGGGTACCGGCGGCGGCCGAAGAGATGATGGCCACTGAGCCGTTAAGGTCCGCCACCCAGTCCTCCCTAGGCCAGACAAAATACGGCTCAGCGACCACAGCGATGTTAATCGACCACTGCGCCATGCTCTGGAGCAACAGATCCTGAGCGCAGGCGCAGTGGTTGATATTCGCCTGGAGGAAGCTTAATGGGGCCGTTATAGGCATTCCATTTCAGCTTCCTCCACGGGGGGGCCCCTCTGCGGGCGTCGGTGTCGCGGCGGCGGCGGCGGCGACAGTGACAGCGGTGGCAGTGGCAGTTGCGGCTGCGGCGGAGACCACAGAGGCGGTGGCGGCTTTAGCCCCTACCCTACCCGCGGCCTTGGCCTTGGCGGGTGGCACGCAGGCCTTGCTTCCGGCCCGTTGATCGGCTGGCTTGCCGGTCGCCGCACATGCATCACAGTGCGGCGTGGCGCAGCAGGTCGCCGATATGTGTCCGGGCTGACAGCAGCGGAAGCAAAGGCCACTGCGGTCAACCTCCGAGGCGCATCTCACTGATACGTGGTGCCTCAGGAGACAGCGATAGCACCTCAGAGGTCTGGGCTCCAGCAGCTTAACCTGCGCTGAGACCCAGCCCACCAGCAGCCTTCGGCCCACCACTATGGTTTTGGCCGCCGTAACAGGGCAGCGCACCGTGGCGGCATGCATACCCTGTTGGTCTGGGCGTATGGCGCCTGACCTGACCTGGTCAGTAGTGCACCCCCCCCCGGACCTGGCGACGGCGGCCACCAACTCCTCCTCCGATACAGAGTCGTCCAGACCCATGATGCGCAGGTCTGCGCATCTGACGGGCCTGGACACTCGGGCCTCGTCCGCGTCCAGAGACGCTCTGAGCTTCGCAGCCAGAGCGTCCGCGGTCGCGCCACTGGATTCCCCGGGGACCTCCAGCATACGGGCCCCCGTCTGGGTGACTTTGAGCCGGAGGACCCCGAGCTCCCCGAGATCCACCGCCTCCTTCGCCTTCGCGAGCAGATCGCGGTAGGTAACGCCCTTCTTTTCCGCGTCCGGCTGTAATGTAATCACTACAGCTGCGGTCTTCGGGGCGCGGAGCCTAGCCGCGATCTTGCGCGCCCTGAACTGGCGCTGCCGCTCCTGCTCTTTGGTCTTTTTGGCTGCATTCTTCCCCTTCTTTTTGTCCCCGACCACCTGCCAACCGGCTTCAGCCGCGGGAGGTGTAGGGAGCTGGGGGGGCGGTGACGGCGGTGGCAGCTGGCTTGCCGCTGGCGCTGGCACATTCGCCGCAGGCATTGGGGCTGGTGCAGCCACCACCTGTGCTGCCGCCTTGCCCTTTTTCGCCTTCGTCTTGCCTCTCTTTCCCGTCGCCGGCTTAGCCGGAGCCGGTTCAGCCGGTACCGGTTTTGCCGGAGCCGGCTTTTCAGGGGGAGGGGCAACTGCAGCCCCGCCCAAGGGCTGGCTGGACGGCCCCGGCCTGGATGCGGTAGCCGTGGCCGCCGCGTACGTTGCCGGCCTCGCCGCCGTCTTGTTTGCTCCTAGGGGGGGGCGCAGGACGATGCCCTCCAGCACGGAGAACCGGTGCTGGAAGGCAGCCAGCTCCTGCCGGACCAGGTTCAGAACCTGGTTCTCCACCGGCACGGCCTGGCTTGGGCGCTGCGTCTGGGGCGCCGCGCGAGAGGCAGGCTCACGTAGACTGGCCAGGTCTGCGCGGAGCTGCTCGTTCTCCTTCTAGAGAGTCTCCATGGCAGACGTCAGGCGGGCCACGTCCGCCCGCAGCTTCGCCACCTCATCCGCATTAGGCCCGGCCCCAACAAAGTTGGCCTCCGCAGCCGCCATGATGGAGGCGTAGGCCCCGGGAATGGCCTTGAACTTTGAGGAGGGCTTTTACTTGTAGGCCACGACCTTGATCGCGGCCTCCACCTCCTTTACGAATCTGGCCTTACGCTCCACCTCGGAGCCGCCAGTCGCACTCGTCTCTTCGCCTTATACCCGAGCCGTATCGCCCGGGTGGCGCCCATCCTCGGCAAGCTTTGCCGCTCGTTCTGCCATCTGATTGTCAGAGAGCCCCCTCCCCTTGCCTCTCAGCCCGCCCCGCCTGTTGGTGGGGATTTTCCGGGCCGAAACCTCCTCTTCACCGGATGACGGCCCTTGGTCGCCATCCAGCCTGGACCGCTTGCGGAAGAACTTACTGGTCTCCGCGGTCTCAGGCCCCACGCGTCGGGAGCTCTCTGAGCCTCCCACGCTGCTTGATGCGGCGTCGGACTCTGTCCCCGCATCGTTTCTCCTCTCCTCTACGTTGCCGTTGCCGGCAGTTTTGGTTTTTTTTTTTGTTTTTGTTTGTTTTCCATTTTTTGTACCCACGAGAATGGGGGAATTAAAGGTCCACCTTGGCAGAGACCCCTGTACCAAGGTAAGCAGATTTAGAGGATTTATTACTCGCCAGGGGGTCTGCAGGTACCCTGGCGAGGAGCGCACTTGCGGCTGATTTGTTCATAGAACCCCGTCAGCCATCCATCCCCTCGCGGTGCGTCGCCGCTTGGGATTCGGGGTAACTTTTTATAGAGGTTTTCTTCCTCGCGGTCCGGGCGATTAAGCCAAGACCCTCGGTCCTTATCAAAGCCGCGAGACATGATCCACGACACTTCGATACTGGGATTACGAGACCGGCGGTGACAGCAAAGGATGAATCCTTCACTGTCTGCCCGGAGGCAGGGTAAGTGCACACCGAGCCCGCCCTCGCTCCTCTGCTATGCCCTCTGCTGATCAGAGGGTCACGCAGAGGAACGTACTGTTGGTCCGGGACGGACCCCCCCCATGTCAGAATCTCTTTCTTCTCATTTCTCGAGGAAGATTACCGCCGCGCCCAGGGTGCACCGGCCCAGTTGCTGCTCTTCCCTCCAGACGTATCGAGAGGGACCCGCAACTACCAGGCACACGTGGAGGACTTCTGACTTCGCACCCCGCTCGCTTGTTACCTGTACTCAACTAAAAAAAGAACGCTGAGCTATCGCGTCTATCTTGACGAATACTATGTTATGTATTGCTATAATTTTATAAATTAACGATCATATTTTATCTCTTATTTAAACTCCAAATAATTATTTTTCAAATAATTAATAAAACATCTAAAATTGTGTAAAAGAAAATGTTCTGTTATCAATGAAATATAATATACGTAAGGACCGATGGGCATTTTAAAAGTTTTCTTTATATAGTTCTTGCTATTTTTGGCAGCGAGTCTACTAAATACTTATTGACAACGTCGAATGAAATATTATGACGTAGCATTAATTCGATGTTTTTATTCCAAAAATAAATAACGACATATCAATCATACCCTCAGATATTTGTTAACATTAATCCGTGAATGACGTAGAAACATACGACTTGCCGCCGGCAGATCCAAGCAGAATTTGTCTCAGTAATAGCGACATTAGTTTTGCGAGATGGAAGCGTCTGATGGTTTAAAACAATTTTTGACTATTTTCTGAATATAATATTAGCTGCATCATTCTGATTTAATTAAATGTGTTGTGATACAATAATAAATATAGTTTGCTGCTCATAAGCTGTCTTCCTAGAAACATATAATCTAATTAAATCAATTTGATAACGTCTAATGAAACTATACTTACGGGTTCTATCGCGTTTAATTTACTTATTTTAACTTATTTTTAATTTCCGACGTCTAGGGTGCTTTACAGCACCCATGGTCACGGGGGGACTGAGATTTTTGACGTCCCAAGTTAGCCTGGCTACAGTGTTCAGTCAGTATTTTAATATTAATTTTCGGTTCGATCTACGCAGAACCAACTTACAGCATCTTGAAGTCTTGCAGTGGTATGATTGGGTTTGGGTTTAATTTTGTTAATTATGGGATCCCAAGCAGATAGCAGCACCCATCCATCTTCTATATTGAAATTAGGATGTTTTTTAATTTTAATAACCTCGCGTATTATCCTTGGTAGGAATCGTTGTTCTTTTGCGAGGATTTGTGGTTTATCAAATCTGATGTTATAGTGTGGATAATCTTGAACATGTTCACAGACTGCATACTTCGTCGGGATATCAAAATAAGTTAAAACTATCAAATTAAACGCGATAGAATCTGTAAATATAGTTTTATTCAATGTGTTCGCGTAAATTTAAAAAATCACAATTTGATAACGATTAAATGCAATATATTACTTAAAAAAGATGAGATATCTGGAATCGCAGAATCATTCTTTTTTTTTTTTTTTTTTTTTTTTTTTTTTTTTTTTTTGCGGATGGAAAATCATCTAATGACCCCTTTCGCTCTGGGTGGAGCGTAAGGGAGTGTCAGACTTTTACTGACTAAAAACCATCCGTGTTCCTTCAGTGCCCTTACGTTCCGGAGCCGCGGTATCTCTTTCGAACAGCCCGCAGCCCCGGCAGGCGTCGGCCCTTGCGGGCCCCTTCACGCTGCTGACAGCTCTTTGAGGCGCGCGTGGAACAAAACGCGCCGTCGACACGGCCTGTCGTCATTAGACGGACGGACGACGAGCTACCCATTGCTCGCCGTCCACAGGCCCGCGCCTACGGTGGCCGGGGGCCACGACGTAGCCCCCGACGCCCGGGGCGTCTCCCGCGGCGGCCGGGGAGGAAAGCTGCTGCTCTCTCCTTCTCCCGCTCCGCCACCTCCTTCGCTAGCATCACTGCTTCGCAGAAGGTGGTGACGGCATCCCATTCCGTCTCGCTCCGGACCATGGCTTCGACCAGGGCCGGACGCGAGAGGTCGCCGCCGCCTATCGCCGCTACGAGGACCCGGCGGTGCTCCGCCCAAGCAGGGCACACCTCCACGGTGTGTTCCACCGTGTCCTCCGGTCCATCCTCGCAGTGGGAGCACCCGGGCGTTTCCTCCCGCCCGATTCGGTGCAGGAACCTCCCAAACACACCGTGTCCGGTGAGGACCTGCGTCAGGCGGAAGGTGAGGATGCCGTGGCGTCTCTCAAGCCACTCCTCAAAGAGGGGTCTTATCGCCGCTATAGTGGCGTGCCCAGCACGGGGTTGCGACAGTCGCTGTCTCCATGTCGCCATGAGATCGTGCCGGAAGTCTGTCCGCTGCGCGACAACTTGCCGCGGCAGCGGGGTTTCCCCAAGGCATAGTGCCTCCGCACGCCATTCGTGCAGGCGCGCGAGGACTATCGCCTCCAGATCCCATGGCGGCAATCCGGCAAGGAGGCTCGCCGCCTCGCGGGAGATCGTGCGGTAGCCGCGAACCATTTTCACGGCTATCACCCTTTGGGGCGCGTTCAGGTGGTGGACGGCAAGCCGCAAGAATCATTCCCTGAGCTACGAGCTATTACATTCTATAGTATAATTTGAAAACCAACATAAAATTAATAATCTTTTTAAGATTTGGATACCATTTTGTGGAATTTGCTGTTAAACCTATCCCTGTCCCATAATTTGTATATTATAAACACTTCACTTGTTTAATTTGTATTTATATCGCGGATAGGGAGGCTGTTAAGATAATCGGTCCGTGGTGTCGACGTGTGGTGAAGTTTCAATAGGAACTGTGTACCTATCCGGGTATTGCCGTCGCCGCTGTTGATAAGAAGGCTGGATTTTTTCTCGTTCAAATACAAGTACAGTAATTTAGCAAAGTTTTTCATATTCCTATCTTGAAAGGAGTCATTTAAAGGGCACCTGATAAATAACAGACCGCCTTTAATTGGTTAATTTGAAATGCGGGCGCAAATATGATGCTATTGATATAAAAAAAATATTTTCTTATATTCTGAATGTAGTGGCTGAATAAAGGCTTACCCTGAAGACTGCGTATTTGTAATAGTCGCTAAAGTCACGCTTAGTAGACGAGTTTTTTTTTATAAGGGTGACCAACGAGCACACAGTCCACCTTATGGTAAGTGGATGCTTTGGCCCATAGACATCTACCTTTATCCTCGATTAAGAATCAAAATGCAGACACGTTGTCACCCCTGATGACAAAGATGGAACGCCTCGTTTGAAGTAAAAAGTGCATTCGGTTCTCTACACTCGTTATATGGAATAAAGTCTTTAAGCTGGTACTTAAAGCTAGTATTTTGTTAGAATGTGGTCCTATCCCAATCAACCTGACCCATTCGTACTACAATCGTAATATAGCTGCAGCGTGGCTCTACCACGTATAAATATCGCAAATTTTCTAACACCGCCTCTACATTGCTGGTGGAAATAGCAGTCTTACCATCTAGTAGAATCTTTTTATTATTTAAAGTTAAAAAAGTAAAGTTACAGCCTATATACGTCCCACTGCTGGGCACAGGCCTTCCCTCATTTCTGAGAGGGTTTTAGGGCAAGGAAGTGTCCGCCTCGCCGCCCCAATGCGTGTTGGCAAACTTCACAAATCTTCGAAATATTTTTTTCTTATTCCTCAGATCTTAAACAACATATTTGTAGAACACTTTAGACTGTTGCCTGAACAAGCGTGTAGCTTAAAAACACGCTTCAGCAAAGTAACGCTTTGTATTTCCTTAACAAGATTGCATTCAGGTGCACCATTTCATGTAATATTTGTTAAATTGAATTTCAAAATATTTTTTTTAAAAATCAATATTTCAAACAAAAGAAATTGGAAGGTGGTGATTTACGAGAACACGGTCCAAATGACGGTACACTAAATTAAGAATCAAAATGTAGTCCATTCAAAAACTAATATGAAACTCGTTTCTAGTATAAAGGACCTCCGGTTTTCTAAACTCACCATATAAAACATAAAAGCATAAAGCTGGTGTTTCACGCTGGTATTCGGTGAGAGCGTGGTCCTTTCCCAGTCGAACCGTCCCATTGGTGACATTACACGTGGCAAATTATTACAGCGTGGCAGATTCTTTCCTGCTCCTAAAATCATCTTGAAAATGAGAAAAGCTTGTATCTTTAGACTATTAATACACTTATTGTTTTAGTACTGAACTGTCTTTTTGTCTAACGAAGAGGTTGTAACTGTTCTAAAATAACAGAAATAGAGTGGCTATACCACGCCGCTATAACAGAAATACGCCAACTTTTTAAACTGAATATTCGCTTGCACGTGAAGCTCTTTCCTGATAGATAGATTGTGATTTAAGCAACCAATGACCTTTACTATCACAGCGTATCAAAAACCCACGGCTGAACATAGGCCTACATAGATTGTTTCAATGGATGTTTATTTTCCATTGTTGGCTCGCTTGGCTAGCGTGTTGCCGAAAACAGTATTTTTTAGTTGTTTTTACGAAGACTCTGCTCCACGTCTCGACGTTTGTTTTCTTCTGTCATCTCCCACGACACCCACGGGATGATATGAGGTAGCACCGCCACTGCACAATCAATTTCAATATGAATATTGTTTTATATAAATCTACTAACGACGGACGTAATCAAAAAATCAAGGTTAAATAAATGAAAATTCAGAATATCCCTATATTCGCTGTAGTTGCCACGCTTGGTGAGCGAGTCGACAATCGTTTTATTACTTCGAGTAATTCTATGTCGTTGTTTCATTTTACTCCGTCTCCTCTTACGACAACTAAGGAATGATAATATGTGGTAGTGCATTTTCTTATGTTGCCCTTGCACAGTTACTAGTAACTAATTAATGGCGAAAAATTAATCCAATATGGTTAATTTTTATAAAATAATAATGACAAATTAGTAAATAAGCTTACAGACTGTAACAGTAACAGTATTAACGGTATCCCATAAACAACTCTAAATATTTTTGTAACATTTTGTTTTCAGATTGTATTTTATTTATAAGCTTATATATAAATTAGTTTCAGCCTTGAGATTTAAAAAAAGTTATAAATGTTCTCGTTAAATTATTTCGCCAACATAACACATGTTGGCGAAATATATTAGTTATAATATGAGGAACTCTTTGACTTAACCCTTCTAAAAAACCCGCTTTGCTTCATTGTAAGATTAAATTAATTTCAAACTCATTCTAAATCTGTTGTTACCTTAAAATACAATACATTTATTTCAATATCCGATGAAATCATTGTACGTAAATAAATGATATATTGTCTTACAATTTCCAGTTCGTTGGATGAAGAAAAGCGTTGTACCGTGACCTGGTCCTACTTCGCACCAACGCAACTTTTTCTTATTCAACTTATTTTTAAATCTTGCCTAAATCAGTAATGTGATGTATCTTGTTTATAATAGTACTATTTAAGTTCAAGTGACAATAAATACATTATTGTATTTGGTGACAAGCTTTTTTATTTCTTTTGGAGCAAAGTAGTTGTTTGCAGAGGGTAACTTTGCACCGTAATTTCTCTTCACAAGTTTGTGACTTATTTTTCAATGGAGCGTAGTTTTATTTAGTCATTTTTACTTTGCTCCAATAGGACAGGGTAATAGAAAGCAGATGTGCTATAAATCACCTTATTTATGAGAGAACAACTTAAAAATCACATTTTGGTTTGCCATAGGATCAAGTTTTTCTTCATTATTACAGTAACTAACTACAAAATTTTGTAAATAATATAAACATCACATCACATAACGTAATAAGTAAAATCAAAAATTAATAATACTGTTTTACACTAGCACAAACTATCAAAAAAAACAATCATTTATAAGACGAAAACAATTATAAATTTCCAAAATCTTCTATAAACTTAGGAGCCCCATATTTGGTTCAGTTTTGGCACGGAATAAAAGTCTCTACGTCCAATTTTTTTTTCATCCATCATTAGTCATCACCATCCATGTTTAGTATAATTCGTCTTTAGGAAGAGGTTACTTCCAGTTTTTCAAAGAAAGTTTCATAGATGATGAAACTGCCCCATTTTTATTGATTTTTGTAATCACGTCGGGAAACAGCTCACCTTCGTATTTAATAATGACATATTGACCTTCTTTTTTTACCAAGAGCTGTAACGCTAGATTCTCTGAGTCTATAGAATTTAAAATGCTGAAGTCTTCGGTTTCATCATCACTTAGTGACCCTTCAAAGGAATCTCTTAGAGACATTTGATGAAAAATGACGCAATCCATTTAGTACCCGGCTAATTATTTTTAAATTTCATAACAGTTCATCCAGTTTTATCAAGATAAATTTAACGATAAAACGAAAATCAATTTCACATAAGATGAATCCGTACGTTTCCACCAATTTAATGCAACTAGAAAACTGTGATTCTTCTTCATCATCAAAAACTTGAGGATGGTCATGGTGGTTTCACGGCTGTATTATTTTTTTTTAATTTGATGTAGTTAATTATAGTCCTTCTAGAAATATTAAAATGCTTTTCAGCTTCTCGTTGGGTCATGACTTTATTTTCTAATGTCAAAAAACATTGCTATATATTCGCTTTGTAACGCCTTGCATCAGCTCGTCATTTATATTTTCTGGGCATATTTCCAGCTTAAGATCAGTGAAATACATAAGTAAACATAGACGGAAAAATTAAACTATGGGTATTCTTTGCTCCAGGCGCATTATAACCTCAAAAGTAGGCACATAGTACACCCAAGACACCTGCCTATTTGCCTAAACCATGTGACATACATTCACTGTGGCTGGATTCGTTCGTATTCTGTATGGCGTTTACACGCACCGACATGCGCGACTTCTGTCGATGTTTGTGCTTATACGCACTAACAAGGGGCCAAGCCTCGTTTACTGGTTCGCCAGTTATTTTGCTGTGGACTACGGTCCAGTTCCAGAATTAGCATTCCCTCCGGGGGGGAGTGCATCAAAATGGTTGGCTGTTAATTCTTCCAAAAGACACCTAAAAGAACTAAGTTACTAAACAAAACACAACGTAAATAAGGGTCCTAACTAAGGCGATCACGCCAAAATATTACAAACGGCCTATTATTAAACCTTTAGAAAGATCATTTAGAAATATCCAAACATATTTTATTAATCCTGGTCACATATATATTTAATTTTTAATATAAAGGGGAATATAATACATTAAGTATTTTATGTTTATATTATATATTTAATATCATACATATTTATTGTTACGAGAGGGGGAAGGCGTTACACTATCATCATCTTCATTACAGCCCGGTACGAGGCTGCCACTCGAGAACCCTTCTTCCCCAACAGTTGTCGGTTCCTTGAGCTATATGGCCGGCCCATTGTCACTTCAGCTTACTATTCCGTTGGGCTATGTCGGTCACTTTGGTTCTACTTCGGATATCCTCATTTCTATGTTTATCACGCAGAGAAACTCCGAGCATAGCCCTCTCCATTGCTCGCTGAGCGACTTTGAGCGTCCTCATACGGCCAACAGTGAAGGACCACGTCTCGTTTCCTTAAGTCATCACTGGCAACATGCACTGGTTGTACAATATCGTTTTCAGGTTTTGAGGTATACCTGACGAGAAGATGTGTCATAATTTCCCGAACGCTGCCCAGCCGAGTTGAATCCGTCAATTGACCTCTCGGTCGAAGTTGGACTTACCTAGTTCGACTATTTGTCCCAGGTAAACGTACTCGTCAACAACTTCGAGCTTAGTGCTCCCAACAACTACCGGCATAGGTGTGACATGGACATTATACATGATCTTTGTTTTGTCCATGTCTATCTTAAGACCTATCCGTTGAGAGGCACTATCGAGGTCATTGAGCATAGTTCTTATGTCCTCCAGTGATTCTGCCATAACGACTATATTGTCGGCAAATCGAAGGTGAGTAATGTACTCGCCATTGATGTTAATACCGTATCCTTTCCAGTCCAGTAGCTTGAAAACGTCCTCCAGTGCAGCTGTGAAGAGTTTCGGGGAAATAACGTCACCCTGTCTTATACCTCTCTGCAGTTAGATAGGTTTCGTACTCCGGTTCTGTACTCGGATTGCCATCGTAGCCCTACTGCACAAACACTTTAGCACCTTGACATACCGACTGTCAACTTGGCACCGCTGAAGAGACTGTAGCACCGCCCAAATTTCGACGGAATCAAAAGCTTTCTAATAGTATACATACGCCAGGCAAAATGGCAGATTGTGCTCTTCGGATTTCTGTACAATTTGCCGAAGGATATTAGCATAAGGCTTGTTCGGGAGGCTGGAATTCGTCGAGTCTGCATGCGAGACGATTCGTAATGACTCTCAAAAACAGCACGTAGACTCGGCTCATAAGGAATATCGGTCTGTAGTTCTTCAAGAGGGCGTTGTCACCTTTCTTGAAGAACAAGACCCCCGCACTTCTGCTCCACGCCTGCGGAGTAGTGCCACCATGGAGCACGCAACTGAAGAGCTTCTGAAGGACTTCCAGTACTGGTTTTTCACCCACTTTCAGAAGCTCCGCTGTAATTCCATCCTGGCCAGGGGCCCTGTCATTCAGGTGCTGGAGATCCATTCTAATCTCACCCAGACTGACGTCCGGGATATCATCGGAATAGTGTCGGATAAGACTTGCTCTTGGACCGTTATTCACACTTGCGTGTGGTTTCAACGATGATGTGTACAGCTGCCTATAGAACCTCTCAATCTCACTCAAAATCTCAGGTGTCCCGTAAACGATGCTGCCACACTCAGTCTTCAGCTTTGACAGTTGGCTCTTACTGGCAGACAGATCTCTGGCAAAGACTTTGGAGCCCTGGTTCCGCTCGATCGCTTCTTCAATACGAGCAGTATTGAAGTTGCGCAAGTCTCGCCGCATGCATTTGAAGATCTGTCTGTTCAGTTGCCTGTATGCTGTCAAATCTGTTGACGATTGCAGCCTCATCTCCCGTCTAACAGCCATGAGATTAAGAGTGTGATCGGAGAGTTTTTGTGTTCTTCTGTGGCGGGTCTTACAGAACTTAGCTTTGACCGCATGGACAGTTTCCACGAGCTTGTCATTCATATCGTCCATCGCATTGCAATCTTCTAGGCACTGAAAGCGGTTACGTAATTGGAGCTGAAAAGTTTCGGGATTCTGGATTAGTGCACGAGCGGGACGGAGCGTTGACTTATTAGAAGAGACCTCTCCAACTTAACGTTTAGGTTCAGTGTGCCTCTAACCATTCGGTGATCGCTGCTAGTTTTAACCCTTGCGATCACTGAGACATCACTGAACAGTTGGCATCTGGTCGTCATTATGAAAGTGAGTCAAGTGAAGGTCGAGTCGTCGTAGGTGGCAACCGAACTTCCACCGGAGATTCTTAGCACCCCGTGCCCCGCCGTTACCATGGTCGCCACCGTGACCAGGAATAGCGGGGCCACCGGGGACTGGGTTGTCGTGATTAATTGTTTGGGTCGTTATTCATGGGCGGATGTTTGCCATAGTTGCCACGCTTGGCGAGCGGGTTGGCAACCGCAGTTTTTTATTATATTAGTGTTGCTATTAAGACAGCAAATAAGACAAATATGTGCAGGTAACTTATAGTATACATAGGTGCTTATGTACGCTCTAAGACCGGAAACGTAAAGATATTTAGACTTTTTCATTGAAATGGCTAAATATTTTGGGTCCCTTTGCTCGTTAATACTAATTCACGAAGGACGATAAATGTACAATGTGTTATTAACAGAAGGATTTGTCTTGATAATTGGAGCATTAGTCTTTTGTAGAGAAGCGAGTGACATTCTAAAACTGTTTTCTTTTGTTTACCTCAGTTCGTATTGTTATCTTTATCAGCATCGTCAGTATTTTGCATATCATTTGTTAATTCATTTCATACAATAACCTCTCAACCCCCTAGCGGTCCCATGAGACTGCGGCCATTTTCCGTCAAATCCCTAGCAATCTCATTAGGTCGCACCTACCACAGCCCTTTAACCCATAAAAACTTATATATAGAAACTACTTTTCTATGAAGAAGTTTGACATTATATAATCAATATGAAATACTCTATCCTCTAGCGCTAAAAAAAACTGTTATCCTGTAAATATTTATTTATAATCTACGTTCATTTCTTGTTTTCGCATTGTTATTGTGTTGATTTTTGGATTTTTCTAGTATTTTAGTAGGTTTTTAGTATAGTGTTTTATTATAAAACTGTTACGAAAGTTTTTGTGTGAATATAATTTATCTTTTTATGTAAATAATTTCGAGTAATATATATTGAAATAATTGTGATTGTCACGCTGCCGACATTTGCTTGGTATGTTTTTTTTTGTTATCAAAATACCGTAAAATCTCTTTGTAATGAAGTACATCTTGTATGTATAGATTTTATAATGCTAAACTTCTTCATAGAAAAGTAGACCCTTAATATAAGTTTTAATGGTTTAAGTGATGTGGGTGGGTGCAGTTGCATGCGACCGCTCGAGATTTGCCGGGCGCATACGATTTCTGGGGTTTTTTATGGCACTTGTAGGAGTAAGAGTAACAAATAAGCACACAGTACATCTGATGGTAAGAGGGTGCTATAGTGTATAGACGTCTACAACTATCATCCACTATGAATCGAAATTAAAATTATTTGTCACATCTGTGAACTATATATATATATTCATTCATCAAATTGAATTGTAAAACGATCTTCATATTATTTAAAATTAAGCCTCAAAAGAATTTTTGCTTTCAACTTTGAAAGCTGCCTTCTTCGTTATCTTAAGTGAAACGAATAATTGCAAATCGAAACATTATTCACAGTTAATTATTCACGCTTATTCAGTTATTAATTTGAAAATAATGATATCGCGGCGCTACGGCTTTATATGGGCCTTTTCTACCGAAACATTAAAAATGTTCCAGCAAATACCTGTCCCGACTAACTAAGTGAAGAAAGTTCGAGTGTGGAGTTATCTACAAAGCTTAGTTCTTCTAGGCATCAACTGTGGTGGTCAATAATAACATAGAATTACGATTACTTAAAAAAAGATAAAATCTCTGTGGATGACTTACTTCACAAACCTGAGGTAGACTGATATTATAAGAGTTTTAATATAGACAGCTTATAATAATCTTTTTATATTTACGCGAACACCACACATTGATTAAAACTACATTTACGGATTTTATTGTGTTTAATTTTAATTATTTCTTATTCCCTACGTTTCGGGTGCTTTCCATCACCCATGGTCACGGGAGGACTGAGATGACTGATGTCCCAATGTCGTTGTTAAACGCGGAGTACCTTCAGCTTTTTTGAATTCTTGTTTATGGTCCGATCTAGGCATAGATAAAAGAATTAAAAATTAAAAATAATAAAATTAAACGCGATAAAATCCGTAAGAGTAGTTTTAATCAATGTATAGACAGCATATTTTAATTTTGCTGGTAATATCATTACATTATGACACAAAAGTACACAATGCGTGACTGCATTCGAATCCCGTCACAATAGACCTGATATCAACTCGAAGCTATTCAAATTGCAGAGGATCGTTAAGAGCCCTGATTGAAATGTAAAAGCCATGTACGTAAAGGCAATAATTTTAATGTGTGTGTTTAATGGGTATTCAATACCCCATTTCACAGGTAAATAATTTCTTCTATAAGGTTTCATTCAGGAATTTTTCATAGCTGTTTTTAACATACATAGTGAATTTCAACGAGTAATAGAGTACTAACTACTCTCGAGAGAACTAGTCTTGAGCCAGTTCACATTTTATTTTTACGGTTTTTTAATAAATAAAAGTTTAAAAAGATTACAAACAAGCATACATTTTCGATGGAGTTTAAAGAGTGGAAAATGTTTGTCTTGGACACCTACATTTATCTTTGGTTTGACAGGGTTGACAACGCATAAAATGCCTCTTTACAAGTAGAACGGTAAGAAAATAGAAGCCAGTATATTTATAAATTTGCAAAGAAAGCAATAAAATTCTATACAAAGATACCGTATTGTCATCTACCTAAGAACACAAGAACTAATCCTGTGTTCAAAGTTAAATGGTGCTACTTATTGAAAAAAAAATGTGATGTAAAGATTTGGTACCTGAGGATAACCGTTTAGTTTATACCATAGTTCATAGCCCTGAATATTTTTTTTCTTTATCTATTTAAAACCTATTTTTTCATCATTGTTACAACAAAAATTACTACTTGATTTAAATATTTAATCACCAATAATTATTAAGCAATTAGGAATTGTTGTTGAACAATTGTTCATATTGATACATGAAATGCGTTGAACAAAGTTTCAAAACAAAAATTACCAGCAACTGCATGTATTTAGTTAAATCTATTTGATTTCTAAAACGATTTTCAAGATCATTTAATAGTAGTGAGAAATGCATAGTTTCATGAGAAAGGTTCCTATGTTCCCTGACATGTATATTTTGTAAGGATATTGGCATTTTAAGATTCGTTAGAATGCCGTAAACCAGTGTCGGTCATAACTTCTATAGTTACAATGTTTGGCAAGCGGGTTGTAAACCGCTGTTTTTATTATTTATGCATTATTTGCCGTAAGGGGCCTTTTATGACACTCACTGTATGATATTATGGCGTAGTGTATATTTATGCCGACACTACATGGCAAAAACTTTATGTAATACACTATAATTTGCTTCAATGTCATATATAAGTTACAAAATAACCATACTCTACGTCTACTTAGGCAGCTGGCCCTTAAAAGCACGATATCAAGTAACGTCAACATTCTTAGAGTCCTCATTTTTCTAGTTTTCTTTTGACACCCATTAACTGACGCGCAAAGTAAACTTTACTGCTGCTGACGTCGTTTATTTTCTTTTAAAATATGTAGTATGAAATTTAAATTATTATAATATACCTATATAGGATATCTATGTATATAAATACGTTATCTATGTTTGAAACAAAGAAATATTTATTTGATACACACATTTTGCACACATCTCAAAAAATATACAAATTCAAGGGACAAAAATATGCATATACCATTCTAAGATTACTCACACATAATTAATTAAGAAGCAGTACATGTACGTCATTAATCTAATGTATTATAAAAATAAATGTTTGTATATACAATAAATGTTGCAATGTATTTTATGCGCTGCCATACCGTTCATCTGATTATTGTAAAATTTTTCAACATATTAATTGCACTTCTGCGAAGGTTATTGACATAGTACCATTAACTTACAGTAGGTGGCGCGCGTATCGTATCGACAAATTCAAAGGTAATATTATATAATTCAACTTCAATGAATGTATTATCATGCCCAATTAAACATAATAATTATATAACTTTCCCAAATTTAAAACGATAATTCAACCATTATTTCATTTCCAGCTGCAACGCACCGGGTTAATAACAAAATTCAAAATTAAATAATTAAAAAAATAAAATGACATAAAATAGATCGCCAGCTCAGTAAAATACTGCAAAGGCAGCGCTGGTTTTCAGTAGGAGCCATATGACTTAACTGACAAGTCGGTGTATGGTCCTACAATTGCGAGTTACTACGGTTTAAGGAATTGTTAATAATTACACATACACTGAAACTAACTAGAACAGATGTTTATCAGATGATATTTACGTATAAAATATTTACATAATTCTTAGTTAATTAATTCTAGATTTGTTGGCCCGTAATATTTCACTGGCGGACTTGGGCAACTCCCATTATTATAGTAGTATATTATTATAGTAGTGTATGAAAATCTAGTATGCTTAAAAAACGTTACCTTCTAAGTGCATTTCCTCTTGTATGCATATTTCATGTATGTATCTCGTGGAACCATTTTACATCACTTGTAAGAGGACAACAGCCAGATCCGAAACTATTAGGAACTTCTTTCATCTATTTCCAGATCGTCACTTCATCTATTAAGGGTCATCCCACATTTTTTTTAAATAAGAGTGATAAGCGGTCACACAGTTAACCATATATTATTTGGATGGTGTGACCCGTTAACATCTTACCACGATTAAGAATTAAAATGCAGATATGCTGTCACCCCTGAGGAGAATAATTCATAGTTTCTGGTAAAAAAAGATTTCCGGTTTTCTGATTCGCCACAAGAAACACAGCAGTAATCTGCTTTTTTATGCTGATATTCTGTGTGATCGTGATCTAATCAGGGTCGAGCCAACCTATTCACGCCGCAGCCATAATATAGCTGCAGCTTAGTACTGAGTAGTGAAATATTTTTAATAAACGCTTACAGATTTTTCGATTCCTCTATATAACCCGTACATCGCCACTAAAGCTTACTAATTCATATTAGTTAATTATAACGTAAAATGTGAATTTGTTTAAACAAAAAAGCTTAGTAAAACTCTCTGAAAATTAATATTAACAACGCTTTGCTGCCAGCAAATTGAACGTTCCCGTATCGTTCATGATTTTATAATAAAGAATGATGCTTGAAATGTTGTTAATCGATCTTTTGTCGAATCGTAGACAGAGTACTGTGTTATTTACTGATTATATGGGAAAAGATTCAATGAAAACTTTTAAATTTTGTTGTGATTTAATTGTAACTCTCACTATAGAACACAAATCCGAGCTAGATTTTTAATATTACTAGCGACCTTCGGATTTTCTTGAATGGGATTTATTACAAACTTTCGTGTTGCTCCAACTACGATGTTTACAGGTGACTGTTGAACTTTTCAATATCACCCAAAATCTCATTTGTCTTGGTAATCATGCTGACACAGGCAAACAGATCTCTAGCAAAGACTAGGGAGCTTTGGTTCCACTTAATCGTTTATTCAGTTAGAGCCGTATTAAATTTGTTTAGAAAGCTGTCTGTTCAGATATCTGGTGCTGTCATATCTGATGTAGTGTGCAGAAGGCTGCAGTCTTATTTACCGTCTAATAAATGTGAGATCATGAGTGTGATCGAAGAGTTTTCAGTTCTTCTGTGGTAGGTCCTACAAAATTTGGTTCCGCCCGCATGGACAGTTTCCCCGATGTTGTCATTTATACCGTTCACTCTGTTGCAATCTATTAGATACTAAAAAGGATTTTGATTTTCAATCTGAGCATGAGGGGGGGCGATGTGCTGGCTTTACTAGGAGCGACCTATCTAACTTAATATTATATTTAGGTGTGTCTTCTACCAGTTTCACCCTCCCGATCGGATATCACGGGTCAGTGGTCGCCTTTCCGTCGTAATAAAGTCAGTCTTATGTTTATCGCACTGTCAAAAAGGGACCAGATTCACTTTTCACGTAACCACTTCTGGAAAAAAATCAATATATCCATGAAATGGCCCAGCTTTTGTGTTAGTAACAATTTAATAATATTATAACTTTGTATATGTTTGTTGGTTTTATTTTCGTATTTTTGGTATTTTCAACGTTTTAATAAATATTAACAAATACTGTAAATTTAAAAATTAAGTATATTTCTCGCTTTAATCTGCCAATGAAAAGCATTATTCCATGAAAAACATACACGTCTCTTTTGTGGCTTATGATGGAAATATTAAATATTTTCGATTACTGCTACTGGTAGAAAGTACAAAATTATTATTTTGTTCATATACCTCAATAGGAAAGTTATGTTAAGTTTTTTATAATGCAACTGGCGTTCCGCCCCTGCTTCCCACAGGTGGTTTCTGGTTCTCAACAACAGTACCACCTGCCGGGTCCAATTTTAAATTCGAAATTTGAGGGATGAAGCTGCTCGTGTCCGTAGGGATAACTTGAATCCTGACTCCCTATACGCATCCCCCCGTGTAGCGTGAAACGAGCAGCATTATATACTGGTAGTAGGTTAGTCTTTTACTAGTAAGAGTCCTGGCCGAGGGTTGGTTACCACCCACTCTGGAAATACATACCGTTAAATGATACAAGGCGTGTGCCGGTATAATGTTAGGTTAACCCATTTCAAAGAGAGAATAGGTCTGAGCAGTTGTGTTGCGCACTAGAAACGGTTGCAATGCGGCCGTTTCTTAGTGTCAGGTTTCTGGTTATGAAGGTTAGCGGAATCCGAAGCACGGTTGCGCTGCTGGCCGACAACAGATAGTTGGGGGCCTAATTAATGAGCCAACCACTCATGAAAGGCTGCCCCGCCATCTTACAAAAAATCCTGGGATGGCTCCACCATGCCAGTTGGCGACGAGAAGAGAGGGCCTTGTGGCAATTTTCAGGAGATTCGGGCGTCCCCGCTATTTCTATGCTAGGTACCATCGATAATGTGACTCTGTGTTCTTAGATCATTTGTGTGATGCCTTGTATAACTATCATTCTCTCAACCAATTCACTCCACCAGTAATAAAATAAAAAAGAAGATTAATTTCGTACAGCGGTTGCACACATCCTGGGTACACATTGGAGCATGATTTCTATCGGCGCGCTGGCCTCTGTGTTTACGTTCGCAACGACATCTGCTGTAAGCGGCTCCGTCACCTTGAAAACTCCACTTTCTCTACGATCTCAGTATTGATAGACACAGGAATATAAAGTTCTTTATTCTTGTGTCTTCCAATCGCACGGCGGTGACCATGAGAAAACTAGGCTATTTGAACACCTCAGTGAAGCTTTTTATGTAGCTCTAAATCAGCACCCTAATGCATAGTTGGTTTTTCTGGGGAATTTTATTGCCTGCCATCAGGACTAGATGTTGCCATACCAGAAAACCAACCACGCTGGGAGAGAGTCGTGGAATTTCGCCTTGTGACTGGGGCTCTCCCAGCTTGTAAAACAAGAGACTAGGGTACCTGATGTAGATGGGCACACAGCCAATTGCCTCGACCTTTTGCTGAAGACCAACTCAGACAGGTACAATGTTTAGGTTACCTCACCTATGGAAACTTCTGATCACTGTCTGAGTGAATGCGAAGTGATTGCTACCGGAGAGTGCAAAGCAAGTTCTGCCGAGTCGCCTAAATGGTTATCTAAAATACTTAAAAATTGTATTAAATAATAAAGTTATATTATTTCTGTGCGAACTTAAGGGTATTCTGCATGTGGATATTAAAACTGCTAAAAATGAATATCAATTGAACAATTACAATAGGTCAATTAACCCACAACATTTCCCTACCATTAATGAACTCTGTGCACATTAGTCGCTTTTACCATCTTTATTAAAAGGATATAAATCAACTACACACACAAATTTTCAAAGAACTACAAGAACTGATCTATGTATTTCAATTAAAAGTTTTTATGATTAACATCACGAACAGAAAGTAAAGACTTATCTAACCTAACTTAGTATAATTACTGTAAAATTAGTTGCAAAGGTAGCCAAAGCTTAGATATTCTATTTTTGTTGTTGCTATTAAAAAGTATATTATAGTAGTAGTATAAAAGTTAGTAGGTAGTATATAAGTATTTAGGGGTTAAAGTGCTGTGAGTGGGTGCGGTCACATTTGACCTGTTGAATTTTGGCTAAATATCGAAGCGGTCAAATTTGTACGCTTGCCGTTGAGAGGATAAATCCTCCGTAATAATATGAATGATTAAATTATATGTGGGTCATATATACGGATATTTTAAGCATGTATACATATTATATATGTGTATGCATGGTTACACACATGACAACCAACAAGTGTCTTTGGTACCCAGGGTTGACTAGCAGCGAATGTAACATGACATTAAGTCCGCTCTATCTCCCTTTTACTTTAAGGTGTTAAATTTAAGTTTTAAAATAAAATGAATAAGTAAATACTTGTTTTCGCGGGATTTGAATATCTCAGCGTCGCAACATAACGCGACACGCAGCCAAAATTTTAGGTAATAGACAAACTTTCAAAGATTTAATTTTAACATTGAAAGTCCTGTACCAAAAGGAATAGCTCGATAGTTAATCACAACATAAAATATAGAGATGATTTTTTTGATCGTTTTCATGTAACCCTAATTGGATATATTATAGAAGACAGACATAATTTCTTAATTTGTAATATTCACAGGATCAACGTAGCATGTGTGGACTGTAGTGATAAAAACTCATTTAAACAGGGAAAGTAGTCTTTAATTCAAAATTATTCAATTTTGTAAGTTCGACTCTTTGAAAAGACATTAATTATAGACATAATACTAGCTTGCCAGGCAAACGTTGTTCTGCCCTTTTCGGCGGACCCTTTGTCCGTCGAACCATGACCTATTAAAATCCTTAAATTCTCAAATAAAGTTTTGGGTCACTTATGGGCAAAAAATCTATCCCATCTCTCAAGTTTGACCACACTGCACACGGTGTGCAAATTAGATTAAAATCGGTTAAGTAGTTTAGGAGTCTATCGCGGACCAACAACGTGACACGTGATTTATATATATTTAGATATTATAATATTTATATTCAAACTATTTTATAGAGTAAATGGGTAAATTGCTTTATGGGTATTTTAAATATACACAATGCAATTCTAGTAAACCAGATGTGCAGCAATATGCATAAGATGGATATCCTCAAAACCTGCAATTATACTGGGTCTGAATACCCATCAGACTGCAACACAGCAGTGCAATCACTGCTTTCATTCATGATTCCGAAGCATTTTTTGGAGTGGAGCCCGCTTAGCGTGTAATATATACAAGGTCAAGTACAAGGTCTCTCTATTACCAAGTTTAAATATTTAATTAAACAAATACTATATAAAAAGGTTTACAATAATATAAATCGATACATGGTTGGTAATAACCCCTGGGAATGAGGTGGTCGCTTCCAAGCTGTTTCTAAAATAAATTTTGTAAATAGTTTGTGACCTGTTTTACTTTACTTTTACCATTGACATTGAAATTTTTTTTTAAAGTCTTGCTGGGTTTCTTGTTGGTTCTTCCCAGGACAGAGGTTTTTTCCATCCAGTGGTAAATTCAAAATGACTTTCATTAAGAATTACTACAAGTAATCGATATTGAATAAAAATATTCTAATCTATTTTATGTAGCATATATTAGCGATTAGGAATCAAATACAGATGCGTTAGCACCCATGAAGACTAGGTTAGAATGCCTCGTTTGCTGTATAAAGAGCCTCCAGTTCTCTCCCCTTACCATGCAAAACAGAATTATGCTGCTATTATAATGATTTCTTATATTTACGCGAACATTGCACATGATTAAAACTACTTTTACGGATTTTATCGCGTTTATTTTTTTTTTCTTACTTTTTATTTTTATTTTTAATTCCCGACGTTTCGGGCGCTTTCCAGCACCCATGGTCACGGGGGACTGAGATGACTGACGTCCCGATGTCATTGTTAAACCCGGAGTACCTTCAGCTTTTTTTAATTATTGTTTATGGTCCGATCTATGCAAAATGAACTGACTATGTCCTGAGGTCTTGCAGTGGTATGCTTGGGTTTAGTTTTAATTTTATTGATTATAGGATCCCAAGCAGGTGGTAGTACCCAGCCTCCTTCTCTATTGAAATTAGGGTGTTTTTTAATTTCAATAGCCTCACGTATCATCCTTGGTAGGAATCGGTGTTCTTTCGCGAGGATTTGTGGTCTATCAAATCTGATGTAATGGTTGGGGCCGTCTAGGATATGATCACAAACTGCAGACTTCCCGGAACGTTGATGCTTCACATCAGCATGTTACAGAGAGCACGAGGGATCTGTGACAGCAAACACCTGGCCGCCGAGCTTCAGCACGTCAAGCAAGTTCTGCACGACAACAAGCTTCGGGTCCCGCGCCTACGTCACAGTGACCGAGTGAAGCCGGCCACAGTCGAGCGTGTGCCTGCTGTACTACCATATGTCAGAGGTGTCACAGACAAGATTGGCTATATCTTGAAGCGAGCTTCTATTAGAACATTCTACAAGCCGCCGAAGAAGATTAGTCAGTTCCTACCATCCGTCAAGTGTCATATTCCTCTACAAGATGCAGGAGTGTACAAGCTTGATTGTGAATGTGGTCTCTCTTATATAGGACAAACCAAAAGATCAATTAGGACCCGCGTAAAAGAACATATAGCTGATGTGAAGCATCAACGTTCCGGGAAGTCTGCAGTTTGTGATCATATCCTAGACGGCCCCAACCATTACATCAGATTTGATAGACCACAAATCCTCGCGATAGAACACCGATTCCTACCAAGGATGATACGTGAGGCTATTGAAATTAAAAACACCCTAATTTCAATAGAGAAGGAGGCTGGGTACTACCACCTGCTTGGGATCCTATAATCAATAAAATTAAAACTAAACCCAAGCATACCACTGCAAGACCTCAGGACATAGTCAGTTCATTTTGCATAGATCGGACCATAAACAATAATTAAAAAAAGCTGAAGGTACTCCGGGTTTAACAATGACATCGGGACGTCAGTCATCTCAGTCCCCCGTGACCATGGGTGCTGGAAAGCGCCCGAAACGTCGGGAATTAAAAATAAAAATAAAAAGAAAGAAAAAAAAATAAACGCGATAAAATCCGTAAAAGTAGTTTTAATCATATGCTGCTATTTTTCACGCTGGTATTCTGTCAGAGTATCGTCTTACCCTTAAGAGGCAAAACAGAAAACAAACCAAGAGATATTTTATTCAGGTGTCATCGATATCTTCGTAATAATAACTGAATAAAATAACAAACTGCGGTAGCCAACCTAAGTTAGGAAACTACGGCATATATCCCGTCTAATCTTTGAGGGAGGCCTAAGTACAGCGGTGAACTTTCGATGGGTTGTAGTAGTAAATGTAGGTTAACAGCAATTAACGGCGAGGTAGAATTACACTTGTGCAATATGATCAAATAAAAAAGATTCCATGATTTGTTTTTTAAGTACAACATGATTGAAATGTCAATCTTCGTACTTAGGCGTAAATTAATTCCTCATTTTGTACATAGATCTCTTTATTGTCGCTCCTTTATGACGTACGAGATGTTACGTAACAGCCTTCGCGACGTATACTCTTTATGAAATGTAAATGTCATATAAGATGAAGTATTATTCTATAGGAGTAAGGATGACAAAAGAGCATACCAGCCCACTTTGTTTGCTTGTTTTAACTGAGTTCTGTGGCCCATAGACACATACATTATTCCTTTGCGGAATAAACGCAGAATATTATAATGGAGTTTCTTCTTGTGAGTAAAAAATTCCGTTTTAGACACTCAAACATACCAATTTCATTAGCATATACAGTACGTAGTGTATCATCGTAAAGCATCTGTTGCTATAACAAGTTTTTTGTTAAAGCATAGTTTTTTGATAGTCGACATAATATTTTCATGATGTAGGCATTTAGCTGTTGTGTGGCTCTGCTATGAAAAAAATTATAAGAGTGTATCGAACAAAAATAAAGTAGGATTATTGTTTAAACTTTATTATTATTTAAATTTTACATTATTTTTAAAGAGTAGGTGATAAAAATTATGAAATATAAATTTAATTTAACTCTAAGTCTTAAGTTACAAATTTATTATTAATAGTCGATAAAAACGTTTAAAAATTGATAATTGTGGAAATTTTATAAGCTTTTAATAAAAAGAACTTATAATAAGAGGAGGGAGAAAAAAATAATCAGACGTGACAATATAAAATTAAAATTTGAAAATATCAGCGCGTTTTTATTACATTTTACCAACACAAGTATCAATGTTCATCTATGCACTTTTGGCACTACGTAGATTATTTGTGGTAAGTTTCATCTATGTTAGAAAATTACAAACAGAAGATATAGTACTTAAATTTTTTCGGAGTCAGGGATAAGACCGCTACGCCCGATTTGCTACTCTAAGTGATCTCCGGTCCAAAAAAATACTTCGGAATCAAGGATAAGAGACCAACGCCCGCTCGATAACGCACTGTCAGTGTTAAGTTACAAGCACTAAAATAAATCTATCTATATCTCACACTACGTAAATAATATGTGCTAAATTTTATTGAAATCGCACATTTAGAATCAGAGGAGATAGCAATAAAAATTACTCCGGAGTCAAGGAAGAGAGTGCTACGCTCACTTTGCTACGCGTAGTGAACTTCGCTATGGAAAACAGACTTCATTTAAAGCAGGTCAATGAAACTGCTATAAGCATGAAAATTAATCTATATATTGTCGACGATATGTAGATTATCTGTGCTAAATTTAATCGAATTCTGACTATCAGTTTCCAAAAAGTTAGCAATAAAAATTGCATCGAAGTCAAGACTACGAGAGCTACGATACGGCTGGTCCAATAATTCGTTTAAAAGATTATGTTACAAGCTTGTGATTCGATTCGATAAAAATTGCCGAGTGAATTACCAAAACTGATGCTTTAATTACAGGACACTAATTTCAACTTAAAACCATGCTAATAACAAAATGCATTTGTACTACTTATCAATCTAGTTCGCTGTTGTATCGCTTCGAAGTGTTCGCTTGAAGTGCCATTTCGACACTGACTCTGGTCGCGGTCTATACCATCCTTGTATAGGGCCTATGGTAATTTCAAAACCTTCTACTGTAGAAATATCCAGAATTTCGAGTGCATACCGGTCCCGACTGACTGGGTGTTGATAGTTCCAGAAAGTTCTTGCATGGAAATTTCTAGAAGGATCTTCACTCTCCTAGTTATGCTTTTTGATACTAGAAGGTGCTAGTGACTATACTAATTGTGGCGCGCAACAATAAGATTACATCGTGATATCATATACCGTACTAACGAAGATTTCAATGCAGTGGATTATATGAATGACAAGCTCGTGGAAACTGTCCACGCGGTCGTAACTAAGTTCTGCAAGATCCGCCGCAGAAGAACACATAAACTCTCCGATCACACTCTTAATCTCGACGCTGTTAGACGGGAGATAAGGCTGCAATCGTCAGCAGATTTAACAGCATATAGGCAACTGAACAGACACATCTGTGGCAGACAGGCTGGGCAGCGTTCCGGATATTGCGACATATCTTCTTGTCAGGCATACCTCATAATCTCAAAAGTCTATTGTACAACCAGTGCGTGTTGCCAGTGATGATCTATGAGAAACGGATTAGTAAGCAGAAATGGCAATAGGCTGGCCGTATAGCTCGAAGAACCGATAGCCAATGGGGAAAAAAGGTTCTCGAGTGACAGCCTCGTATCGATAGGCGTAGTGTAGGGCGACCGCCCACTAGATAAAGTGACGACTTCTTAAGACATGTAGGAAGTCGATGGATTCAGGTAGCTCAGGACCGTGCTTTGTGTCATTACTTGGGGGGGGGCTATGTTCAGCTGTGGACTAGTGAAGGGCTGTAATGATGATGATGATGATAATGATCGTATACCGTGTGAAGGCAACGTAAGTAATCTAATACCCCATATCATCCCGTGGGTATCCTAAGTGATGAAAAAGCAAAACTGAAACAGGTGATAAGTAGCAGCAACATTCTGATAATAATGCTATAAGACGATATATAGGGAGACATGTTCCTCAGTACATCTTTGATAAGCTCGTATAAGTTAATAAATGAACATCATGCTGTTTCTTTTTTACAAAATTCTGCGTTGGTTATCTTACTAGACATTGATACGAATATTTTCACAGGTTGTCAGCTAAACGACATAACATAAATCACACTCGAGGCAACACTCATTATCATTAATTCGAGAACGATGTAGAAACGTACGATTTGTCTCCGGCAGATCGCTGCAAATTTGTCTCAGTAATAGGAACATTAGTTTCACTGCCCGTGGCATCGATCAATTTAAATCATCGTAAAAATCTGTTAGGATTTCCTTATATTTCGTTGCTCTTTTTTAAAAAACCTAAATCATAATTCTTTCATATTAACTTCGTAATAGCTCTTACATATTTTTTTTTATTTTAATTAATCTCAAAATAGTATTTTCTTAATAATAAAGCTTTATTAAACGATAATTTATAAAAGTGTGTTCCTTGCCTAGTATGACCTTAAATGCAATGGAATGTTGAGACAAGAGGCTATTAAAATTACAAAACATCTTAATTTCTATAGAGAAGATAGAAGGGTGCTGCCGTCTTCTGGGATCCTAAAATTAACAAAATTAAATCCAAATCCAAGCATACCACAGTAAGATTTCAAGATACTGTAAGCTCGATCTGCGTACTTTCCACCAAAAATTAATATTTAAAAACTAAAGATAACCGAGCTAACTATAACATTGGAACGTCAAACATTTCAGTCCCCAGCCCCCCTGTGTCCCGTTATTAAAGATAAGTTTTTTTATAGAATTAAGGTGACAAACGAGCCACCTGACGGTAAGAGAATGCTGTGACCTATAGACATCTACATTTGATGACATGGACTGATATGGAATGCCTCGATTCCAGTAAAAAGGGGTCTCCGGTTCTCTACACTAACCATACAAAATACAGCAATATTCTTACATTGCACTCATTGATTTGGTATGCTCTGACATTAGTGTTTCTAACACAACAGTTTCACATATATCACAATTAGGGCAACACGCAGTGATATCCGTTCAATTTCTAATAGAAAAAGATAGTTTATTACACGTAAGGCTTACATTCGTCTTTCGGCAGATTTAAGCAGTATTGATTGGGATAGTATTTTATATCTCAACAATATTAATGATATGGTAACAAAATTTAATTCATATATAATAACGCTTTTTGACCTTCATGCCCCAAATAAATTAGTGCAATTAAAAAAACAAACTCACCCATGGATTACTGATATAGTTCAAATCATGATGAGGTATCGAAACCACTATTTCATGCGGTATAAGAAAACTAAACCTCGTAGATAAATATTATAATTCCTATAAAGATCTAAAACACCTTGTGACTAACGCTATTCATTTTGAAAAGAGAGCATATATTGTAACTTATATTAATAAAAACTTAAAAAACCCTAAATCTCTATGGAAAAGTATAAAAGGTAATATTATTACTAAGGAACAGGCTGAGATAAATTTATCAGATCATTGTAATGCTTCTGATATAATAATGGTGATGATAATATAGACCTTTCAAAAGTTACTTTCTACGATTTTAACAAATATGGTACAGGTATTTTCCATTTAAGTATAACAAATGAGGACCAAATAGCTAAAATAATTCAGAGTTTGAAATCTAAGGCCCAAGGTGTGGATTAGATAACATTTGATATGTTACTTATGACACTGCCACATACATTGAAAGTTATAACAGCTATTGTGAATAAATCTATTACCACCTGTACCTTCCCCGATCAATGGAAAATAATTATCCCTAATAAAACAGGCAACCCGTTTAAAAGATCTACGCCCCATAAGCATCTTGCCTTGTATATCTAAGGTATTAGAAAAAGTGGTATGTGTTCAGTTACCCGAATACTTAGAGGTACAAAAAATCTTACCTTTAGCACAGTCAGGTTTTTGTAAATACCATAGCACCACAACAGCGATTATTGATGTTGTTGATAATATACTAACAGCTCAGGATAAGAGAATGGGCACAATACTTACTCTTTTAGATTTCTCACGAGCTTTTGACTCCATAAATTGTACCCTTCTTCTGTCTAAGTTATCTTATTATGGATTTGATGCTTGCACAGTGCAATGGTTTCATAGTTACTTAACAGATATATTGCAATATGTTAGTATAACAAAACATTATGGCACAATACTTACGTCTGAACCATACTTAGTTTCTCGCGCTATCTCTCGCGGCGGAAGATTGAACAGTACAATGTGCCACTTTTTATCTAGAGTGATTGAAAGTATGTTTAATCTGAATAACTAGAAAAACTTTTTTGAGAAATAGTAAAATTGATGAAATAAGTAAATGTGTGTCTGTGATGATTATTTTATACTAAATACCATCAAAATAATAAATCCCACTCAGTTGAAGCCGAAGATCGCTAGTAAATCTTGCTCGGATTTGTGTTCAATACTGAGAGTTTTAATCTAACCACAATGCACTTTAAAAGTTTACATGGAACCTTTTCCGTTTTAACTCATTAAATACACATAGCTCTTCTACGGTTCGTAAATATCGATATATTAAACAACATTTCAAGCATCTTTCCTTATTATAATTTCATGAACGATACGGGAACGTTCGATTTGCTTGCAGCAAAGCGTTGTGAATATTTTACTTCAAAGAGGTTTACCAGGTTTATTTTGCTTATACAGCTGCACGTTGAACGTTATTGTCATAATAAATGTAATTTAATAAGATAGATTAGTATGCTGAAGTAGCGATAGACCGGTCATATAGAACAATCGACAATCGATGGGGAAGAAGTTTTTTTAGTGGCAGCCTCATGTCTATAATAGTTTATTACGAAGTTTTAAACAGGTAAGACTAAGCTGCAGCTAGCTATATTATGGCTACATGTAAATGGGTCCGCTCGACTGGAATAAGATCAAACTCCCACAGAATATCAGCATGAACAAGCAGAATACTATTCTGTTTCGTATGGTATTTCAAAGAAAAGGAGATCCTTTTAACGGTAACGATATATTTTTCGCCTCAAGGCTATAACAACGCATCTGCATTTCAGTTCTTAATCGAGGTTAGATATAGATGTTTACGAGTCGCACCATCCATTTACTATCAGGTTGACTGTGTGACCGCTTATCACCATTATTTTATAAAAATATGGAGCAACTCTACAATAGATGAAGTGATAATCTAGGAATTGATGCAGGAAGTCGATGAATGATGATCTTGTTTGGGGAGGCACATGTTCCACAGTTAATTTGAGTAACATTAGTAGGTAATGATGATTATCATGAAATATAATTAAATAATGAAATTTAATGAGCTCAAGGACTCAATGTCTACCTTAATTATAGTGTGAATAAATAACGACTTTTGTGATTTGCCAAGCCGAATTCTACCGAATAAAATTCTATTTGCTAGGTGCTGGTTTCTTTAACTTAAATATGCGCAGAATTTTTTTTTTGGTGGAAAGAACCGATAACCGATGGGGAAGCAAGGTTCTCGAGTGGCAGCCTCGTACCATTAGGCGTAGTGTAGGACGACCCCCCAGTAGATGGAGTGAAGACCTGGTAAGATATGCAGGAAGTCGATGGATGCAGGTGGCTCAGGACCGTGCTTTTTGGCATTACTTGGGGGAGGCCTATGTTCAGCAGTAGACTTTTGAAGGGCTGTAATAATGATGAATGATGATGATGGGGAGAAATCTTGTATGGGCGACAGCCATTTTCATATGCCAGCGTAAAATAGCAGCTTAATGAAAAATAGCAGCTGTAGATGTATATGAGCAACAGCACCAACTTACCATCAAATGGACTGTGTGTTCATTTGTCACCCAATTTACCGTAAAAATGCCCAGTATTTAATAAGATTTTTTTATAAATGAGTGTGGTTCACATTATATTAGAAAATATATACGTGTACTTAAATGACAGTACCCATTTGACCGAGCTTTGCTCGGTATTTTTCGCTCGGTTTTTTTTTTAATTCGTGTGTTTTGGAAATTATAATATTTAGATACAAATTTACATACTGATGAAATACGAATAATATTTTTTGATCATAGCGACATAATAAAAAAACTGAACTGGTTATTTGAATAAAAAATCATGAGTGCAAATAGTTCGTGTTTTTAAAATATTCTAAAAAAAGGGCTCGAAAAAATAGATTTTCTCAAAAAAAGAAAGGAACTTGAAAAAAAAAATTAGAAAAAGTCAGTCGGTCGGTCTGGGCTCGAACCATGGTATTACGATTTTGTGACCGCCCAATATACCAATTAAGCTATTTGTAATCATTAATAAACTGTCAAAATTTACCTTCTTATTCTAACGATATTGTAGCAGTTTTTCATTCCTTAATAACACGGACAATAAGACATTTTCTAAAAATAAATTCTAGCTAGATCGATTTATTGCCCCCAAACTCCCTGCACACAAAATTTTATGAAAATCGTTGGAGCCGTTTCCGAGATTCCGATTATATGTATATATATATATATATATATATATATATATATATATATATATATATATATATATACAAGAATTGCTCTTTTAAAGGTATAGGATAAGGAACTTCGCTGGTATCGTTTTTTAGCCAATGGTACAATATTTTAAGACATAAACAAAAAGAAAAGAACATATTATATTTGTATCAATTTGTGTTTACGTAGGTGTGTTAATGTGTATTTTTTGTATTTATGTATGAATATTTTTGTTTTTTTTTTCGTCCAAGCTCACTTCAGTAAAAACCTTCCGCTTGGCTGATGGCAAATGGCATATGACATTAAATTCGCTATTTGTACATTTTAGTCCCAAAAATAGTATATTACATAATATTTTACTAACATCAGGAAAAAAGTGTATATTGAAAACGTGATGATAACACAGCGAACAACGACATAAAAATAATAACCCTGAAATAATGATCCCTTGTATAATATTTGATAATTGTGCTTAAATATTGAAATTTCTATTAGTTTTCCTGTAGACGATTTATTTTATTATCTTAGAATTTCTACTGTTTCATTATAGGAATATTATATAAATTGGAATATAAGAATATTATATTAATCGTAATTTAATTTTTACTATTGAGGTTTAACTTGACTGACGAATATTTTCATAAACAGATTTAGACTCACGACAGTTCTGCACAGGAGCAGAAATAGTTAAAAGAAGTTTTTGGACCCAAACAAACACGTAGATAAATATAAATCTATATAAAATGGCAAGCAGTTTAGAACAGATAAGATTATCTGTGCTAAATTTATCGATACTACGTAGATATCTATCGTGAACAATCCATATATTCATTTTCATGTTTCTAGCAGTTTCATCGACCCCCTTGTACTAAGCGGGCATAACCTTTGATCTCGGACTTTAACGCAATTAGAAGTCTAACTTGAGTTGGCAACCGCAGTGTGTTTTTATTATTATTCAGTTGTTTTCAGGAGGACATTGGTAACATCTGAATAAAAATATCTCTTGATTGGTTTCATTTTTCGCCTCTTAAGGTACGACTACGGTCTCACTGAATACCATCGTGAAATGGCAGAATAATTCTACTGTTTGTATGGTAAGGGCAGATAACTGGAGATCCAAAAATGGCAGGTTTTACTGAAACTGAAGCATTCTAACCAAGTCCTCGCGGATGCTAACGCATCTGCATTTTATTCTTAATTGAGAATAAATGTAGATGTCTGTGGCCCACAGCCTCCAATTAGCACCAGGGGAATGTGTGCTCGGTTGTCCTTTTTATTCTATAAATAAAAAAATATAAATTACGTAAAAAAACGCTAAGTGACTACACATTATGCTAAATAAATATATAAATAAATTAATCTAATTTTCATTTTAAAAGAGTATCATCGTTTACTTAAAATATTCAATAAAGTCCTTATTCATTTGTAGCAAATTGCTATATCTCATGATGTTACACCTGTCGCCGTCTGATGGCTGAATACAAAAAGCCAAACGTGTTTTTGGTCTTAACTCTGAGTAATAAAAGTCTCTTTTGAAGAAACGTGTAATAAAATTTTACTATCAGAAAGATATTTCCATAGCTTCGACTTGGAAAACTTTCTCAATTAAGTCATAAAGAAGTCGGGGGGTCAGTTAAACGAAAATAGCTGTCACGAATTTGCGAGAAACGAAATGGAAAGTGAAATCAAATTTATTCGGCCTTGAATTCATTCACATACAAACTTAGTACTTTCAATTGATTGATTGAAAGGCTTTGACACGTGTCACCTCATTTCTGAGAGAACTTCACGTCAACAATTATTCCGTCATATTATATATTTGCAATATTTTACTTTCTCATGTAGTTTACCCCCAGGAAACGAAGGCAGCGACAGCTACAGTGAAAGGATGCACGGTGGAGGATGTTAAAGTCGGCGAAGTCCACCGAACTCCTACCAGTGTGGGGACATGCTGGGTGCATTGCCCAGTTACAACAATCGGCAAGATCATAGCCCAAGGTTGAGTACGCGTGATCTGGGGATCTCCGCGGGTGGCTCTTCTAGGATCTTGGCCTATATGTGGCTTCAAATGCCTCAAAAAAGGAAACATTGACAATACATACCCAAATAAGGTGCACCGGAGTCCCCATTGCTACGCCTGTGGTGAGCCTGGATAAGGGCAAACCGGTGAACATGGTCAATCTTAAAGTGTCCACTATTTTTGGACCTTGGGCATCCCTTTAGCCATAGATTGAGTAAGAAGTGCATCCAACCCCAAAGTGAGGTCGGGAGGAAGAATAACCCATATTCTACTCTTGTTAGTGCGATGCCCTCGACACAATCTAGCGCGATATGGAGCCCCAGCTTGAATTTTGAGCCCCAGCTCGGATATTTAAGTAACATAGCCTTAAAATGCTCCCTTAAAGGACCTCTAGGGCAAGTAAAATCACTGCCGTAATGCACAACATCTGCTTGTGCAGACTATTTTGGAATGGTGGGTAGACCTTCGCAGTATAGAGGAACCTTATATCGACATCCTTTTATTGTCCCCAAAAATCCTCGCTGGTTCGGTGACGAATTGGGCTCCGTAGCTATCTACTGGGGGGGGGGGAGAAAATATGGGTATATGGTGCTGAGTAAACTCCGGTCCTAGTCGCCCTTCTTGACGGAGACTGAATCCGGATCTGCTAGGAAGGATGATCAGCACACTCTTCCCACAGGACTGGTGAAGTCCCTCAAATCCTGCCATCATCATGGGAGTGGCAAGATGGGATGGCGGTGATCCTGGAGGAGATTTACAAAGTCTTATGCACTTAAGATCCCGAAACACTTGTGCTTATTCTGGTTGCCCTGGGGGACATGCTTTGGCAGATGTTAAATCGGCTGTCTTTGGTATGTTATATTCCCCACAGCCTGAAATAAAGCAAGGTTGGCCCTCTCAAAGAAGTAAGGCAGGGCTGCCGATTTTCCCTCTGCGTACTGTTCCATATGCCTATATGCCTTGAACGAGATTGGCCAATTGTTGGAGAACATAGTTACGGTTCTATAAACTACGATGCGGCAGGGAACCACCCACCTACGTGGGTTGGTCTGAACTCAGAATGCCATACGAATCATGCGAGGATACCGTACGATATTCTTTGAGGTGGCGACAGTCCTGGTTCGCCTTCTATCTTTGGAGCTACTGGCAGACGTGGATGCGGGGGTATTCAACTGGACGCGTGTCCTCCGCCAGAGCAATGGGAGTAAGCCAGATGAGGTGTTTAGCGGAATTAAACGACAGGAACGACTAGCGTTTTTATTAGACAAATGTTGAGAATAATCAACATAAATCTCACAGAGAAAATCCTCTAAGATTTCATAATTGCGAAACTATTTTGCTTTATTGGCACGTAAATGTAAAACTGAACAATATGATGTATATACTGGCACATTTATCGCGCACAACTTCGACGAGAATTTAGCCGCACAATCTCAGGAAAATATAAAAGCTTAATATAGAAAAAAGGTAAACATACTACGGTATGTTTCTAGGGTAGACGGAAAAAGTACATTGACCTTTGACGATATCATCGGTGTGGCCAACCTTTTTTCTTGGGTTTATTTATTTATCCTTGTATCATCAGTCATTACAAAAATCATCAGAGCGAAAGATAAGTGTGCCAAGTGCGAAGTTCTTTATATCTCCTATGTCTATAATTATATTTTAAAGAAAGATTATTATCCTGTACATAAATGAATTAAAAAATTAGCTCTAAGCTGCTATTTTACGCTGGTATTCCATGAGAGCTATGTGATCGTTTCCCAATCAACCCTACCAATTTGTGCTACAACCATAATATAACTGCAGCGTGGCTCTGCCACATAACAAGCTCGAATAGTTTTAGAAACTCCCATAGTCTTCATTGAGATAAACTGACTATATTAATTTTATGTACCTACATGCTTCATTACTTTACAGGTTTTACATATTTTTGAATATGTTTGTCTTTGTATCCGATTACAATGTTGTTGTCTTCAAATCTAGATTGAAAACGCATTTGTTAAGTTAAGACATTTATCCTTAACATCTTCGGCTATATCTTCAGTAAAGTGTATATATATATAGTATATATGAACGATGATATAGTATATACGATAATGTTCGAGTCCGAATCATTACTGAAACAAAATGTAAATGTATGTACAAAGAATTTTACATTTCATAAAGTTTCATCAAAAGATATTGTAAAATATTTTAAGACTATTGATATTAAGAGAACCGCCGATCTGTGGGGGAGTTCTGTTAAAGTTATTGCGTCTATAATAGATACAATCGCACCTCAACTATCTATTATTTTTAATAGTAGTATCAAATCTGGTGTGTTTCCTGATTTAATGAAGCATAGTAAAGTAATACCTTTATTTAAATCTGGTAGTACATTGGACCCCGCTAATTTTAGACCTATTTCTGTACTGACAACCCTTAGTAAAATTTTTGAAAAAATTATTCTTGATCAATTGTTAATTTTTTTTTAATGTAAATAAATTACTTCATAAAAATCAATTTGGTTTCACAAGGGGTCGCTCGACAACTGATGCTGGTGTTGAGCTGATTAAATATATATTTAATGCCTGGGAAAATTCACAGGATGCTTTGGGTGTGTTCTGTGACCTATCCAAAGCCTTTGATTGTGTTCACCATGAAACATTAATCAGGAAACTTCAACACTACGGTGTAAGAAATGATGCTCTTAAATTAATTATTTCATATTTAAGTGACAGAACACAAAAAGTTGTTATTAATAGTATGAGTTCTTCCGGGTCTATTGTACAAATGGGCGTGCCTCAGGGCTCAATTCTCGGCCCCTTTCTGTTTCTTGTATATATCAATGACTTACCTTACATAGTAGGTGATAACCATGATATAGTATTATTTGCTGATGATACTTCATTAATTTTCAAATTAAAACGACAGTTATTAAATTACGACGAAGTAAATAATGCTATAGCTAAGTTAGTTAATTGGTTTAATGTTAATAATTTGCATTTGAATGGAACTAAAACTAAATGTATGAAATTCGTAACTCCTAATGTTAAACATGTCAATACTAATGTAATTTTAAATGGGGAGGAACTGAGTCTTGTTGATACCACCATTTTTCTTGGAATCACACTGGACGCAAAGCTTCAATGGCTCCCCCATATATCAAAACTAGCTAGCAGACTTAGTTCTGCAGCATATGCTGTAAAAAAATTAGAACTCTTACCAGTGTTGAAACAGCTAGAATAGTTTACTTCAGTTATTTCCATAGCATTATGTCGTATGGTATTTTGCTATGGGGACACGCGACTGACACTGAAATTATATTTATTTTACAGAAGAGGGCCATTAGAGCAATATATAATTTAAAACCAAAAGAGTTACTGAGACAAAAATTTAAGGAAATTAATATATTAACTCTGGCCTCTCAATAAATTTATGAAAATGTAATGTACGTACACAAAAATAAAAGTAGTTTTGCGAAAATAAGTGATATTCATTCTGTAAATACTAGGAGCAGACACAAGCTGGTAGTACCAGTTACTCGACTCCACCGAGTCAGTAATTCATTCTTGGGGCGATGTATACGCTTTTACAACAAAATCTCAGAAAATATACAAAATTTGTCATACACAAAGTTCAAAAATGTTATTAAACTAAGTTTGTATAAAAAGGGTTATTATAATATTAAGGAATTTATAGATGATAATAACCTCTGGGAAGGGTGATCGCTACCAAGCTATTTCTAATTTGTCTTGTGTTGTTGATTGTAAACATGATTGTAAGCTATTATTAAAAAAATAGTCCCGCTGGGTTTCTTGCTGGTTCTTCCCAGGACAGAGGTTTTTTTTGCGAACCAGTGGTAAATTAAAAAAGTGACTTTCAATAAGTATTTTTATAATCTACATTGAATAAAAAAGTTTCTATTTCTATATATATATATTATGTATGTGTAGCATGTACATTTTTGAATTGAATGTGATCATGACAACTTTACTGCCCATAACTCACTCTCTGTTCTACCCAAGGTTAGCTGGTAGAGAATGCCATATTAATCTCGCCTTTTGTACAAAATCTTTGGTGCAATAAAGAATAAAATATATAAATAAAATAACCATCAGGTAGGCTGGCAGTCAAACCCTGGCTTAAGTAAGTTAAAATAATAATATAATCTTCATTATTTATTGTGCACACTAGAAAATGATAACAATTTAAGTTGGTGGGCTTAACACTTATAAGATTTCTTTACCAGCAAACCCTTAGAAAAGAGAAATAATGTCATTAAAGCATGTATTAACGGGTATCACACTTCACGAAACAAGAAGGTAGTCGATACTTACAGGTGGTTACGTCAGGAATGAACGTTTTGGCTATCTATGGGAGAGACCTATGTTCAGCTGTGGACTTGAACTATTTGCTTTACTAATAGTGTTATAGTCTATTACTATTACAATTATTAATATTTTACTTTGTTGTATTTACGGTACGTACGGTAAAAACGCAGTAAGAGGTTTATAGATGAAGTTAGCTCAGAACCATACGTATAATGGACTCTAATGATGATTAAGATGACGATTAACAGTATCTGGATAAACAAAACGTTGCGGGGCGTTACAGAAACTGTAATTTTCTCAGGAATTAAACCTATACAGATTAACTTGGTGAGTAAAATAAATACATAACATAACATAAACACTCACGCCTGTCACCCAGAGGGGTAGGCAGAGATTACGGACTTCCATTTGGCACGATCCTGACATACCTCTTTCGCCTCCTTTACATCCATATATCTACGCATACATGCTCGTCGGTTAAGGGTACTTCTAACGTGGCCCATTTTCAAAATATCGCCAATTTGGTCGACAAACTTTTTTCTAGGGCGTCCCTTCCCGACTCGGCCGTTCACATCTGCCATATAAATTTGCTTTGTCACTCTTTCATCATTCATTCTTTCTACGTGACCAAACCACCGAAGCATTCCTTTCTTAATCCTGGTCACAACATCATCTTGCATACCACATTTATCTCTTATCACGCAATTTCTCACCCTGTCATTCAGATTAAACCCCAGCATATTTCTTAAAGAACGCATTTCTACAGCATTTATTCTACTTTCGTGCTTCTTCTGCCACACCCAGCTTTCACTACCATACATTAACGTAGGGACTAACACAGCATTATGAATTACCATACGTGCCTGTTTTGACACATTCTGGTTCTTCATAATAGAGTGTAGTGCCCCATTCACTCTATTCCCTGCATTTACTCGTCGTTCTATATCCCTATCATATCTACCATCCCTGCTAAATACACATCCCAAATACACAAACTCATCCACTTGCTCAATTAACTCTCCTTCTATTCTTATTTCACATACCGTTTTGCTTTCTTCTCTTTCAAAAACCATCACTTTCGTCTTACTTGCGTTCACTTTCATTCCCCTTTCTTTTAATTCCCAGTTCATTAATGTAACCATCATTTGCAACTCAGCCGCTGATGACGCAAATATGACTTGATCATTGGCATACAAAAGGCATTTGACGGTTAACTCGCCCATTCTTAAACCACATTCTTCATCTTTCAAAGTTTGCAAACACCGGTCCATAAATAGGTTGAACAGCCAAGGGGAAGCTACACAGCACTGTATGACACCTTTTTGGATGCCAAACCAGTCCGAGTAGACCCCATTGATCCTGACACAAGCACTAGAGTCCCTATAAAGAGACCCTAATGCCTGTATCAAACCAGCGCTCAACCCATATGAGTTCAGTGTTTGCCATAACACATTCCTGTCCACTCTGTCATAAGCCTTTTCCAAGTCCATGAACGCACAAAAAAATTTCTGGTTTTTGGCCAAAAACTTCTCCGCAATCATGCGCATGGAAAAGACTTGATCTGTGCACCCCATTCCCTTTCTAAAACCCGCTTGCACATCCCAAATTTTTCCATCAGTTTCTTTCATAACTCTTTCAATTAACACCTTAGCATACAGTTTACCCACAATACTAAGCAAGCTGATACCGCGGTAGTTTTTGCAGTCCTGCTGTGACCCTTTTCCTTTATATATTGGTACTATAACTGCTTTACACCAGTCATCCGGTACCCGTTTTAATTCCCAACATAAATTAAACAAGGTGTACAGCAGGCCTGCCACCACTCCCTCTCCAGCCCTTAGCATCTCGAGTGATACTCTATCATATCCAGCTGCCTTACCTGCTTTCATGTTTTTCATTGCTTTCATTATTTCATCTACACTTATCTCCATACCCCTTTCCACTTCTTTCGGAATTTCTAGTTCATTTAATTCATACGACTCTTCACTCATAAACACGCTTTCAAAGTATTCCTTCCATCTGTTTAAATTCGAAACTTCATCATTCAGAATACATCCATTCTCGTCTCTTATAGCATTTATTATAGGCTGTTTTGTATTTCCCCTGGCAGTTTTTACGAGTATCCAGAACATTTTTATGTTAGCCTGGAAATTATCAGATATCCTTCTATCATTCTTATCCATTCTTTCTTTCTTTTTCCTTTCAACAACTTCTTTTACTCTCTTATTTAGACGTCTAAATTCTGCCTTTTTTCTTTCAATCTCATCATTCATACCAGAAGAATTACCAGCTTTGGTTGCTAGTAAATCTAACCATGCTTTCTTCTTTGATTCAACTTCCACCCGTACCTCATCATCCCACCACAACGTATTCTTTTCCTTTCATTTGTTCTTTTACTTACACCACATACTTCGGTGGCGGTATCCACCAAACCTTTCTTAATATTATCCCACACAGTCTTCAAGTCTAAATCATTCATTCACAACTCATTCAAACATCTAATATTTTCTCTCAGTCTACATTTATACTTCTCTTTCACATCTTCATCTTGTAACTTCTCTATTCTTATACGCTGTAACGCAGTGGTAGACACAGATGTCCGATGCCGCCAACGCTTGAAAAGACCATTAATTCGACATAAGACCAAGTAATGATCCGTCCCTACGTTGGACCCCCCGGTAAACCCTTGTATCTACGACTGCGCTCCTCATTCTTTCATCTACAATTACGAAATCTATCATGCTTCTATCATCACCTCTTTCCCATGTATACATGTGAATCTTCTTATGACGAAAAAAAGTATTCGTCACAAAAAGATTCTTTTCCGCACATACGGTGAGGAGGTCTTCACCATTCTCATTTATACTTTCATCACCAAACGTTCCCAATATCCTTTCATAACCAGACCTCTTCACCCCAACCCTTCCATTAAAGTCTCCTAACATAATAATATTTTCATTTTCCTTACATTTTGTCAACACCATCCTTACCATGTCCCAAAACTGCTCTCGAATGTAAGCGGGCTTAGACATGTCTGGGGCGTACACCCCTAGCAGGAACAGCTTCTTTAAGCCCACTTTCATTCGTATCCATAGCAGTCTCGGGCTTACACATTCATACTCTTTCACACATTGACCCATTCTTTCTGAAAGGATGAAACCGACTCCCTGGCACGCCCGTTCGGTCTCGCCTACACCAGACCAATACGCGGTATACGTGCCATGTGCAGTGGCATCCTTTCCCTTTCGTTTCGTCTCATTCACACATAACACATCTATTCCTCTGTCATTCATCATTTCGCATACTTCATCCATCTTATCATTCATTCCTCCACATACATTCAGCGTAGCCAGACGGGTTTCCGCAATCCACTTTTCGCCCCTCCGGGAGACAGAACGTGACGGGTGGCGAACCTCGTCGCCGGTTTTTCTCCCGGAGATTCTTCGCACCCCTGCCCCATTTAAGGGGCGCCGGGAACTCGGGGCCATTTCTTTTATTTCCTGAGTCATTCGAACAAGGGGTGGTGGTAGATTTTACGCCGCTACCATACGGCGAGGAGCCGAGTCTATTTTTTCGGCTTTGTCGCTCGTTTAGCACCACCCGGGGGACACGTGTAGGGTGGGCCTAAGGTTAGGTGGTCGGAGCCTACGGACGCGAGCGACTCATCCCCCCGAGCGACTCATCCCCCATAAGTAAAACATTACCTAAATTCATAATTTAATCCAATTCGTTAACGTAACCGTTAGTTAATCACTAAAGTATACAATATTAGGTTATAGTAGTTGAGATTTGGAAATATAGAAATATAGTTTATTTTGCCCATTACTATTGACATAATAAATTTGAAAGTTTGTTTGGATATTTGTGTTTGTGGCTCAATCACGCAAAAAAACTGAATGGATTTCAATTCAACTCGGCAATATTATAGTTTACAAACCGGAATAGACAAATACTATATTTTTTTGGAAAACAAATTTATGATTTGTCCAAATTACAATTATATTAATCGCTAAAAATTCACCGATAAAATGTAGTTTTTTGGTATACGCAGCGTTAACATAACACAAAGAACTTCAAAATTTACTAACAAATCAACTTCTTGTTATATATATTTATATTTATATATATAAAATGAATAAATATAATATCTTCAAAAAAAAGTCTGCAAATCATTCTATCTATTTATAACAGATTAAGCGAGTCGAGACTACGCAGATACAATTATATATTATCTGCGTACAAAAACTTAGTTATATGAAGATATCACACACAGATACGATAGTATATGAAATTACACATTCACTCGAAATCCTTCAAACTTACTAGACGTATTTTTAGGGGCGCATTCCTACAATAAATTGGCGTATATTGCTTTTAGATTTGCTAGACAGTTCGCCAGAATAGACCAAATTTTGATTTTGATGCACGTGTAGCATTACCATTTTGCTAAAAGTCGAATAATTTGAATAGGACATCATATAACGCTTTAAAGACCGAGGCGAAATTAATCGCATTTTTCAGCGACCATCCTGTATTTTTCTACACGTAAAATTCTATGCCATACCTGTATCTACAGATAACTTCTGATTACACATTTGTATGAGCAGATAATTTTGTCACTATCTTTCGATGCATTTCGGTGCTTACAGATACTTGACGATGAAATATAAGTTATCTGCTACCTCTGTGTATTAGTTTATTGAATGTCATAGAGAATGATATTGAAAGATTTGCATTCAGGTACAAATATCTTCTCGTATCTACGTAGTGTGTGACACGCTTTAGTCACGATAACTGCTTCTTTGTTACAAAAAAAAAGAAAAAAAAACAATCAAATTTGTTTGAGTGATATGGACGCATTACATGATACTATTAATAGGATAATTACTTCTCATTAATTGTATGTCTTCATAACGAGTATTATAGTAAGATAATTTTTGGTTTTTTAACACGAAATGTCCCTTTCGTTTAGTCAACTTCATAAAATGAAATTATGTTAAAAATGTCTCAGCAACCCATGCTTTATGAAACTCGTACCCAATTTGCGATATCATTATTATAAATAGCACATCACAGTTGGTTAGTATAAATGGTTAAAGTCTCAGTAAACGTTACGGGAGCTTGCATTTTTACAATTACAGTTATAATAAATCCTGCCGCAGATACGCAACAGGACGGCTATGGAGTTCACCGCCTACCAAGCGCTATGATTATGTTGAAAGCACTTTAGGGTTCTTGGAAGAGGCCAAAGTCCAACAGTGAAAGGTGGACTGTCACGGACTGCAGCAGAAGAATATAACTCAATAAGATAATAAGTTGTTTTCACTGTTTAAGCATATAAAACTCGAATACAATGTTTAATTCGCAACTGTCTACGCCAATCACATTACTCGCAAGCTCTTGTACGTTTGCAATGCACCGGAGCTAAATCGCTGTGCATTTATCCGTGTAATACCTGTATCCATTTTAGAAGGTGGGCAGCTGAAGCAGTAAAAATTGTAGCCATGATGTTTGTTTGAATGAATAGGTATGAATAAATGAAATAGCATAAGAGTAAATTGAAAAATACATAAATTTTATATTACTACGCTTAATAAGACATCTTCCTGATAATAATCATCATCATCATTATTACAAACCTTCAAATTCCACTGCTGAACATAGGCCTCCCCCAAGGAATGCCACAAAGCAAAGTCCTATTCCACCTGCATCCATTTGTTTCCTGCATATCTTACTGGGGCTTCGCTCCATCTAGTGAGGGGGGCAACTTTACAATTTCTATAATTGCACTTATGATTCTAATATAAATTATTTATATGTATATATTAATTGATATTATGATCAGCAGTCACGTTTAGAGTCGCTAAATCAAAGAGGCAGTCATAATGGTAGACGTCATAGTACCTACTAAGCCTAAGGATAAGGCCTTTGTAGAGAACGTTTGAAAAAAAAATTATGTTTCTTACCGATAAAGATCTAAGCGCAACCTGCTTGTGGCATGACCCATGATCTCTAAACGCCTTTGTAATCGTCAGAAGTTAAGGAGACAATTTCTTTTTGTATGGAGAATAGGCCCACCACAAATTGTGGCGGAACTTAATGAAATGCATGTCCATTTATTATCTATAATCTCTAGATTACACTTGTAATATTAGTTTTACAAAATCTAACGAGAATACTGAGAAATTAACGATCAAACGGCAATCAACATTATAAGTGGTAGAGCCACGCTAAAATATATATGTATAGTATATTTGTAGCATGAATGGGTCGGCTCAACCGGGGAAGGATCACGCTCTGAGAGAATACCAGTGTAAAATAGCAGCTTAACGCTGTTGTGTTTTGTATGGTAAATGTAGAGAACCGGAGACCCTTTTTATTGAAAACGAGGCATTACATCTTAGTCCTCATGGATGAAAACGCATCTGCATTTTGATTCTTAATCAAGGATAGATGTGGATGTCTATAGGCCGCAGCAACCACTTTCCATCAGGCGGACTGTGTGCTTGTTTGCAACCGCAACACCAGGGGAATTGTAGGTGCGTTGCCCGCCTTTTAGAATGGAGTATGCTTTTTTCTTGAAAATCCCTAAGTCGTATCGGTCCGAAAAAGTCACTGGTGGTAAACAATTTCACAGACAAGTTATACGAGGAAGAAACCTCCTAGTAAAATGCAAAGTCATGAACCGCCAAGCATCCAGATGGTCAGGATGGTATCACGAATTTTGACGCAATGTGCGTTCGTGAAATTTGGCTGCTGGAACTAATCCGAACAATTCCTCAGAACACTCGCCATGGTGGATAAGATAGAGAACGCAAAGTGATGCAACATCCCTACGCAGCGCCAGTGAATCAAGCCGATCAAAAAGAACTCGATCGTCGACGATTTGAATCGCTCTGCGCTAGATGCAGTCAAGTGGAAGGAGCTGGCACTAGAATGCCACAGCCCAGAGATAAGAACAGTATTTCATGTGAGGCCGAACTTGTGCCTTGTAAAGTTGTAAAGTTGCATGCGATGTACCGACATGAGATGCTGTCTCGCTATGTTGAGTATGCCAAGCTTTTAGAGGCCAATTTGGCCTTCCACTCCAAGTGACTACGAAACTGCACACAATTCGATTATATTATTAGTGTAGAGATCCGAAAACTCTTTTTTACGGGAATCGAGCCATTCCATCTTAGTCCTCAGGGGTGACCACGCATCGGCATTTTGATTCTTAATCGAGGATAAATGTAGATGTCTATGGGTTACAGCATCCACTTACCAACAGGTGGACTGAGTGCTCGTTTGTTACTCTTATTCTAGGAAAAATTTGAATTGGACTAGATTTAGTCGCCCCCCATCAGAGACTTTATTAAGCGTTATTCGACTTCACACACAAGTTTTTCCCGGTACTCGGAGAAGATTTCACGAGGAATATTCGTACCGGCTTCGTCATCTCCAGATGGTAGTGGACAGCGTTAAGGTTGGAATGAAGTCCCCTGATGTTGCGAAAATTCGGAAAAATTCGGAAAATGGATAGCGTGGCAGGGGTCGCCTTGGTGTTGTTGCTGCGCTTGCCCCGAGCAGTTTTGGTCGCGAGCGGAATCGCGCGCTCCCCAAAATACGCGGGGCAGCCTGAGTACCCACGCTCACGAGAAGTAGGATAACTTGGTCGTAAATTCTCAGCGAGGGATTCTCCGTCACCAGGGGTGCTGGTACACTCCTGGGGTAGTTCTTCACTTAATTTCACTACCATGTTAAGGGGGAAGGGGGAAATTGGGCCTTCGGTGTGTGCAGGTAACTCACCAAGCGAAACGCAGAGGAAAACCTCTACTTCACGCTGGTGTTCTGTGTGGTAGTGGTACCACCCCAGCACCAAAAGCTGCCGCGTGGCTCTACCACCATTAATATAAAGTAAGGATGTGGTATCCTGGCAATAAATGAAACCACAAATTAAATATTCATTTAAAAACCGTAAATTAAAAAAAAATATTTTCAAACAAAATAAATATCTAAATAAATTCAGTAAAAGTAAACACTCTGTAAATAAAACTTACCTTAACCCCTTGGAAGAGTGGCAACAATGCACGCGGGCGGAACGGCAGACAGCAGCGGCATAACCTTTTCACAAAACTGTTTATTTTTACCGCCACTTTTTTATTTCGCGATAACGAAACTGAACGAAATAAATATTATTGCACATTAGTTAAAATTTTAAAGTTTTCAAAATGTCCTCCATGTTCTTGAATACACAAATTACATCGCCGCGCAATGTTGTCTCGAAGCCTGCTCCACAAATTTCGTTCATTTTGCCCGCATTCGCCATACAATAAAATAAAATATACTCTACCGCACTATAAAAATGCTGTTGTCTTGGCATTTGTTAAAAAATACACGCGTACACACAACAGTTCTCTCATTACACAACTCATTACACACACAAAGCCAATTAGTTAAAAGTGTCCATTTCACCGTAAGAAAATTGTTTAATGTTTACAACTATTTGTATTTATCTTACTTAAAATAAATCACTTGAAGCAATGTGCTCACACTATCCCGGAAGATTCGCGGTGAACTTAAAGCGAAACTTCCTACTTCCAAAATGGTAAAAGTAATAATACTCTATACGACATAGGCGCGCGCGCAAGTGCGCCATCGCCTTTGAAGGACGCCGTTAAAAGACGTCGCTGTCCACGAACATAGTCTCACATCGTGATAGTTTGCACTGCGTGTATAGTTTGCACAACGTCGTTTTTTAATATTCAACTATTCAAGTTCATTGAAATATTGACCTAGTGACCTAATTTTACAGAGAGTTCAAATTAGCTCAAATTAAAAACGCTACTTTTTGACCTAATTACTGGACCGCTTTCGTTCATTTTTTTGTATATCATCAGCAAAGACGATAACAAACAAAATTCCGCTCAAGACAATATCTGCGGGGGGCAAGCTAAGCAACAAGACCCAGGCGACCCCTGCCGTCCGTGAATTTCTGCAATATCGGGGGACTTCACTCGAACTTAAGTGCTTTCCACTACCATCTCGAGACGGCGAAGCTAGCTCTGCTCTTTCTTACCGAGACACAGGTATTCTCTCCGGCTGATGCTTCGTATCTCTCCTACCCGGGGTACAAACTGGAACACTCCTTTGTGCTTCAGGCTGGAGTTTGCGTATACGTCGGAGAGGACATCTATTCTCGAGGCCTCGGCAGTCTTGAAAATTTGGATCTGTGCATCCTTTGGCTATGCGTAGACAACGATGACCATACACGAGTCTACGGGTGTCTGTATAGGTCCCATAGCGGTAATTCCGAAACAGAATGATTCTTCGACCACGTACGAATAGCAACAGATTCGATGCTACAGCAGATCCCCTCCGCAGAGATCTGGATCCTCGGTCATTTCAACGCCCACCACGTCGAATGGATTGTCCATAGCAAGATTTTATAAGACATTACGCTATGAAAGTATAGCAAACAAACTAATGTACCTGTCTCAACATTGGTGAGACTTCTAATCTTTCTTACAGCATATGCTGCAGAACTAAATCTGCCTGATAATTAAGATATGCGGGGGACCATATATCTAAATTAGCAGTTCTATTTTGGAGTTTCCACAGATGAAGTTATCGCGCGAGCCCAAGCATATCTTAATGTAGTACAGAAATGGCTTCAATCCAATTTTCTATCAATAAATACATCTGACAGCTCATACATGATATTTAAACCCAAAAATATAATAATTTGCTGTTATTCCCATCTCACTATTGACAATTTTACAATATACGAATCAGTCGAAGAGAACTAATTAGGCTTAGTGGTAGAGAAAACTTTGTCGTGGAAGGGACATGTAGGAAAATAAAATCGAAACTATCTTCCCTACTGGCTTCATTTTACGATTGTATTCGATACCTATCTTAGCATGTTGGCAGCACAACGTATAACATAATAGTCAAATTACACCTGGATTGTCTAGTTGAAATTTTGGAGAGCACCTACAAAACAAGATTAAAAGACCTACAAATAAGTCAAAGTAAAATATTAAAACTTTTGTTTAAATATAATATGTTAACACGTATAGGTAAATTATACAGAGAAAGTAAAATTATTTGAATATTTATCAAACATATTGCTAATTGATAGAATCAGGCGTTACTTTGCGGAAATCCATTATAATAAAAAATATAAATTTCTTTGCAAACTTCCGATAAATAAACACAATGATGTATCTTACCTGGATTGAAGAGCACCTCCCGCCCTCCCTCAATTGCATGCACTAACTCCGTCACCACTATTCCAGGTAAGACACACCATCGACGATAATACGACACGTGTTTCGCCTCTGTAGATTCTACGGCGGCTGACCGCTAAGTGAGCGGCGAGTTTTTTTTTGCGCCCGAAGCAAATATGGGCAACCCTCCGGAAAGCGGGGGAGGGAGGTTGGGAATGCTCATAGCATACCACGCAGCCGGCTGCGTGGTTATGTGGTGACTTTTACCCACTAAACCCAACCTTTTAGAAACTGGCTTAACGATCTAACTAGAGATCTCTAAGGCGTATACGCGACCCTCCTTGGCAGAAAGGAGGGCGCAGGAAGAAAGGAGGGCGTAAGTGAGCGGCGAGCCGAAACAGCTGCTATTTATACACGCCGACACTCCCCTCCAAACCCAAGCTCCCCACCAAAGTAGCGAGTAACCGGGCCGTGCGATAACAAACCTGCTACTAATTATCATTATTGTTATGATTAATATTTTTAAATACTACTATTATTATTGTTTTATTGATATTATTATAGTTATTTATTATTATTAATCTTAAAATTATTATTAAATATTAGCCTTAAAAATGTTTAACAAAGGTGAATTAGAAACATTTGTTTGTTCACTCAGCAGTGCATAATTACCATTATTACTTTTTAAAATCTCCACTGCTCCAGCACACACAGTCGCAACCCCTTATTACAAGTATGTAATACTTCAAAGGAATGGTCGCTAGCTAGGTAGTATCCAGTATCCAAGAGATGTTTAGCAAATTTTTTTTTCAGGGTTGCAATTTCTGTACGCGGCCAAATGCTCTTTACAGCGCGTCCAGAAATTGTGACCAGTCTGACCCACGTAAACGGCGTGGCATTCGTCACAAACAAGTTTATAAACACCCGATTTTTGACTAATATTTAACTTATCTTTATTATTACAAATACTCCTAAGCGAATTGTTTGTTTTGAATGCCACGTTAACGCCATTTTTCTTAAGAGTATTAGCTATTTTTTTCCGATATGGAGCCTAAGTAGGTCAAACTACCCACATATCGCCGGACACTTTAGATCGAACCGCGTACAAAGAATTGCGAACAACATGCTTTTGTTTCTTTTTAATAAGATTTATTAATGACACTTTTCGAAAAACCGTTATAGACTACAATTTGATAAATTATATTAAGTTACTTTAAATAATTTTCTTTACTTAATGGAACGGTGAACAGACGGTTAATGTAACAATAAAAAGCGGCTAATTTATGTTGCCATGGATGACACGATGACGCGGGGATGACCGTGTTGGTATGAGTTGGCTTTCGATAAACTTGCAACGACTCTTTTCTTGTTATTGTTAAATCAAGGAAATTAAAGGAGCAATCTTGTTCCAATTCAAGCTTAAATTTAATTTTTTTCGTGGACTATATTAATTTTATTAAGGAAAACATCCAGTTGTCTCCTTGTGCCAGTCCAACAAATAATTATGTCGTCTACATATCGATAATAGTATAAGAAATTTTGGTTAACAACTATATGTTATTTTTCGAAATTATCCATGAAAATGTCCGCCATAAGTGGACCTAGAGGGGACCCCACAGCCAACCCTTCTTTTTGTAGATAGAAACGGTTATTAAACCGGAACAACATTATTTCCGTCTAGCAGTATAATAGTCAGCCTCCTTTTCTGTCTAGCAGTCCTTCTAGTAAGATACAACCATCCTAGCTATATCTGCAACCAAGCAGTAGTACCTTAATTCCTGTATTGCGATCTGGTGAGTACAGAGAGCCAGTATAACTACAGGTTGTGAGGCATTCGATCAGAAATTAGAGGTGACAACGCACCTGTAGTGTTCTTTATTTGAAGTTGGCTGCAGGTGACCACGAACTGCAGTAGCCATTTACAAACAGATTTTAAGTTAGGTTTTCACTTCAATATTATTTAAAAAGAACTACAATCGAAAAAATAAACCATATTCCAGTTTGAAAACCAAGAGTGACAATTCAATTCACTACTGCAAATACCTTTTAAAACGGAAAACCTTTTCAGTGGCGTTTTATGGTCGCGTTAACAACATGAAAAAGTAATTTGACTCCGAATACGTCACTGCTAAAAACATAAGCGTGAATTTATGGTCGATATTAAAATTCGAGATGAGTTTCTTTTAGACCCAAATAAATTATAGCATCGATGCGCTTGAGATTAAGTACGCTGTAAAAACGTCATTGCTTTTAATGCTTCAATAGTCAGAATGGGTATATTTAACTAAAGAAAAATCATAATATTTACACAATATAATAGAAATCGACGGTTTAGCTATATTATGTTATATAGTACGGAGTATAAAATAATAATTCTCACAAACTTAAATCTATATCTATTAAAAACCGGAATGAAATGTAAATGCAAATTAATTTTACTTGGTTTTCATGTTTTGGGATTAAATTAAAAGTATTTCCGTTATATTCAAATATTTAATTTACTACTCAAACTGCAAAATTTCTGTGCTTCAGTCCAGTGATTCCTGTTATTTATTATGAATTGCTTAATAGACTCAATTTAGTACTCAGAGAACTAAATATTTAAAAAGTTTAGGAGAAATTGGCTACGTATATCTATTAATAGCCGCCTTTACACGACACTGGTTTTTACTCTTTACTTTTATTAAATACAAGAAAGTCAATCGAGTGTGATTGACTTTATCCATTTTTGCGTGTTGAGCGTTGACTCTTTCGCGCGCAAATACTCCTGTAATTTTATTAAGAGAAGAAAGAGCTTCGTGGAGAGGCTAATCGTGCGTGAAAATTCCACGTTCTGGAATGTATGAAAATCACGTAGTTTTTTTAGTTGATAAAAGGAATATTACACAAGCAGTTATATTTATTAGTCTATGAGTATAATAGATTATATATACATAAACAGTCACGCCAGCCAACCAGAAGGGGTAAGCAGAGACTACAGATTTCCATTTGATCGTGCTTGACACACCTCTCTCGCCTCCTCCACATACATACACCTACGCATACATGCTCGTCGGAATTTTCATAAAACCGTGCACGTGAATTATGTTTGAAGCGTATAGTGTAAATAGAACACATGATCTAAGTATAGTGTAAATAGAACACATGGTATAAGGGTACGCGAGCGGCCGGCGCGCGCGTGCGTTCTCGTTTCCTAATCTATATTTACATGCGCACTCTTTCCCGCGCGAAAGCTGATTCACTCCGTATGTGTAAAGGCGGCTAATGTCTATCTTAGTAAACTTAACATTAGTAAGTATTTAACTTATTGATGAAACTATAAAATTTCTTTACTTTAATGAATAGTTGAAAACATATATAAAAAATATTTTTATCCCTTCACCACCACTATACTAGAGTGGTGTAACTGTAAAACGTGCGACAAAGTACAGCGCGTTTTCGTAATAACCACTACAGAAAAAAACTGCGGTTTCCAACCCACCCGTCAAGCGACCATAAGGGAGGCCTATGTACAGCAGTGGACTTTTGAAATTATGTCATGATGATTATCATGAAAATATTTTTAAGGTATCAATAATCCATAAGTATTCATATTTTAATTATTCAAATTTAATTCAGCTGTGTTTTATTAGATTTTTTGTTTAAATTTTTACTAACTGAATATTTGAAAACATCTTTGTTTGTGCGAATAGACCGCGAGAGTACGGATTTCTTTCCAATATCTATATATAATAATCAATTCCTGTTCTTAACTTTAACAAAAACCCGAAAATGGCTGCTTCGGTTTAAATGAAATTTTTTGGATGCGTTTCAGTTGGATGATTTAGATTAATTTATTGCTAAATTAATTGAAAAATCATTAATTTTTGAATGCAAATCAAATGTTTTATTTGAACTATAACCCTTAATTAGTTCAATTAAGTATATTTCGATTTCATTCATGATATAATCCTAATAAAAAAAATTGAAAGAAAAATCTAATTTTATTAGTATAATAAAATAAACTAAATCAAATGATATTATAATTGGAAAGAGAAGAGTGGTTTCAATATCAAACATTAAAAATAATTCTGTAGTTAAGAAAAAATGTAAAGAAAATGGAATTCCTGCTGAGGATTTTGGGTCAAAACCACATTCAAACTGAGAACATTTTTCTGGGTCTATGTATTATTTTTTAAATAAAATTATAGATAATATTGTTAACATATTAGGAATAATAATAATTTGGATTGATATAAATATAATGATAATTAATAATAAAACATATTTGTATTAATAATAAATTAAACTTGTTGATTGGAAATTAAAATATACTAAATATATTATATAAATAAATTAATGTACTCATCAAAAAATATAAATATGAAGCAATAGTCAAGTTGTCAAAATCCAGAAACCTCCCGTGCGAAGCCGGGTCGGATCGCTATTAATTTATAAATAAAATGGAGTGCCACGTGTACTAACGTTGTGATAAGTAGGCGCGTAGTTTGCAACTTTAGACACAGCTCATAACAATCTACATAATATATTGCTCCTTACAATACAGAGACAAGCCTAAGCACAATATAATTGTTCTTTGCTCTAAGGAAACTAGGTGGTGCAAATCCCCTTCTGCCTGGGAATCAGTTTGGCCATTTCTGCCAATAAATAGCAGTTCTTGCACAGTTTAATTACGGTCTTTGAAGGGATTTAAACTTATTCCTCAGAGGTGACAAGGTATTTGAAGCTTTATTTTTTTGAAGTTGGCTACAGTAGCCACTTAACATCAGCTCGACTGTAGTTCCGTTTAACACTTCACTGCTAAAAAAACATAAAAACATAACTTCTTAGTGCAGTGATCTTATTAAAAGTAAGGACTTTTACGGTACCGATAATTTAAGTGAAGGAGTTTTCGTAAAAAAAAATATTATATTATATTAATTGAAATCAATATAAATATCATAATTATTATTATCCGCATATTCATAGAACGATGGAACGGCAAACCGAAACGACTGAAGATAGAGCAGATTCACGACCAACTGCTTTACGTGCTCTTCGAGGCTCGCCGCCTGCAGACATAATATTTGTATGACAAACACATGTTTTTGTAATGCAGTGTACTAAGAGGTGGCCTTGAGCAGGCCCTGTGGTCGTAAATTTAGTGTAGCAGCTCCGTCAGAAGCGTATAGCCAAGTGAGGTGCTCGTTGTACATGCCAAATACACGCTCTTGTGATGCACTGTCTTAGTGACGGCTCTCAGCGTGCACTCAGTTCATACTTTTTTTGTAGCAGCATAATAGCTCAGTTTATAGCTTGCAGTGAAACAAATCGCTCAACGTATACGAGAAAAACACGCTCTTATATTGCAACGTCCTGAGGAGCAGCCGGTCGAAAGGTACGCTGCACGTACAGCAGCTGACGCAGCTGAACGCCAATCAGGTCTTAGACTAGCTGACAGATTTTGCAGAAATTGTTACTCTCACCGCTTATCACGGGTAGGTGAGGTAGTGGAATATGACGTACTGGCACTAGTAAATTGAAGAAAAACGGTCTAACTTCCCCATTAAACAAATAGGAAAATCATATTACTTAACCCAAAAATTATGGATGTAAATACACAATTATATTTTTCACTTTAATCGACACATATTTTGTGTTATAGTATGTGTGTGTGTGTGTATAATCACGAATAATAGAACCTTTCTCAAAGTTACTTTTCGGGATTTGAAGGAAAATGCAAAAAAACCCTAAGGTTTCCACTACACGTGCTTATCGTACTGTTATACGGAGACGGGCTAATTGGTTTAAAAAAAGATTAATTTTAACACTGAAATTAAATTACATAATAAAAGGATTATATATTATAAACTGGTTAGAATTTAATTTAGGTCCATAGACAACCGAGCAGGTTTGAAGATGGAAACAGACTGAGGTCGCCAAACTGCTCCTCTGCAATACTCACTGAACCTTAAGGCTATGTCAACATTATTAAAATGCACGATGTCCTTAGACGAAGTTACGCGTATACGATCGAAGTTATGCTAAGATATATTATTACTCGTAGATACGGAAGATTTATAAATAGGTGAGCCAATTTTCCAAATCCAATATTCTTACCAGGAAATCTATGGGCGTGATCTATGAAAAGAAAGAAAGAGTAATACTAGTATTGGACTTTTGTGGGGCTCTTAAATGAATAAATGTACAAAAACAACGCTGCAGCCATTATGTGAGTCAATGACTGTGATCTCACAGAATATCAGCACTTAATAGTATAAAATGCTCCTCTTTTTCATAAGTTAGGGGGAGAGACACGGGGACCTTTTTTTACCGTTAAATAGGTATCTCATTTATTTCCTCTGCGTGACAACGCATCTGCATTTTTATTTACTATTTTTATTAATAGACCTACACCAATAACTGAGTAAGACTCAGTTATAGATATATATATGCCATTCCATACACGTAAATTATGTACAATTACAATGATAACATTGCGTTTTTGTTAAATTGAATTAAATCCTGCTTCTTGAGTTTGACACATTTAACTACTAGACTAGAATTAGACTTAGATTTAGACTTAGACTAGAATTCGGTCGTTGGTGAAAATGTAACCTGTGAAAATTATTACAGTATGGTTAATTAGCTTGTATACTAACGTGTTTTCTGTTTACAGTTAACCCTTCAATCCTTATAAAAATCCCATGCATTCGCATGCGTCCGTCAAATCCTGAGCGGTCGCATTCGACCGCACCTACCCACAGCACTGTAAACCATTAAAACTTATATTTCGAGATTACTTTTCTATGAAGAAGTTAAGTATAATAAAAACTATATAAAATTCTCTATACCACCAGGTCTAAACAAAAGTCAGGATTTACTTCATTTCAAAGAGATTTTATTATATTATTATAACAAAAAAAAACATAACAAGCGGATGTCGGCAGCGTGAAAATCACAATTATTTCTATATATTACTCGATATTATTTACGTAAAAAGGTAAACTATTTTCGCACAAAAACTTTTATTATAATTTTTTTAGTAAAAGATTGTACTAAAACACTAATAAAACACTAGGAAAATCCAAAAACCTACACAATAACATTCACACGAAAATGGTGAAATGAATATTTGACCATTTTTGGTGAATTTGACCTCTTGAATTTTTACGGAATATCACCGCGGTCAAATTTGGACGCTTGCTGTCTTACTACGAAAAAGCATTTAAACACTGGTCCAACGTGTGTTTAGTTAGACACGGACTTAAATGATAAACACCTGTTAAACAATGGTTTAAATTTCGCTACCCCTAAACTGTGTTTAACGCGTGCCTCTATAGACAACGTATAACTTTATTCTCCAGTTAGTTAGTTACAGCCTATATACGTCCCATTGCTGGGGTCAGGCCTCCCCTCATTTCTGAGAGGGTTTAGGGCAAGGAAGTGTCCGCCGCGCTGCCCAAATGCGTGTTGACGAACTTCACATGTCTTCGAAATATTTTTTTTTCTTATTCCTCAGACATGCTGGTTTCCTCACGATGTTTTCCTTCACCGCCGAGCACGTGGTAAATCAGCACTTAAAATCTCCAGGTCACACTGCAATACATTCGTTCAGAATTCGATCATTCGTTTTGTTAACCGACTAACTACGGTAAAATTAAATTTTGTTTTGTCTCAAAGTATATAATATATATTATTTTTATATAATAAGATAATAAAAAAGATATATATATATATATATATATATATATATATATATATATATATATATATATATATATATATATATATATATGAAATTAAAGATATATTTATGAACAAAAACAAATATATAAGAAATAATAGGCAAACATACAGGCTGATGGGTGAAGCTATTCTTCTCTACCGACGCCACACGTAAGTATAGTTTAACTTTGTATGAATCGAACTTACTTGATGCCGAAACCAGTACTGTAATGCACAAGCCCCTTGCACTGCTGGATCGATTATGTTACCACGAGAATCACTCGGGATATCGCCTTTCACAAGATCTAATATTTTTCTAGCAAAAAGTTTGCTGAACCCACATTTTTTCTTAAACTTGGCGTCATCTATTTTTCAAACGTATTAACCCTCACACGAACCGTACTACTTTCTCGGAACATTTTCTCAATGTTTAAAGTAAAATTTATTTTATGTAAAAGTAAAATGAAATTAAAGGACAGTGTTTTAGTTAAATATTTGAATGCATAACTTACAAAATCATGAGATAGAATGAATAGTTCTATAGATACTTAGTGTCCCTTTAGCTAAAATGTTTATAATGATTTTCTTTATTTACGTAAATTCTACGCTTTAATTGAAACTAATTTTACAAATTCCATAGCGTTTAATTTTGCGTTTAGTTTTAAGTTTAAAAATTCAACACAATAATATCCGTAAAATTAGATTCATTTAATAGAATGCCTATGTTTAGTAGTTTCTTTAACACAAAGAAAACGTTTATTGGTTATTATAAAATAAAGTTTCACATTTTCTTATGTAACCGTTGCGAGAAAGGGAAGCCGAGTAACTCAATTTAGATATTACTAAGTGAGGAAGCAAGCGGCATGCTGTCATTTAGTTATATGCACTACCGTTACTGCATTGAAAATCCTCCTGTAAATTACTGAAAATTGCATGGAAATTTGCCAGCACTTGCCGAGTGAGAATAGCAAAAGAGAATCCATCACCCAATATCGATTCGTGTATGTCGTAAGATGCAACTATATTACTCGTATCATGTGTTGACTGATGTGTACTTATCACTATCGTAAATTTAATTAACAAAGTGACAAGCGAACTAGCAATTCACCTGTTGGTAAGTAGCTTCTGCAGCCCATGGACACCTGCAACTAATTTTGAACATACAAGTGTAGCCTTTTATGCACTACAAGCTGCAATTGAAGCTGAATTGAAAGATGAAAGTAGCCTGGCTGACTGACATTGCGACGTCAAACACCTTAGTCACCCTGTGACCCCCATGCTCACAGCACTATTAACATACATAACTCGAAATGTATTTTTGTTTACGTCATTATAATTTGGATTAGTATTATCACATTATATTAGGCGGTAAGGTAAATGTTTTTGCTTTATTATAAAATGTTATTTGATAAATCAAAAAAATAAGAGCTGAAAGTAACGATGTCTTATTTACGCGTTGAATAAAACTACTTTAACTACTTTTAATTTTAATGATTTATTCTTCAAGATACAGTTAGCTTATTCTGTGTAGATCGGACTAAAATTAATAATTAAAAAGCTAAACTATTCTATGTTAACTTTCACATAGAGACTTCAATCACCTCAGTCTCTACCCTAGCCAAGGCTGCGGCCATATAATACTATAATACACAATAGAACGGCTGTCAACATTATTTTGTACGAGGGTCGGCGTCGCTGGGACCACACATATAAGCAATTACGTCGTATTATCACTACTACAAACCCGATTCGCCTTGTTGACAGACTGAGTAAATTTAAACATTTTAGATTTTTATTTCAGTTCGAGATTTATTTTCTTATTAGTTCAAGATTCTCATTAAAAAAAAATCTTTTAAATTTTAATACTTATTTATTTGTAAATAGTGTGCAATTTGGCATTTTCTAAATAATTTTCATGCAAAATTTGGAAACGATTGTAACGTCAAAACACATCTTTTGTTGACAGCTATATGTGTGAATCGACATGTTAGTGGCTACACGGGCTCCGCCCACTCCCCCGTTCTGTTATGTATATATTATTGCATTCTATGCTTGCTGCAAAGCACCTAAAACGTCGAAAATTGAAAAAATAAATAAAATTAACGCGATAAAATCCGTTAAAGTAGATTTATTTAATTTACAAATTTATAAAAAAAAATCCACAAGTGACAATGGGAGTCGACCCTCCTACGTTATAAATATAACGGTATAAAACGCTGCGTTAGCTACCTAATAGAAATTCCAATCGCAAGTCGGGCGTGTACGAGAATTCCAATATCGTAATAGGAAATACGAACGTTTCCATTTCTTTTGATGTGTAAGGTAAAATGTGTAACTTTGTGCAGAATTCCGGTAAAGTGTTTTGTTTCTATTCAGAAGACTATAATTTCGTCTTAGCATAAAATGTATGGGGTATTATAATAATGTGTAGCTCTATAGATTGGATTTCGATCAAAGCGGCTAGTCACAACAAAGTACAGCCATCTGCATAAAAAAGAAAAATAAGCGATTGTGTGTAGGTTCGATAGGACGGCAATCCGATACGACCAGAGAGAGATCAGACGCATGAACGACGGCTATGCATGCGCTCCAAGACACAGGGTTGAAACAACATCATCTTTCAGTTAAATATAAATAAACCATATAGCCCATTTTGACCGTATCCGGGACTCGAACCCTGGATAATAGTGTTTCTACTTACGACCGCTAAGAAACAGCTAAAATAGTTATAGCGAACTGAGATATTACGATGATTAAATAAAAATAATATGTATATGTACGTGTGTCAGCATTTCATTCCCAATAACTCTGTTTTATCCTGGAAGTGTCGGAAGTAACTTAAGTATATCGCTTTTTTTGTGAAAAAACCTAAACAAATATACTTTGTGGAAGTAATGATGATTTAGATAAATATATTCTCTAGATAATATTATTTTCTGCACGCTTAAAAGCTATTTTTAAAATATTTTCATAATTTGAAGAAGGTATGTAATTTTTTAAAATACATTTTGATTTGATATTTTAATGTGGTAGAGCCACGGTTTAGCTATATTATAGTTGTAGCGTGTAGTATGAATGGATCAGCTAAACCGGGGCAGAACCACACTCTCACAGATCATTAGCGTATAATAGCAGTGTAATATTGCTATGTTTCATGTAGTTAGTGTAGAAAACCGGAGACCCTTTTTTACTGGAATCGATGCATTCCATCTTAGGACTCAGGGGTGACAACGCATTTGCAGTTTGATTCTTAATTCAGGATAAATATGAATGTCTATGGGACACAGCATTCACTTACTATGAGGTGGATTGTGTGCTTATTTGTCACCAAATGGTATTAAGAAATGGTCATTTAAATGTGTTTTTTGTGTATATTATATAGGTAGGATTGGTAGGTAGTATAGGTAGGTAGGTAAAAAGTAAGTAAGTTCAACTTAATGGAAGAACACTTATTAATACGCACCTAAAATCGTTTACGAAAACAACATGGCCATGTCGTGGCAGCCTAAAAGAATCCAATACTTCATATTTTCCCGTGCGTGTCGTAAGAGGTGACAGAGGGAAACTGAAACAGACGCATCAGCACCTTCTTGATCACAAATTTAAATATATAGAAAATGTCTTTCATCTTTCGTCATATTCAGCAGTGGTCTTTTGAAAGGCTGTATTGAAAAAATATAGGAATCAAAAATATTAAATAAATAGTAATAAAGACAGACAAGCGGTCTTGGAGGTCAGTTTGTGAAATTTGGCGACCGGAACCACTACTCGTTTTGCTGAGCACGCCAAGCTTTTTAAGACCAATTTAGCTTTCCCTTCCGAGTGACCACGAAACTGTACGTCATTCGATAAGTCGATGCCAAGGATTCCGACTCTAGTTACGGAAGCGAGAGGAGTACTCTGAAATGGAAGAATTCTGTTTAGCGGTAAACACGCAAACTTATATCTTCTGAGGGTAAAACTGGACTAGCTTTAGATGTCTCCAATCCGAGTCCTTGTTTAACCACGACTCGACTTCAGACACAAGTTTGTTCCGGTACTCAATAACGTGGACCCCAGAAATGTTAGCACGGCCGGTATAAAAAGCCGGTATAAAAACCTATAATGTCGTCCGCATAGTAATGAATGCTACTGGTTTGCAACATATCATTGTGATGCAGAAGAAACAGCGTTGGTGATAGCACACAGTCGTGTGGAACACGAGCATCGATAGGCTTGTAATTGGAGCATATACCGTCTCCTATGACATAAATAACCTGATCAACGAGAAAACTGGTGATACAATAGCACTATTTCTCTGGAAGCTCATAAGATGAAAGCTTCGAAAGAAGCAATTTGTGCCAAACCCGATTGAAGGCCGCTGTATCCAAGCTAACCGCCAAGATCTCCCTATTTGACTTGACCGCCTGTATCCATCGGTGTGTTAGATAAACAAGAATATCACCAGCTGAGTGACCCTAAAGGAAACCGTACTGGCGGACACTAATAAGCTGGTGCTCCCGAAGATAGTACATGAGCTGGCCTCCTATCCAGTAAATAGGATCTCCGGTTTTTAACACTCACTATATCAAATACTACTGTATTTTAAGCTGCTATTTAACGCTGGGATTCTGTGGTATCCTATGTTGTAATATTCATAGTACGTGGGCAACCTGTGTTCAATCTCGCCGGCTTATTGCAAATATATACCGCGCACACCGAGTTAATCGTACTGATTTCATGTGCTTGCTGTATTTTTAATACAAAGAAGAAGGATTTTTGTATTTCCTTTCTGATTTCTAAAGATGGAGACAATATTATGTACGCACTTGTCATGGGTAGGCATATTTATAAGAAAGACATTACACTGTTCTATTCATTTTCAAATAATATAGACTATAGTAGACTTTAACCCATTTTATATTTTTAAGATACTAGGTTAGGTTTGGGCATAAAGACATATTTTTTGCTTTAACGACTCCGAGCGGCATCAAATAAAAACTAACTAAATAACTGAAATAACGAATGCTCATTATTTAGTCCCTTTATTATTTGAAATTTATACTAATCGACTATTTATCTAATCGACAATTCTGAGGAGTTCTTCCTTCACGTGGTTGCCGCCTGTTATTTGGTCTGGTTCAATAGGAAACAGGCAGAACAGAAACAATCAGACAATTATCTTCTTCTTACCTTTTATCCCACCCCCTTTTTCCCATTCGAAACCAATCCAAGGTGTAAAACGTACTGTACCGATGGATGCGTGGCTGGAAGGAGTACATTCGCAAACGGTGCCTACCCGAGACCAGGGTGATTCTTGTAGTATTTTAGCCCTTCTCTCGGCATACGGGGCTCTGCTGGCGGTGACCGAATTTTTCCCTAGCCCTAGTCTAATGGGACCAAAACGGACGAAAATCACCATTTTGAAAAGATTAATGAAAAATTTCCTCTAATGGAACTATCTGTAGAACTGAAAGAGGTACTTTCGTTCACTAATAAATTAATAGTTTTCTAAATGTTATACACAGGTAGTAAGAATTTAGCAAACATTAGAAACTGTTAAAATATGTGGATTTCTTAATGTTGAAAATTATTATGATTCCAAAAAATAATTCCTTCTATCGTGGATCGTATTAACTTATGTTTATTGAATTCACAACATATAAGAGACTCTGATTACGCTGATCACAAACTCATGATTCGTCTTATTCAGTTTTACTTGCGGCGACGGAATTTGCAACTAGTTGGCAAAAGATATACGTGATCTGAAGTTTTATCTACTTTATCCAAAAACATCACATAAGTAAAATTATAGTTATAAAACAAAATTGTTTGATACATTATATCACAAACTAGCTGGAAATAAAAAAAAACTTCGGTTCCGAATGAACTTCGCATTTGCTTTAGTTTTAATCTGCAGTTACTTTCAAATTATTTACCGTGTTATAATAAAACGTATTAATAAATCGACGAATAGACCTACTGCAACCTTTGGCAAGCTGTTCAAAGTTACTTGTTCACTAACAGATGAAATACCTTTATTATAAATTTGATACTATGTAGTGGCTGTGTAAGAATATCCACTAACCCATATCATCCCGTGGGTGTCGTACGAAGCGATAAAGAGAAACAAATCAAGAGACGGGCAGCAGCGTCATTTTAAAAATGACTTAAAATAAAAAAAAACTGTGGTTACCAACCCGCTTGCCAACCACAGCGACTATGGGAAATATGCCCACTATGAGGGAGGTCTATGTTCAGCAGTAAAAAATTAACAAAATTGAAAACACTTCTTACAAAATCGATTGGGTAATTGTTATCGTGATTAGTCAATTACTATGTCATATAACTTATCAACTTTTAGTAGCGTTATAAATTTGGAAAATTTTCGATTTTGACTGAAATTAGTTTTTTTGTATTAAAATTTGTTTCCTGTATTTTTCCCGTGCAATTGCGGGATACAACACATACAACCCCACATCTTCCCGTGGGTGTTGCAAGAGGGGATATAGGGAAACTGAGACAAAAATGGGCAACAGCATCTTTTAACGGCAGGGCAGAATATGCTGATAATCTCCGTGAGAGGTTCGATTGCCACAACGTCGTTAACAACGTAATAGACATTGTTAGTGTGTCGACGAGGGTTGCATACCTTATACTCACCAAATGGTATTCGTTAAAGGCTATACAGGTTTACGGATTAGCCTCGGCACATCCCGAAGAGGAGGTAAAGGAATAGTATGAAACTATATCCAGAGTCATGCTTTCCTCCAAAACCCGCTATACGGTGTTAATGAGAGAATTCAACGCAAAACTAGATACAAGAGAAAACGGTGAATTGAAGGTAGGGAAATTTGGGATAGGGCATCGGAGCCCAAGGGGCATTCAGCCAGCACACTTCATGGAAAAGGGCTCTTTATGATGAAATCTTTCTCCAGAAGCGGCCCCACAAAAAGTGAATCAGGTTGAGCTCCAACGGTCCAACGAATAATGAGATTTAATTCGTTATCACCACTAGGCGGCACCTATTTATTGATATCTCAATAATTGCAAGGATGAGAACTGACACGGATCACCGAATGGTGAGAGACACGTTGAATCTAAACATTAACTTTGAAAAATCACTTCTAATGACGTCAACGGTCCGTCCCCCTCATGCTGTAATCCAAAGTCCCGCAAACATACAGCTCTAGTTACAAAATCGTTTTGAGTATCTAGAAGACTGCAAAACAGTGAAATAATGATTTCTTACATTTACGCGAACACTACACATTGAAATAAAACTATAAAATAATAGTATAAAATGGATAATACCTACGTGCGCCAAATCACCAAAGTTGTATGGGTTACCAAAAATACACAAGCCCAATGCTCCAACACGTCAACTTACAGATTAGCTCAACACTTAGCGAAAATAATCTCACCGCTCAGGGGACATACGAGTACAAGAGCACACATAAAGGATTCCTACCATTTTGTCAGCGAGATTAAAGACCTACGTCTGGCAGACAATGAAACTATGGTCAGTTTTGATGTGCAGTCATTGTTTACATGCTTACCTGTTGAAAACTGCCTCTCAATTGCAACTAGAAGGCTGGAAGAAAACAACATGCCCGTAGAATATGCAGTATTACTCAGACACTGCCTTACATCTGGCTACCTATTGTGGAAGGAGGAGTTCTACAAGCAAGTAGATGGTGTGGAGATGGGCTCACCTGTATCTCCCATTGTCGCCGACATATTCATGGAAGACTTTGAGGAGAAAGCCCTGCTTACTTCTCCCATAAATACTAGATTCTACAAGCGGTACGTAGACGATACTTTCACAATTCTACCTTTAGATAAAGTAACTGCATTTTTAGACCATCTTAACTCTCTAAATTCTAAAATTCAGTTCACAATGGAGTTAGTGGCAAACAATTCCTTAGCTTTTCTAGATGTGTTAGTAATTCGGAATCCTGATAACACCTTGAGCCGTACTGTGTATAGAAAAAAGACCCATACAGATAGATATTTAAACGGTGATTCTCACCACCATCCTTCACAGTTAGCTATCGTGGGTAAATCTTTGTTTCAGAGAGCACGAGGGATCTGCGACAGTAAACACCTGGCTGCCGAGCTCCAACATGTCAAGCAAGTTTTGCATGACAACAAGCTTCGGGTCCCGCGCCTACGTCACAGAGAACGAGTGAAGCCGTCCAGTTGTCAGTCTGAGCGAGATTAGAATGGCTCTCCAGCATCTTAAAAACGGAAAGTGCGCAAACGAGAATGAAATTACAGTGGAGCTTCTGAAAGCGAGTGGAAAACCGGAAATTGAAGCTCTTTTATTTCATCCTCCATGGCGGGACAATTCTGGAGAAGTAGAGTAGAGATGCGATGGTCTTGTTCTTCAACAAAAGTGACAACGATCTCTTGAAGAACTACTGACCAATTTTCCTTTTGTGCCGCATTTACTTGGTGGTTTCAAGAGTCATTACGAATCGTCTCGCACGCTGACTTGGCGACTTCCAGCCACCCGAAAAAGCCGGTTTCCGAAAAGGTTTTAGGACCATAGGTCACATACATACCATTCGGCAAATTGTACAAAAGACCGAGGAGTACAATATGCCACTATGTCTTTTGTATGTGGACTATGAGAAAGCCCTTGATTCCGTCAAAATTTGAGCGGTGCTACCGTCTCTTCAGCGGTGCCAAGTTAACTGTTGGTATATGAAATTGCTGAAGGGTTTGTTCAGTAGAGCTATCGCTATCCAAGGACAGAATCAGAGTATGAAACGTATCTAACTGCAGAGAGTTGTAAGACAGGGTGTTGTTATATTTCCTTATCTCTTTACCGCTGTAAGTCTAGCCGCATACATTTAAGAATTTGTCAGAGATTTAGAGGTTTGTCACCTTCATGCTCACTTAGATATTATTGAAGCATAGATCACTCAGCAAGCTATAGATAAGGATATTTTTCAAGTTAATCTACCCAATGGGTTTCGAAATATATATAAAAAGAGTAACCGGTATAGTCTGATGGAAATAGCTGGCCTTATAGCCATTTATTTAAGTATATAGCTTGAAAAATTGATAGCCAATGGGAGAGGTAGGTTTCCGAGTGGCAGCATCATATCGATAACTGTGATTACCCCCAATAAATAGATTGACGACTTGGTTAGACATGCAAAAACTCGTTGATGGTGGTTCAAGACCGTATTTTGCGTCATTCCTTGGGGGTGGCAGCGTGTTGTTTCAGCGGTAGGCTAAGTATGTATTTAGACTAATACGACTTTGTATATTTTTATAAAATAGTTATCAAGTAAAATAAGCAAAATTAAAATTGAAACCTAGTATTGAATAAAATAAAAAATTGGTAATTTTCATGTAGCTAGATTTATTGACGTGTATTTCATTTTGCCTTGAAAAAATGTCGCCTTTATGTTAAATACATGTTTCACTTTCAATTTTTGTCAAGTGTTGACAGTAGCCGGTGTAAATATACAATTGGCATTCTCATCGCTTTCGCAGTGTGAAATTTTCTACGTTTTCCAATATTTGTACCGATAATGACATTCAATTGAAACCCGACACATCGCTTGTGGTAACTTTTATATTTATATATTTATTCCGATTCTTTTGTAGGTAAAATTATTATTTTTGATTATATAATTTTTGGGGTAAACCAAAGCTTTCGTTTCACAAAGTGACAACAATCGGAAGTATAAATTATACATAAATTTTTATGCAACCAGGTAGAAACAGGAGTTAACAATAGATAGTAAGAAACGAATGCCAACGCATTGAATAACTACGAGTATATCATTGAAGCCACCGCATTCGGATCGAATTCATGTTGCTTGTATTATTTTATTCCTTTTCAAGTCCCAACTTTATTTAAATTATCATAATACTTGTACATCGGTAGGTCTACCGGTCACTAGCCACTCAGTCCCCTTAAAGTTCCCATGCGGTCGCTTTCGTCCGTCAAATCCCGAGCGGTCGCATGAAACCGCCCCCACTCACAGCTCTTTAAACTATTAAAACTTATATTTAGAGACTGCTTTTCTATGAAGAAGTTTGACATTATAAAATCTATACAAAATTTTCTATCTTGTTGTTTAAATAAAAGTCAAGTTTTACTTCATTACAAAAAGATTTTATTATATTTTGATAACAAAAAAAACATAGCAAGCGAATGTCGGCAGCGTGAAGATCACAATTATTTCAATATAAATTACCAGAAATTATTTAACTAAAAATATAAAATATGTTCACACAAAAGGTTTCATTACAATTTTATAATAAAACAATATACTAAAACAATAATAAAACACTAGAAAAATCGAAAAATCAACACAATAACATTCATGCGAAAATGGCGACGTACGAAGTGAACGTAGATTATAAATAAATACGAGTATGAATAAGATAACTGTTTTTTATTGCACTAGAGGATAAAAAAATTTATACTGATTCTATAATTTAAAACTTTTTATAAAAATTAGTCTCTAAATATAAGTTGTAATGGTTTAAAGTGCTGGGGGTGTGAGCGGTCCCTAATAATGTATAAATAGTGAATAGCGCCGCGGTCGAATTCGACTGCTTCAGGATTGAGAGGCTAGGTTGATAAAATACGACCTCTTTACCTATAATAAATAACATATCTGACTGAGGGTTTTCTCCCCACGCTCTCCTTCAAAACATTCCACCCCTTGGATTTAACTCAAAAATTGTAGGCATATATGTATTTCTTTATTTATTAAATATAATTTGATTGTTGTCTGTTTTATTGACCAATATAAATAAGTATATTTAATCTATTTTAATAGTGGTAGAACCACGCGGCAGCTTTTGCTGTAGCATGGATGGGCCGGCTCAAACCGGGGTGGTACCACGACCTCACATTATACCAGCGTGAAGTAGAGAGTTACTTCTGCGTTTCGCTTGGTGAATACAATTGGCCGGTGGCCCGATTCCCCCCCCCCCTATCCACCCCTGGTGACGGAGAATCCCTCGCTAAGCATCAACTACCAAGCTATCCTACTCTTTCTGAGTGTGGGTGCTAAGGCTGCCCCACGAATTCTAATGTGGGACGCAATTCCGACAACACCGAAAAACCCTACTTAATTATTTCGCTACATCCTTTATTACCCGGGCTGTTTGCGTCTATGTCAGAGAAGACATCTTTTTTCGACACCTTGGTAGTCTTGAAAGTTCGGACCTGTCCTATGGATACGCGTAGACTCGCTTAATTATTTCGCTACATCCTTTATTACCCGGGCTGTTTGCGTATATGTCAGAGAAGACATCTGTTTTCGACGCCTTGGCAGTCTTGAAGGTTCGGACCTGTCGTATGGCTACGCGTAGATAGCGACAACCATCCGCGCGTCTACGGGTGTCTCTATAGGTCCCATAGCGGTTATACCGAAACAGACCGACTCCTTGACCACGTCTTAAGGGCTACAGATTGCGTGCTACAGCAGATCCCATCCACAGAGATCGTGGTTCTTGGCGATTTTAACGCCCACTATGCTGAATAGCTCAGTTCACGTTTAACCGATCATGCAAGGAGATCTTTTTATGACTTTTTTTGGCATATGGTCTCTCTTCCTTCCTTCCTTCCTTCTTCTCTAAAGATAGATGACGACTCATTGACTCATGCCGTAAGGGAGAAAGCCGATCTGTTAGGCTCTCTTTTTGTGTCCAACTCGACTCTCAACGACAGGGGAAACACACCGCCAACCATCTTGTGATGTGAGTGCTCCTTTCCGGATGTGCGGTTTACACAACGCTTGGTTTGCAAAGCGCTCTTCTCCTTGCAGGTCAGTAAGTCAAGTGGGCCGGATGGAGTTCCTCCCATTAAGCTGAAGACGTGTGAGTTGGCACCGGTTTTAACGCGTCTTTTCCGGTACTACTACTCCCAAGGTGTAGTCTCGAATTCTTTGAAGACAGTTTTGGTCCAACTGATCCCAAAAAAAGCCGACCGCTCAGACTCGTCCAACTACAGGCCTATCGCCATCACCTCTTTGTTCTCCAAAATAATGGAGTCTATTGTAATCTGCCAGCTCATGAGGTACCTTGAGGATCACCAGCGGATCAGTGCCCGCCAATGCGGTTTCCGTCGTCGTCGATCTTCTGGGCTACCTTAGTCGTAGATGGGTGGGCAGTGGAGTCCAAGGGAGAGGCATTGGCCGTTAGTTTGGACATAGCGAAGGCCTCCGATCGGGTCTGGCACAAAGCGCTTCTTTCAAAGCTTCCTTTTTATAGGCTTTCCGAGATATTGTGCAATTGGATCACTAGTTCTCTTGCTAATCAGAGCAACCAAGTCGTTGTAGACGGCATGCTCTAATTATAAGCCTATTAACACTGGTTTTCCACAAGGCTGCGTGCTATCACCAACGCTGTTTCTTTTGCATATAAAACTGATAACATTAATTGCTATGCAGACACCAACACTGATGATGCTTTATTCACCGGACTAAATCTAGTCCAATGGTATCCCCAGAGGACATAAGTTCGTGCGTTAACCGCTAAAGAGAACTCCTTTGTCGTATCTCCTGAGTTTGAAGGCACTTAGGCACTTACTGCCTTAGCTAGCATCAGAATCCTAGGCGTCGACATATCAGTAGTTTCTGGTTTCTGTTTCAGTTTCGTGGTCACTTAGAGGGGAAGGCCAAATTGGCCTCTATAAAGCTTGGCATGCTCAGCAGAGCGAGATATTATTTCATACTGGCACATCGCTTGCAACTTTTCAAAGCGCAAGTTCTACCTCACAAGGAATACTGTTCTTATCTTAGTGCCGGGCACCCAGTACCAGCTCCTTCCACTTGAATGCATCCAGCGCTGAGCGATTCGAATCAACGACGACCGAGTTCCTTATGATCGACTCGATTCACTGTCGCTGCGTAGGTATGTTGCATCCCTTTTTCGTTTTCTTTCGTATCTACCATGGGGAGTGTTCTGAGGAATTGTTCGGATTAGTTCCAAACACCAAATTTCACGAACGCACATCGCGTTGAAATTCCCGATACCATTATCATCATCTGAATGCTTGGCGGTCCACAACTGTACGTTTTACTAGGAGTTTTCTTCCTTGTACAACTTCTCTGTGGAATTGTTTACCACCGGCGACTTTTCCGGACCGATAATACTTAGGGAGATTCAAGATAATTTCTTTCGAGCTTACTCCTTTCTAAAAGGCCGGCAACGCATCTGCAATTCCCCTGGTTTTGCGGTTGTTCATAAGCGGCGGTTAGTCACTTACCATCATGTGAGCCGAATGCTCGTTTGCCCCCTCTTCTACTTAAAAATATGTGTATGTTAAAGCGATATACTAGATTATTAATAAGTGATAGTTTTAGTTATATATTTTAACATAATAGGTTGATGCATTGCGTGAGCAAACCGCAAAAAGTAAACATTATTATTCAATAAAAATAAAATTTTACAACTCCTTGATTCGTATTAACGTAATAAAATCATTTTCTTCAAAGCCTTTTGTTTTTATTATGTGATTTAAGAAATTTATTTCTCATAATAATAGAAGATTCATTTGTCTGAGAAATACAGGATTGACTTAAGGGGAAATATAATGTCAAATGGCTTAGCAAGATCCTTCGTCATGCCGAAAATATTGCAGCATTAATTTTGAAATAAATATATGGTAAAGTCGAGGATTAATTTTAAGGATTATGTTAGACGAAAACACGATTTCGCAAAATTTTCTCGGTCGAAAAAAAATTCCAAAGTTACCTCCAAAATAAACAATAAACCGCTGTTATTCATAAAATAATTTAAATAAGATCATGAAACTTTGCATACTAACTGAACTAACTATAAAGCAGTGCTTATGTTATTTACTTTTTTTAAAATACCATTATTTTCACTGTAAAAAGAAATTACCTAAACTATCGGCCTCTTTAAGCGTGATTCCTACCGCCCGGTCACTTCGCTTCGGCCTTTGAAGGGGGGAGGTTGTGTCGCTTACGATCAGAATACACATTACGCAACAGGACGACGTAAAATTAAAATGGGAAATAACCGTAATAAAAATAAGAAGCGACTGGGTTTGCGTTAAGAAACAGGCACAAATATGATAAACCTAATTAAATAAGTGTCTAACGACCTTTCTACTTACAGTATTAGTGATTACAAACATGTCGGTACATACCATACGACGCGCGGGCAAGTGGGGACGAAATTAGAATTTGAGCTGACCTACTATATCCCCTTAAACTAGATAAATATGTTTACATCAAAACAAGTGCTTTAACGACATTATTTTTAAAGGAAAAAAAAAAAACAACAGTTTTTGTTATGATTAGCGCTATGTTTATTACGTGTTAAAATCTAAGCAATTATTGCTCTCGTAAATTACTATCAATGCATATAACTAGTAGTTAACGTAAGTTTAAAATGTAAAGATTTATTTTGTTGCGCATGCTTTAGACAATCTTATTTAGATTAGATTATACTGCATTTAAAACTTTATTATTGAATCCGTATGGTTAAGAATTATTATATTGCGTACATAGTTTAAAACAAAATTATTTATGTACTTAGATTATAAGTTAAATTATATTTATATTGTATCTAAAATTATTAATTTATTAGAATTACTAAATTGATATATAATATAATTAGGTATGTAGTATTATTATTCAATTCTTTTTAAATATTTTTAGCATTTCCCAAATATATTAGGCCTTGCTATATTCCTGAGTCGCGTAGCACGTGAAAAAGTGAAAATTTAAGATAGCCTCTATTAAAACACTTTCATTTAAGCCCCTCATGGCTTCATGTTGCTTGACTCTGTCAAACTAAAGGCGAAAACGCAGACATTACATAAAGATGACCACAGTCCTTAAAAAAGGTGCCCTTAAATTGGATAAATAAGGGATTATTTATGTCACTTTGAAAGACACCGACGTCTTTACTACGGCTTGATACGGGTTTCTTACGTGCTCTGAATATTATTGGAAGCATTTGGTATTCATGATTATTATATTTTGACTTTAGAGCTTAAGAGCAGAGTTCCATATTGTATTTATACTAAAACATAACATGGACATCAAAAAAGAAGGATACTGCAATTCCCCTAGTGCAGTTTTTCATGGGCGGCGGTAGTCACTTACCTTCAGGTGACCCGCTTGCTCCTTTGCCCCCTCTTCTATAAAAAAAATTTCTTCCTCCCTATTATATCCCCTACTATATCTTTTTTTAAGTTACCCCTACACTAGGATTTTCTTCTGTATCGTGGAGGTAATTTACATACATAAATGTCGCAAGGGCATACTTCCAACCCCGAAAGAATTATTTGTAGGCCATATAAATACTTAATCCTTGCGGGGTTTGAACCCGCGGCTTTCAGCGCCACAACTGATTGTTATGCCATTGCGCCACGAAGCGTGCAAATCATTGTAATCTATAATAATCATTCAAAATTAAATTATTTGTTCTAAATTATTTAAATAATAATCTACAATCGTTATGCATATTTTTTATGTATCTTCTCGGAAACGTCTAAACCGATTAATTTTTTTTTTGTTAAAGAGGCTTTAGGTCAAAGTTCGTCATAATTAAATTTGTATGAAAAATTCCGCCCCTAAGGGTTTTTTCTATACAGGGGATAATGTTAATATCGTGATAATTTAGTTGACATTCTAATTGTCAGCGTCGCAAACATAAAATCAGTAAATCAATGTTTATGTAGGAAGGCTAATCCCTGAACCTTAAGACAGTGTGTTAATGTACGATAGTCATATGAATGTAGCGATAGATGCAAGAACCTTTGTTTAATTTAAAATCATGTGTTACGTAACAATCAGTTGCGCAACACGAACTGAAATGTTAAACAATTAAAGGAAATTTTATTAAAAAATTAATAAAATAATTCGAAATATTGTTTATTATTAATTCTAACAAACTTCCACCGTTTTCAAAGAAAGAGATGATACAATGTTAGAGTAGTTAACATATATGTTAAGAAAAAACAAGGACAGCCATTGCTAGAGCGAGAGGGCAAGAGACTCTTATCATATTTTGTAGATAAAAATTGCTTAAAACTTTGTTTAAAAATGTGATTAAAGCTTTGTTATCTGTTTAAACTGTCTATTTGCTTAAAATAAGTTTTAATTGTGATAAGACCTGTATAAATTGAACAATATTTGTTACTATAAGTCATAATAAAGATTAATATTTAAGATTTTAAGGTGTACGACATGTATGATAAGATGTAAATTACGTAATAATGCTGTGCATTTTATGAATGTCGGGTAAAATGTATACGTTGTGTTGTTTTTATTATGTAATCTTATGTGTTCTTTTGGAGAAGCATAATTTTTGTTTTACATTATATTGCCAAAAAGAGAAATATGATTATGAAAAATACGCACGAAATAGGAGGCTTTTCGCACACAGCCCAATTTACGGTATAGCTAGAAAAGCATACCCCTATGGCAAATTGTTCGTAATTCGTTCGACATCTCCTACGGTAAAGTTCGAAATCTCCGACAGTAAAGTTCAATATTTTTACAGCAAGATTCAATCAAAAACTTCCCCGGTTATCACATCATTCCTCAAGAATTTCAAGAAAATCGCTGTTTTATTCCCAGTGTTGACCCTAAAAGTTAGGGAAAGTGAAGTAAATATACAGTCCACATATTTGATGCCTAGACCGGGACCAAGCGTGTACCCGTCAACTCAGGCATCAACCACCTTTTAAGATTTGGCGTGTGTGTTTCTGAAGTAGGCGTTATCGAAGGGTGCGCCCACTGCATTGTTTTGAACCCAACGTAGTGTGGCTTAGATCGATGAGTTAGGACAAGGAAGACTCGCCAGATTGCTACAGTGACAGCCAGCGTTAATGATTTTGGCTAGTGGTCCTTCGGAGTGAAAGGCCATCGATTCAGAAACACCCACGATCCTCTTTACTATTTGTTACTTTGAACTTTTGATATTTGGGCTTTAATCCTAAGTCTTAGCAACGAATTCAGAAGCTGAAATTATTTTATTTAATTGAAATCGGTTTTGAATTGCTTTTCGTTCGATAGGCATTGCCGCGGCCCAAGGAACGCAGTCAATCGCTTACTGCACTACCGAACCATAAACTGCAGTTTATTCAAATATCAAAGTCCAACAACAAACCAATTTGATCTGAATTTTTTTTTATAGGATAGGGTGACAAACGAGCACACAGTCCACCTGATGGTAAGTGGTTGCTGCCGCCCATAGACATCTACATCTATCTTCCATTACAAATCAAAATGCAGATGCGTTGTCACCCGTGAGGACTGAGATGGAATGCCTCATTTCCAGTAAAAAGGGTCTCCGGTTCTCTACACTCACCATACGAAATACAGCAGCATTAAGCTACTATTTCACGCTGGTATTCTGTGAGAGCGTGGTCCTTCCCCGGTCGAGCCGACCCATTCGTGCTACAACTATACTACTAATATAATTGCAGCATGGCTCTACCACGTTTGAATTATTAACCAAAGAGGAGAAATATCTCCTCTTTGGTTAAGAATTCCAAATTCAAATTTATAAATTCATTTAACTAGTACATTTGAGTTTTGAAAACAGTCGTTTATTTGTTTTTTCTCATAATTTTTTTCTTTGGCTTCACTTATTATCGCACAATGGAAAACATGAAATATCGGTATATTTACGAGTACGGGTTCTACCGTGGCAACAGGGCTGCAGAAACAGCTCTAAGAATTAATGATGTGTACGGCGATAGTGTCGCAAAAGAAAGCACGGTACGTTTTTGGTTTCAAAGCTTTAGTTCTGGAAATTTCGACCTTCAGAACCAAGACCAACCCCGTGGACGGTCGGAGACCAAAGTAGAAAATGAAGGAATAAAGGCTATTGTGGAAGCGGATCCATCACAAAGCAATTCCGAGATAGCTTCAGGATTCGGGGTAAGTGATAAAACGATATTTATCTACTTGAAGTAAATCGGGAAAGTAAAAAAATTGAATGTCGAATGGGATTCGGAATGGAATATATTTTGCATCGACCTTGCCTATATTTATATGGCTGGCTCACTATTGATTTGCCAATGGTAACAATTAATATTTTGCCTAGCCAATTATATTGCTTATTTTATGACCAATGAAAACTATTTAAAATATACAATTATCTACGTTTCGTTTCCCGGCGTGAGACTTGTTTGTTGTTCACGAAGCTACGTCGCTGGACCGGGCTATATAAGACATGCAGATCGGTGCGCACGCGTAGTCGGCGAGCGGCGGCGGTGTGGAATACAGCTCCGGAACAGCAAGAGGAAACGAACTGCGGCGTTGAAGAAACGGCTCACCATTGGTCGACGGATACGTGACGATAGCGGCGTGTGAAGTCGGTGTGGCGCTGAATGATATTTACGGCTGCTTCTTGTTTCTTTATAAGAACGTCAAATTATCTATATACAGTCCGCAGTATCTCAGTAGCCAAGAATAATTAGGAAATAAAATGTTTTTTTTATTTATTTAGTTATGGTAGCAGCGGAGTATATCTTATTTATTCCCGTTTAGGTTTGATTAATCTGGCTGCTACAATGGGTATCTCATGAATTGAGTGAATTGAACTTGCAAACACGCGTCGACTGCTGTGTTACTTTGCTCAACCGACACGAAAATGAAGTGATTTTAAATCAAATCATTACTTATAATGAAAACTCGACACTGTGAGATAATCAGAAGCCCACGACGCAACGGCTGAACCCTGGAAACCCAGCCAAATCCTGACCTAAACTAAAATTGACTCAGAAAAAGTTAAATGTGAGTGTTTGGTTGACGAGCACCGGTGTCGTTCACTACAGCTTTCTAAAATCTGGCCAAGCGATTACGGCAGATTTTTTTGTCAGCAACTGCAAACTATGAAGGAAGAACTAGCTGCTAAACAACCGAGATTGGTCAATCGCTCTAGGCTACTGCTTTTTCACGATAACTCAAGACCACACTAAGTTAGATGAGCTACAATTGGAATGTCTGCGACATCCACTGTACTCCCCGGACCTTGCTCTAACAGATTACCATTTTTTCCGGCATTCGAACAACTGGAAACTGGAACTGGAAACAAAACGAAAAAATTTCAACTCCGATGCGACAGTCCAAACCACCTACAAAGAGTTTATTAATTCTCGCCCCCATGGTTTTTTTTTTTAGTAAAGGGATCAATGAACTACCTATGAGATGGCAAAAATGCATAGATAACAGGTGCGTACTTTGATTAATTAAATATATTTTAGAAAAACAAATTGACTTTATATTCCTCCCGTACAAAACGCCAATTTCATATGTAAGGACCTATTATAATTGAAGTTTTCTTTTTTATACATATCGTCGTCTATCAAAATTCCAATGCTGAACATAGGCCTCCTTCAGTGGTTACCTGATATTTTCCAGAGTTGCCACGCTCGGCAGGCGGGTTGGCAATTGCAGTTTTTTACCTTTAGTGGTTATTTAAAAAAATTGTAATATATAGTAATAGAATTGATTTTCTTCGCATAAATGTGTAGTAAAGTAAAAGTAAAAAATTACAGCCCATATACGTTCAAGGTAGGGTTAAGATAGTGTTCGCCGCGCCGCAGCAATACGTGTTGGCCGAGTTCACACATCTTCGAAATATTTTTTTTTAATTTCTCGGCCATACAGGCTTTTTCACGAAATTTGCCTCTGCAAGCGAGCACGTAGTAATTCAGGTTTTAAGACCGTTTTTTTTTTAAATATTTTTACTCAAGTTAACATAATAAAATATAATTATATAATTTAATATATATTCAAGGAAAAGTGTCGCAGCGGGACTGTAAAAACTACCATGGCATCAGCCTTCTTAGCATTTTGGGAAAACTGTACGCTAAGGTACTGATTGAAAGGGTCATGAAAGAAACTGATGGAAAAATTTGGGATGTGCAAGCGGGATTTAGAAAGGGAATGGGATGTACAGATCAAGTCTTTTCCATGCGCATGATCGCGGAGAAGTTTCTGGCCAAAAACCAAAAGGTTTTTTGTGCGTTCATGGACTTGGAAAAGGCCTATGACAGAGTGGATAGGGATTTGCTATGGCAAACACTGAACTCATTTGGGTTGAGCGCTGGCTTGATACAGGCATTGGAGTCTCTTTATAGGGACTCTAGTTCTTGTGTTAGGATCAACGGGGTCTACTCGGACTGGTTTGACATCCATAAAGGTGTCAGACAGGGCTGTGTGGCTTCCCCGTGGCTGTTCAACTATGGACAGTTGTTTGCAAAATTTGAAAGTTGAAGAATGCGGATTAAGAATGGGTGAGTTAACCGCCAAATACCTTTTGTACGCCGATGATCAAGTCATTCTTGCGTCGTCGGCGGCCGAGTTGCAAATGATGGTTACATTAATGAACGGATCATTAAAAGAAAGGGGTATGAAAGTGAACGCAAGTAAGACGAAGGTTATGGTTTTTGAAAGAGAAGAAAGTAAAACGATTATAAAAACGTGAAAGATAAGAATAGAAGGGGGAGTTGATCGAGCAAGTAGATGAGTTTGTATATTTGGGCTGCGTATTTAGCAGGGATGGGAGATATGATAAGGATATAGAACGACGAGTGAATGCGGGAAATAGAGTAAATGGGGCAATCATTACCCTATTTTCTATGAAACCAGCTTAAGATTATGTTATGTTGGATAACTACTGTGAATTTTTAATCTGTTGAAAGCTTAAGCCAGCTCGTGTAATAATCTCTTTTCTGTATTAATGAAGGCAAGCCTTAACATCCTTTAATCATTACTTCCTTTGATACCGGCCGTGTGGAATAATTAATACAATTATTTAATTTTAAAGTAATTTGAATTTTTTATCGTAGCATAGTAATAACGAAACTGTTTGTAGGATTGTGAATTAAGGTATATTTTGTCATTTTAAAACTTTTCAAAGAAAAAAATAGTTTAAGGTTTATTTATTTATTTTATTATTTATTGCATCTTTAAACAAAATAATACAAAGGGCGCGCTTAATGCCTTGAGGCATTCTCTACCAGTCGACCCATGGAGTGGTGAGAGTTTGACGTAGGTGTGGCAATATAGAATAAGAGAACACAATACAAATGATAATTAACTACATAATATATATACCAACTACTAATAAATAAACTATACATGTATGATCTATCCTTACATATATACAAATATATAAGTAAATGGATATACATACAAGTATACATATTTAAATACATACATAATTAGTATATACAAATGACTATAAATATATACGTCTGTTTGGCAATGCATATTAAATGGATTAGTCATGTAAAATGCGTTGTCTTTAATAAATGATCACGGACAAACTTTTTAAAAGCGTATTTATTGGGAGCTTTTCTGATGTCATCGGGCAAGGAGTTCCATAGGCGTGTAGCCTGAACTGTTAAGGAGCTACCATAGAACTCGGTGAAGTGAACTCGAGTACACATTTTGTTGTTTGAAGAAGAGCGTAGGGCCCTATCATGAGATGAGGAAAGATAATGAAATTTACTCTTAAGATAAGAAGGCGAAGATGGATTATTTAATATGGAAAAAAGTAAAAGTAATATTCTGGAGTTGCGCCTCTGCCGGATTGTAAGCCAATTTAGCTTATAGCTGTATTGCGAAATATGATCATACTTATGAAACCCACAGATAAATCTTATACAGTTATTGAGGAGGCGTTCCAGCTTGTTCAGAAGATCTTGGGACAGGTCTGGGTAACACACATCTGCATAATCAATTATGGTTAATATAAGCGAATGGACAAGCATGATCTTAAATTTTGTTAGAGCATATTCTTAGAGCATAACGTGGCAGTGACTTTACGACTCATATCTGAAACCTGAGTTCTCCAATTCAGCGTGCTGTTGATGTGAAGGCCAAGATTTCTAACAGAATTACTGAATGGAATTGTAGTATTATCATAGTAAATAAGAGGTAAGTCTGTCAGATTAATCTTAGCCAGCATCCTTGAGCTACCCACCAGTATAGCTTGGCATTTCAAAGGATTGACCAAAACTCCATAAAGAGTAGACCAATCCTTGATAGCTGCTAAGTTGCCGTTAAGGTTTTTGATCCCATTATGGATATCCCCAATCTCAGTTTGCACATAAAGCTGAAGGTCATCGGCATACAAATGGTACGAGCAGTCGAAGATGGAGCTTTTAAAGTTTATAAAAATTGAAAACATTATAGGAGAAAGAATACCGCCTTGCGGCACACCAGCATCCACATCAGTCCAAGCTGAGGACAGTTGCCCCACACTGACTGACTGCTGTCGACCACGAAGATAAGATGCAAACCAATCCAATTCAGTAGGGCCTAAATTCAGATGAAACAGTATGGAAAGAAAGATTTCATGATCAACTGTGTTGAAAGCATTTGAGAAATCAACTAGTACCAGTACTGCTATTTTTTTTCTTCCATGCCTTGTTTAATATTATCAATAACATTAATTAATGCAGTAGTGTACTAACTCAGTACTTTATGTTTCGAAATAAAAGTAGAAATTTGCTTGTAAACACAGGATTCTAAAATTTTGGAAAGAAAGGGTAGAATGGATATTGGACGAAAATGATTGGGAAGAATGGGAGTAGGAACTTTTGGGAGAGGCTTTACAAAAGCCCTCTTCCAAAGATTAGGATACTGACATGAACCAAGGGAAAAACTGATTATATGGGAAATTGCCGGGAGAAAGTGCTCTAGTATAAATACTACCTACGATATCTAGTATAAATACTACCGACTTTTTGACATCATCCTGAGAAACAGGAGAAAAATTAAAGGTAGGAATGTTAGGAATTTGCATAGAAGCAATGGAAGCCATAGTTTGGGAACGAATTGTAGGGTCCAGTGCTTTTACAGAAGCGAAATGTTGGTTGATTTCATCAAGTGATAGAGGAGGACCACAATCCAACGTAGCTGGTCTACAAAGACCGAAAGATTTTAGGAATTTCCACACTAAAACTTGAGAAAAGTTATTAATACAGTTATGGAAATATCTGATTACACCTATTCCTGGCTGTTTTAAAAGATATCCAGTTTTCTTCAGTTCGATCTCTCTTTAAACGAAGAAAAGCTCGATTTCGTCTAGCCATTGCCATCCTTACACCCTCTGTCATCCAAGGAGCAGGACGACACTTCAATCTAACCTTGTGAACAAGAGCATAAGCATCATAAAGGCTAAGAATATTGTGGTTAAGGATAGTGACCTTATCGTCAACAGTAGATGTTGCTATTAAAGAGGCTAAATCAAGATTAAGAGCGTCATTCCTAAGCTTGTCAAAGTCTATTTTATAAAAACTGCGAAGATGCATTACAGTAGGGGAATATTTAGGAGGTTTAAGCTTATACGATGCATATATTAGGTCGTGGCGTGAGAAACCCAAAGCAGGTAACTGTCCTTGCATCACATGTTCATGAGAAGCAGCAAGGATTAGATCAATCAATGAGTCATCGGTTCCGATATTATGATGAGTAGCCTTTAAAGGGAGAATAGAAAGATTAACCCACTCAATAATTGAAAGAAACCTTTTGGAACGAGGGCAGTTTTTCAACAGATCAGTATTGAAATTACCCATGATTATACAGTGAGTGTACTCAGAACAAATATCAACAAGAGCCGTATCTAAATTGGCAAAATAGTCGGTAGATGGGGGGCAATATACTACCCCTAGAAGCATCCTGATGCCCTTGACATCGAGTTCCACAAATAAAAACTCAGAAGAAGCGGAATAGCAGGAGGGAGATGCTAAGATAATTTTATAAGGAATTGATGCGTGTAGGTAGATTGCCACACCACCTCCACCTTTTCCAACATGATCATTCCTAACAAGTACAAAGCCAGGTAAGGGATTTAAAGTTGACGGTAAAGAAGGTTTCAGCCAACTTTCCGACACTAATATAGCATGAATATACTCGGGAAAAATGAAGCTTCAAGTTCGGAATAGTGGCTCGGGATACTTTGAGCGTTAATATGACATATGTTCACAGAGTTGTTAAAATATGTAAAAACTCCTTTGAGTAGTTCGTGTAAATTAAGTACGCTATCGTTGAGAGAATCATTACAAGAGTGAAATGATAAAGTAGAAGAATCATTTGCACAGCTAAACGACTCAACATCAGACATATTACATATACTAAAATAATAAATAAATTAAGTAAATATATAGAAAAATAATAAAAAATAGAATAAAAAAGTAAGTTATGTAAACTATAACTATTAACTAACAATTACTTAACATAAACATCACCAACCCATCAGTTCACTGTTTACAGAGTAAACTTAATATAAATAAATTTTATATGCAAACTTATGATCTATAATATCTAAAGTGGCAAAAATAATCTTGACTTATAATAAAGTTCCTAAGTAGATGTCACACAAAATAATACAGCAGAATGTTTACCAAAAGAAAATCGATTAAAGCAAAGTATAAGATCGACTTTGGCTGTATGATACATGTGTCATCTGACTATAAACGGCTAAAAAAGTAATACATAGTTGTCATTGTCAAATCAATCAAATCAAAACCCAAAGTTTTACAAGGATTTTTGGCGGGAACTTGGCCGTAGACGGATTGTCGCTCCTGTTTTGTCGCTTGAATAATGGTTTGAAGTGGATTTTGATTCGTAAAAGTGATGCGATTTTGTGAATTAAGTATCCGCGGGTGTGAACTATTAGAGAAAACGACGAAACAAGTGCTTTGATGTCGATATAAACCTCAAGTTATTTTGATCGCTTGGGCGCCTCATGAACTTGAGTGGCTGTCGTCATCAAGTGTCCGCTAGGTTGAGCTGTCGTCAAAATCTCCCAAGGGATTCGCAATGTGACGCATCAGCATATTGTGGAAAAAATGGCGAACGGTCGAATGGTTAACACGTACTTCCTCAAGACAAGGTGTGACAGACCGAAGACTGGACATTGGCAGAATTATTGTGACATTATCACAATACCAAGGGCCATATAGTTATTTAAAAAAAATTTAAAAAAAAAAATCAAATTAAAAATATGTGGTAGGCACATTTATAAAAAGATAAGTATTGTTACCAATATCAAGCATAGTATAAACAAACCTATTAAGTAAGAAACCTCAACTAAGAAACAAAAGAAAACTAAACGCAAGCAAGTTATGTATTACAAGATAAAATCTCATTAAATTTATATTTAGAGAAATAAAAATACCTATGCAGAATATACTATTAGAAGAAAACAACTTAAAAAAAATTGAATGCTGCTGTAAAAAAGTGAATAACTTATGACTACAGCACAGACGATATTGTTCTGTGCTACAGTCATTACAACCAAGAAGATGCGGGACTATAAACACTTAAAGTAAATATATGTAAATCAATAATATAAAACAAGGGATTACAAAAATAAAGGATGCCTAGGAATACGATATGTAAATTAAGCAAGCTGTTTTTTAGCAATTGAATGGCGGGACCTTTTAGAATCCTCTTTCTGCACCACCACACCAACTTCATTGCGAGGAGAAGTCTCACACAGAATTTTTGTGCTTGAAAAACTTTGCAGTGCTTGTATGGGTTTCTTTACGCTATTAGTAATACTGCTATTAGAAGCCATGCTAAGACTTGCTGATGCAAAATCAACAGGAAACTTTTTAATGAGAGTATCAATCTCCTCTTCTTCATTTCAAAATGCTTGCGGGTTTTTTAAGAACAGATTGCCTCATTTTAGTTAAAAACTCAGACATAGATATTTGAGAGCCCTTTAACTTAGTTTTAGCTTTCCACACTTCAGACTTTGTGTTATGCTCTTGAAATTGTACAAGAATTGGATGTAAGCGACCATTCTTTTGAACACCAATTCGATGGCAACGTACGAAGGACACATTTGTAACATGTGGGATACCCATTTTCTTATGTATGATACCCAGTATTTCTTGTTCAATATTAACTTCTGAGGAGTCAGAGATCCCATTAAATAGAAGGATATTCTGTCTGTGCTGTATATCAATAGCATCAATTGACTTAGTGCAGGCTTGAATTTGTTACCGAAGGAGATTGAGCATGGAGCAAACGACGACCTTGAATTCATAAAACTCCTCGCGGAGTTGATTAAGAGAGGGATTAGTAGGTGTGTAGGCAGCCTTTAATCTGTTTTCAAATTCAGCCAGTTTGCGACTCCAGCTTCCTTCAAGTTCTCTTTGCATGACCTCCACATCAGTTACTTTTGCCATTTCTTCGAATATTTGCTGTGACATTAGCGAACACAAAGTGAAGTGCTAATGAGTGATATAGTTTGCAAAAACAAAGTGACACTAATGTGAATGTCACAAATATTTTATCTGGACATATATTTCAATAGGACTTCAAAAGAAAAGGTAATAAAGATGTAATTGATATGTAAATATAATCCAAACACTGGTTTAAAATAATTTTAAAGTATATAAAATATAAGAGCTAATAAGTTAGCTGTTACTTGTTACACACCTACCCACGAAAAAAAAGTTAAGTTATATCGATATAAGCCGTCACGCTCTGCCCAGAGGGCCAAGTAACCAAGTTAGACAACTGAGTAAGAGAGTGCTAGTTAGACAGCTGCAGCTGGGTCTGATTACACCTATGAAAATGTTTAATAATGACGATATAGCTGGACAATTTTAGAAATTTTAAAAAGTTGTTTTTTTTTTAATATTATTAAATAATTAATCAAAAAAAAAACACGTGAACATGGTAGTGATAAGTATAAATCCTCTGAGAAATGAGAGAGGCCATGAGTCTTTCAGTATGACGTATATAGGCTTTAACTTTAATTTTAATATAACACCACTTTACTGCCATTTATTGAAGACCGTGATACTTTTCTAGTATTTCCTTACGTCGACTCTTACTATGAACAAGGGAAAAACTCGGGCGGTGGGACAAAAGGCCACCACAAGACGGTCGCATAGATTCAACTTATCTTTCTTTACTCCATATAACCGTGCAAAAGCAATGAAAGGACAACCACTAACCCATATCGTCAAAAATCGGCAAAAAAAAAAGTAATACATAGTTGTCATTGTCAAATCAAACAAATCAAAACCCAAAATTTAACAAAAAAAATCATATTAAAAATATGTGGTAGGTAAATTTATAAAAAGATAAGTATTGTTACCAATATCAAGCATAGTATAAACAAACCTACTAAGTAAGAAACCTCAACCAAGAAACAAAAGGAAACTAAACGCAAGCAAGTTATGTATTACAAGATAAAATCTCATTAAGTTTATATTTAGAGAAATAAAAATTCCTATGCAGACTATACTATTAAAAAACAACTTAAAAAAATTGCAATTATACTGCTGTAAAAAAGTGAACAACTTATGACTACAGTACAGACAATATTGTTCGGTGCTACAGTCATTACAACCAAGGAGATGCAGGACTATAAACACTTAACTAAATATATGTAAATCAATAATATAAAACAATGGATTACAAAAATAAAGGATACCTAGGAATACCATTATATGTAAATTAAGCAAACTATTTTTTAGCAATTAAACGGCGGGACCTTTTAGAATCCTCTTTCTGCACCACCACATCATCTTGGTTGCGAGGAGAAGTCTCACACAGAATTTTTGTGCTTGAAGAACTTTGCAGTGCTTGTATGGGTTTCTTTACGCTATTAGTGATACTGCTGTTAGGAGCTATGCTAAGACTTGCTGATGAAAAATCAACAGGAAACTGTTTAATGAGAGTATCAATCTCCTCTTCAGTGAAGATTTTTGCCCGTTCATTATTGGGAAGTTTGATGAAAATTGCTCCATCTAAGGTCCACACATTCTTCATTTCAAAATGCTTGCGGGCTTTTTTAAGAACAGATTGCCTCATTTTAGTTAAAAACTCAGACACAGATATTTGAGATCCCTTTAACTTAGTTTTAGCTTTTCACACTTCAGACTTTGTGTTATGCTCATGAAATTGTACAAGAATTGGACGTGAACGACCATCCTTTTGAACACCAATTCGATGGCAAAGTACTAAGGCCACATTTGTAACATGTGGGATACCCATTTTCTTATGTATGATACCCAGTATTTCTTGTTCAATATTAACTTCTGGGGAGTCAGAGATCCCATTAAATAGAAGGATATTCTGTCTGTGCTGCATATCAATAGCATCAATTGACTTAGTGCAGGCTTGAATTTGTTGCCGAAGGAGATTGTGCAGGGAGCAAACGACGTCCTTGAATTCATAAAACTCCTCGCGGATTTGATTAAGAGAGGGATTAGTAGGTGTGGAGGCAGCCTTTAATCTGTTTTCAAATTCAGCCATTTTGCGACTCCAGCTTGCTTCAAGTTCTCTTTGCATGACCTCCACATCAGTTACTCTTGCCATTTCTTCCAATATTTGCTGTGATATTAGTGAACACCAAGTGAAGTGCTAATGAATGATATAGTTTGCAAAAACAAAGTGACACTAATGGGTGGTATATGAATGTCACAAATATTTTATCTGGACATATATTTCAATAGGACTTCAAAAGAAAAGGTAATAAAGATGTAATTGATATGTAAATATAGTCCAAACACTGGTTTAAAATAATTTTAAAGTATATAAAATATAGGAGCTAATAAGTCAACTGTTACTTGTTACACACCTACCCAGGAAAAAAAAACTAAAAACACTAGTTCTAGCTGACACACACGAAAAAACGATGCATGTTGGATTAAAGTTATGGTTACATACCTTATGAGTAAATACTGGATCATTGGCTCCAAGAGTATGGTGAAAAAGTACATACAAAGATGTTTTGCTTGTGCATGGCAACGAGCTACTTTCAGACAACAGGTGATGGGTGACTTACCTGAGTATCGTGTGACCCTAACGCGTCCATTTTCTTAAAGTGGAGTCGACTTTGCTGGTCCAGTTTATGTGCTAAATTCTGAAGGAAGAGGAGCTAAAAGCAGGAAAGCTTACATTTGCATATTTATTTGCATGGCAGTAAAAGCGATACATTTATAGATGGTGAGCAATTTAACATCTGATGCATTTATAGCAGAAATCCAACGTTTAAAGAAACATAGAAAAAAACGTTATGTTGAAATCTGGAGCAATAACGGAACCAAATTCGTTGCAGCCAATAAGGAATTAGTTAAAATGTGGAGAGAGACAGAACAGGAATTGCCTGGACACATAGCAGATCAATTAGCAATTGATGGCACGCAATGGCATTTTACACCACCATAATTACACCAAATTTTAGAGCAATCTGACAGAGGCTGGTGTCAAATCAGTCAATTAGCACTTATGAACAGCACTTACGTTAAACTTAATATTCGAAGAATTCATGACAGTGCTTACAAAAACCGAAGCATATCTGAATTTTCAACCTTTAACACCATTATGCATAGGTGTGTACACGATCCATGACATTCAAGTACACACCCCTAGATATTTCATAATTAGAGAAACACCAGTCACGATACTAGATCACGATTATAAAATTGAGAACTACAGTCTGTTATCCTGATAGCAACATACTGTTGCGCGCCTAAGTTGACGTCAGGTACCAGGCATTGGCGCCATCTATTGTCGGGGAGGGCAAGAAAGAGGGCTTCCTAAAAAATGTCAATCTTGACTTTCGACCAACAGCGCCATCTAGTATCGAACAGAAGTGTAAACGACGTTACAAAGAAGGACAGCTGTCTCTTGCCAAGAATTGATGACACGCTGGACATGCTTACAGAAGTAAAGTGGTTTAGCACGCTGGATCTAAAAAGTGGCTACTGGCAAGTTGAAATTGACCCTAAGGACAAGGAGAAAACTGCATTTTCGACGGGAAAGGGTCTGTGGCAATTTAAAGAAATGCCGTTTGGATTGTGCAATGCTCCAGCAACAGCAACAGATTCAGAGTGCCAACCTCAAGTTGAGTCCGAAGAAATGTTCACTTTTCAAACGGCAAGTCAACTTTTTGGGGTATGTAGTGTCGGAAGAAGGTATCCGCACGGATCCGGAAAAAATCGCCCTTGTCTAGGATTGGCCGGTTCCAAAAGACAAGACGCAGGTTAGGGCATTTTTGGGTTTGTGCTCCTATTATCGGCGATTTCTGAAGAACTTTGCAGATATAGCCAAACCTCTGCACAAGCTAACCGAGGAGAAGCGACATTTCTGCTGGGATGAAAGTTGCAATATCGCATTCCAGGAGCTCAAGAACCGCCTGTGCAAAACACCTATTTTGGGATACACTGATGCAAGCAAAGAATTTATAGTTGACACAGACGCAAGTGATATAGGACTTGTGTGTTGTCTCAACGGAATGGTGACCAAGAGGTCGTGATAGCGTACTTTAGCAAGTCGTTGTCAAAACCGGAAAGGAACTATTGTGTCACAAGACGCGAATTGCTAGATGTGGTAAAGTCGTTGCAGCATTTTAGCAAATATTTTCTGAGGCAAAAATTTCACTTACGAACTGACCATGCTGCACTAAAATGGCTATTGCAGTTTAAAAATCCAAAAGGACAAGTTGCGAGGTGGATTGAACTACTGCAGGAATACGACTTTGAGATCGAACATCGCAGCGGGAAATCTCATGGCAACGCAGATGCATTGTCAAGAAGACCTTATCCTGTAGATTGCAAACATTGCACTAGGCAAGAGAGTAAGGAAGTGGTATCCGTGAGGATGCTCAGGACAGACCACCTCAGCAACGAGTGGAAGGACAGCTTACAATACGCACAGCAGGAAGATCCGGACATCAAGCCGATTCTGGAATGGATGAAGACCAGTGCTCCCAAGCCCAAGTTGAGCGACGTCTCCGCGATGAGTTCGACCACTGAAAGCTATTGGGTCCAATGGGACAGCTTGCTGCTTCAGGATGGAGTTCTGTGCCGTAAATGGGAAAATGCTCGGGGAGATAGCTGTCATTTGCAAGTGGTTATCACTAAAGCTAACGTACTGGATATTCTACAGCTGTACCATAATGATTGTTCAGGAGGCAATCTGGGAGTTAAATAAACTCTACTGAAGATCCGGGAACGGTTTTACTGGGTCCATTGTGTCGGTGTCGAGGACTGGTATCGCAAATGTACAAGTTGTGCGGCTGTAAAGGGACCTCAGATTCGTAGTAGAGGTGCATTGAATTTGTACAATGTTGGTGCACCATGGGAGAGAATAGCCATTTACGTGGAGGGGCCGTTTCCGGAGAATGAAAGCGGTAACAAGTATTTCATGGTTGTGATGGATTACTTCACTAAGTGGCCAGAAGTTTTCGCCATTCCAAATCAAGAAGCTTCAACAGTTGCAGATAAACTAGTTCATGAAGTCTTCTGTCGTTTTGGAGTACCTTTAGAGATTCACAGCGATCAAGGAAGGAATTTTAAGTCTCAAATATTCCAGGAAACTTGCCGCGTTATGGGTACTCATAAAACAAGAACGACTTCTTATCACCCATAATCTGATGGAATTGTAGAAAGATTTAATCAGACATTAGAGAGGTACCTAGAAAAAGTTGTAGACAATCGGCAACGGGATTGGGACAAGCACATACAACCGCTTTTGTTGTCATATCGAAGCCCTGTTCACGAAAGTACATCAGTGACACCAGCTTTCGCAAACTTTGGAAGAGAATTACGGCTGCCCGCAGACCTGATCACCGGGATACCACCTGATGCCCCACGCAGTATAACCGATTATGCAAATGACTTGCGGAACAAAATGAACGACATTTATGAGCACGTCAGACAATCGGGCCAGCAAATGTCTGAAAAGTTGAAAACCCGGTATGACCGCAAAATGAACAACAAAGGGTTCGACGAAGGTTCACTAGTGTGGTTGCACAATCCAGTCCGCAGCAAAGAGAAATCTCCTAAGCTTCAAGCTAAATGGGACGGCCCGTACCGGATTGTGACCAGGATCAACGATGTAACCTACCGGATACAGAAAGGCGCAAGAGGGACTCCTAAGATCGTCCATGAGGATCGCCTGGCGCTTTATTATGGGACCGATAATGCTCGGGACGAGCATGTCTTAGGAGGGGGCAGTGTTGCGCGCCTAAGTTGACGTCAGGTACCAGGCACTAGCGCCATCTAGTTTCGGGGAAAAGAGCGAAGAGGGCTTCCTAAAAAAATGTCAATCTTGACTTTCAACCAACAGCGCCATCTAGTATCGAACAGAAGAATTAAACTTTCTAGAAGCCCCACACTCGAACTTTCTGCGTCTGCTCGGTCGGCGCCCGTATCTACGGGAATATTCTGGATATTTCGGTGTAAAAGAGTATTTAAACCCGCTGCATGCCACGATCGCGGCAGTATTGAATTTGGCTAAACAAGCGAATCTTCGGAGCGAAATAAAGTGAATCAGTGTGATTAATTATTAGTGTTTTAAGTTTTAATTGGTGTTCAGAAATAAAAGTGTAAATTTTGGTAATTCAATCGGCAGTTTTTATTGTCACGAACCCCAAGCTCGTAACAATACACAAAGACTGGTTCAAGAGATTTGGAAACGCTGACAGAGTGAAAATTTGTTCCGGCCTAATCGATGACTAAATAGTTGAAGAAAACACCTGATTTTGAAGTTGGTTATTTAGTATTGCCAAAAGATGAAAATTTGCCGCCCAGCAAGTGGGCACTTGCACGGTTAAATGAAAAAAATCCTGGACAAGGCAACATAACACGGGTGCATACCGTGCGTTATAATGGTAAATTAACTCTGAGATCTACCACTCTACCGATTTCTTGTAAAAATTAATATTATTTATTTATTTATTTAACAGTTTATGAACACACAGGTAAGGGAGAGGACACTCATGATGAAAAGTTTGTACAAGGGCTCTACCTATCTCATAATAAAATTATGAGATAAGTAGAAACCTTGTACACACTTTCAAAGATATATGATTAATAAATGATTATAAGGTGTGCAGTTTGTTATTATACAACAGATATGGGGATAAAATAAATTCATACGTCTGCACAAACACTTATATATGTACAAATACATAAATATATTCATACTTAATAACACATAAATACATTCACAAATACTTAATATAATATAAAGTTATAATTGAATAAATAAGCATATATTTAATTATAACTTTATATTATATTAAGTATTTATATATAACTTAAGTATTTATATACAAACTTCCATTTAGCACGATCCTGATACCTCTCTCGCCTCTTCCATATCCATATACCTACTTATACATGCTCGTCAATTACATGTACTCTTAATTTGGCCCATTTTTAATATCTTTCCAATTTTGTCGACAAACATTCGCCTAGGATGTCCCTTTCTGACTCTTCCATTCACTTCTGCAACATATATTTGCTTTGTCAGTCTTTCCTCGTTCATTTTTTCTACGTGACCAAACCACCGAAGCATTCCTTTCTTAATATATCTTCACATTCTTCTTTTATCACACAGTTTCTTACCCTGTCTCTCAGATTCAGCCCTAACATAATGCTTAGCGACCGCATTTCTACTGTGTTTATTCTACTCTCGTGCTTCTTCTGCCACACCCAACTTTCACTACCCTACGTTAAAGTAGGGACTAATACAGCATTGTGAACTGCCATACGTGCCTTTTTTGACACATTCTGACTTTTCACAGTAGATTGTAGATCCCCATTTACTTTATTTCCTGCATTCACTCGTCATATATATATATATATATATATATATATATATATATATATATATATATATATATATCGTGCATATATTTCTAACAGTATAGTAAATATCAAAGATTTGAAACTTACATAGAATACAGCGATAAATAATGTTCTTTTACTCGTTTTTTGAACAGTGTCACTGTTTTGATTTCTCGAATGGGAGTAGGAAGCGAATTCTAGAGTCTTACTGCATGTAGGAAGAATGAACGGGAATATGAATAGTATTAAAGGATGGAAATTTTAAGAGATCTACAAACTGTATCTGGGGATTTAAGAAAGGTGTTTTTTTAATCGTTACTCCCACACCAGGATTTTCTCCTAAAATATTAATATACATAACTTTCACAAGGACAGACATCCAGACCCGGAACAATTACTTATAGGCCATACAAATTCTTTTTCCGTGCGGTATTCGAACCCGCGGTCCTTAGTGCTGTAGCTCATGACTAAGCCACTGCGCCACAGAGCCGTCAAAGGTAAATCGATTTCGAAGGTATGTAGGGAAATTTTGACTGTGTGTGTTTCTGCGAAGTTCTATCGGGAGCTACTTGAGCTGCTTTCTATACTTAGAGACGTGCGTGAGAACTTCTTGAGTTCGAAAATGTTCCGAATGCAAAGGTTTTGCAATCGCTCAAGTTTGTTTAATTGCTCCTCTGTGGCATCTAAAAAACAAAAATCAGCGTAATCTAAGATAGGTTAAAATAAATGTTTGAACAAGAGAGATTTTGTTGATAAGGGTAAAGCTTGAAGTCGTTTTAACGAATGGAAAGCATAATAAACTTTTCTGCTTAAGTTCGTTATGTGAAGATACCATATTATCAATAATAAAGCCCAAGTTCTTCACAGATTCAATATAAACAGCAGATGTGCCATTAATAATTTCATCTGGCAAGGTGCGTTTATCAATTATGCTACTGGTATATCTGCTACTTACTATTATTGCTTGAGACTTACTTGGATTTATAGTTAAACCATTGGTATCTGGACTAACGACTAATTCTCTTCAAGTCATTATTCAGTGCTTCTATCACCAATTTAGCTTAAGATGCCACAAAGTGACAGTAAAGCTGCAAATCGTCTGCATAAAGATGGAAGTGGGAGAATATTATTTTTGTTATAGAATTGATATAAAACGATGAAGAGTAAAGGAGACAAGAGGCAACGGGTGTACCATCACCCGTTATAAAATTACACCAGTTGAATAAGTGTCATTGGAGCGGATACATTGTGAGCGTCCCCGAAGATAGGAATCAAACCAGAGAATGGCCAAAGGTGACACATTGATAGACTGGAGAATTTTAAGAGGATATCAAAGTCAACAGAATTAAAGGTACTGATGAAATCTAATGAAACGAGTACTGTAAATTTTTTTTTGTTCTATGGCTCGACGGATGTTATCAGTTACCTGAAGAAGAGCAGTTGTACTATGACCGGACCGGAATCTAGATTGAAATATAATTAAATTATTGTTAGAATTAATATAGGAAGACAATTGATTGTGAATAATATGTTGAAGTAATTTAGAGAGGAACGTTAATAAAATTATAGGTCGAAATTCAGAACGTAACGTAGGGTTAGCAACCTTGGCTATAGGAATAATTTGTGCTAACTTCCACGAGTATGGAAAACAGGAAAAAGATAATGAAAAATTTAAGTGAGGAAGAACTGGGAGAATACAAAATAAAATCATAGTTATCATTGTGGAAGAAATTTTATCGTTTCCCGTTGCCGTAGAAGGTATAGATAGCACTAATCGCTTTACTTCATCTTCTGACTTAAATTGTAAAGTTTTAAATTGAAGTTTATTTTAATGTTAAGGATTTAATAATTTAAGGTATAAACATTGTAATTGGCATTTATCGTTTCAGTTACTAGTTAACTTCATATATTTTATTCATTTGTTTATCTAGAAAAGGTTTTAAGAGCCTTTTGGTGGACAGTATGTTGGACAAAGTAATGTGTTTCCTATAACTAGCTCTGTATTTTTTTTATAATGCTCCATTTGTTACATTCATTTAGAGTCCAATAAATCGTTGAACAAAACTAACGTGTTTAATTCTATCATACTATACCCAAGCAATTCACGACCTTATTGAAACCAATAGCAGTATTTTTCAGTCTTTGAAAATATTTATATTGTTTGTAACTATTCAATCAAGTTTGACAATTTGACTGTTTTGACACTTCACGGACGGATTCAGTGTTACAACAAACTAAAGTTAAGTAAACTCATCCTACTACGTAATGCTACATATTAAAGCTGTTAATGTATTACTTAAATAAATAAAATCATATCCGTCGGTCATTTTGATTACTTTGATCTATTAATTCATTAATAGAAGGTTTGTTTTTATGAATAACATATCAAAAAAAAGTTTTCCATAGAACTTATTTATTTATTGTTTTTTCGCTACTCTGAACCTTTTCAATATTATATGGCCACATTACAGATACTTTAATGATATAGAGTGACTTTAAACAGAAGAAAAATAATAGCAATAGTCTTATTTTTGTACAGCTTGGGGAACATTTTGGTTATTTCTTTTATGTTACCTTTTATTTTTGAAAATATGAAGAATTGGACGTAGTCTGGCCTTATTTTAACTATACAGTATTATATTACACGTGGAACAACAAGTTCATATTTAAAACTTTCTTTTGTTTCGGACGATTAAACACTCGGTCATTCCCGATCCCTTTGTTGTCGATATACAATATAAATACAATGCGAACAATTGTCTTTACTAGGTGTAAAAGTATAGTATAGTAAAGTATAGTTAGTTCTTAATTTATTTTTATTATTTTCAAGATATACATAATCTACAAAATTTGAGAAGATTATAGGAAATACGAAGTTATGAAATGCCAATTCGCCAAAAATGCTAGTGTAGCTCCAAAATTATCACAATGTATTAACTCGTCTCGTAAAGTGGTGACAGGGTAACTAGTAAGAATCACTGAGGTGAAGTATGATTGCAAATTTGATTCACTCTGGCCCAAAATTCAGGGAAATCTTCCTTGTTAAAACTCTCCCGTGGTTAAACTGCGAACTAGTTGAATAAAGACCAAATTAAAGTTATCACAACCTCAACTAAGTTTTTTTTTTTATTTTAACTTTTCCCTAAATTGGTTACAACTAACGCTAAAATAATAAGTGAATAATTTTAAAAATATTTTCATTCGTTAATAAAAACGAAATTTTTGGTTGAAATAAATTTTGTTTATTTTAAATACGGAATTTTACGTATTTTACGTTACGTAATTCTAGAAACAATAGTTTGCTTTGCAAGTTCTAATATCCTGAACGCATATTATATGCATGGATTAAATATTTTTTCTTAATTATGCTCTATTCAATCTTAGTATTTTCATGTAAAGGCGTAATTTCAGCCTTATTTTTAAATAAAGTACTTTATTTTTGTTATTATTCTAGGCTGATACCATTCTATTGTAGAATATAGGAACAATTGTTCTGTATAGGTATCTTATTATGTATAATCTATGGTGTGTCTGTTAGTGATCGTGTAACTTCTGAGTCGATTGAAAGTGTGCGAGCGAATTTCATGGCGGTAAAATAATTTTATGGGCGAGAACACCTTTAGTACCATTTTGCTACCAACATTTATCGCAATAGCACGAATATTCGCATAATCATGATAAGTGCTGCCTCGGCATAAATCAACCATTCAAAAAATATTAAGGCCTTGGGTCGAAATATTGTGCCATACGAGTTTATGTGAATACATTGGTTATCGTGTTCCCATCACAGATCAAACACTAAACCTAGATCTCCCAATAGATTTTTAGAAAGCACGCATCTGAGCCTCATCCATCCCATACTTGTTTCATCTGGTTGTCGCTGTATTTAGTGAAAGGATAGCACTGCGCTTGCCAGTACGAAGCTGCCCTATATCATTCTTAGAATGATCAATACTTAAGGATATATTAAAGCCGATATGACGCCACTTTAACCTTTAGATTCTGCAGATATACGAGTACTGGCATGTATATAGCTGTTATTGTAAAATATGATATGCTCGTGCTTACATCAGTGATTAACTAAATTGGCACAATTAAATTAAAATGCATGAAGTTAAGTCTTTGAAACTAGCTATGGATGTGCTGTTCAAAGCTAAGTAAATTTATGACTGTATGGTGTACGCCTTGTATAATATAGTATTTATTCATGTGTGTGTGTGTGTGTGTGTGTGTGTGTGTGTGTGTGTGTGTGTGTGTGTTTCTGTGTGTGTATCTGTGTCTGTGTGTCCGTGTCTGTGTGCGCGTGTGCGCATGTACGCGTGTGCGCGTGTGCGCGTGTGTGCGTGTGTGCGTGTGCGTGTGTGCGTGTATGTGTGTGTGTGTGTGTGTGTGTGTGTGTGTGTGTGTGTGTGTGTGTGTGTGTGTGTGTGTGTGTGTGCATTTCTTCTTATTTTTAGAATTATGTACGTAATTTGTAAGAGTGTCATTTATTATGATTCACCTTAGAATACTGTAATTTTCAATATTGCTCTATGCACCAGAGAAAAGTGCAGCAGCATTTTCCATATCTGGCAAATATGTCTAATATGAGGCAATCTATGTGAGGCTTAGTAACTAAAGAAATGGTATCAGTCTTAACTTTTAAAGGTTTTGAACTGACAAGTCGTACTTATTTTTAATGTTCACGCTACTGAGAAAAAATTGTATTATTTTAAGGTTGGTCCCCTTCTTTTAAAGAATTTCCTCAATGTGTCCCTAAGTCACACTTTACTCTAATGTGATAATAATGTAGGAATAATTCTCTTTTGCTATTTTTCGCTCGTCAGAGAAGTCACATTCATACAAAATTAGTAAAAGTTAAAAAAAAACTACATATTTATATGACATTTTGTTTTGGTTCAAACAAATGTTTTGTTATTTTATTTAATTTACAAATGAATTTGATCATCTTTATTTATTTGGTGCACGCGCTTAACAATACAATTAAAACGAAGAACTCGTGTGAGCGAGCTCGTGTGAGAGAGTGTAAGCGAGTTTTCTTTGCTGTATAAGTTGCTCAGAGATGAAATTATCTATACCCTGTAGTGTGTTAATCAATGACTTGGCTTGACACTTGTTTTCTTTATCCACTGATAAAGTGGTACAAAATAATATTTTTTAAAGATATCACATATGACATCATATACATACATACATAAACACTCACGCCTGTCACACAGAGGGGTAGGCAGAGAGATACGGACTTCCATTTGGCACGATCCTAACATACCTCTTTCGCCTCCTTTACATCCATATATCTACGCATACATGCTCGTCTGTTAAGGGTACTTCTAACGTGGCCCCTTTTAAAAATATCGCCAATTTGGTCGATAAACATTTTTTCTAGGGCGTCCCTTCCCGACTCGGCCGTTCACATCTGCCATATAAATTTGCTTTGTCACTCTTTCCTCATTCATTCTTTCTACATGACCAAACCACCGAAGCATTCCTTTCTTAATCCTGGTCACAACATCATCTTGCATACCACATTTATCTCTTATCACGCAATTTCTCACCCTGTCATTTAGATTTAACCCTAGCATATTCCTTAAAGACCGCATTTCTACAGCATTTATTCTACTTTCGTGCTTCTTCTGCCACACCCAGCTTTCACTACCATACATTAAAGTAGGGACTAACACAGCATTATGAATTACCATACGTGCCTTTTTTGACACATTCTGGTTCTTCATAATAGAGTGCAGTGCCCCATTCACTCTATTCCCTGCATTTACTCTTCGTTCTATATCCCTATCATATCTACCATCTCTGCTAAATACACATCCCAAATACACAAACTCATCCACTTGCTCAATTAACTCTCCTTCTATTCTTATTTCACATACCGTTTTGCTTTCTTCTCTTTCAAAAACCATCACTTTCGTCTTACTTGCCTTCACTTTCATTCCCCTTTCTTTTAATTCCCAGTTCATTAATGTAACCATCATTTGCAACTCAGCCGCCGAGTACGCAAATATGACTTGATCATCGGCATACAAAAGGCATTTGACGGTTAACTCGCCCATTCTTAACCCACATTCTTCATCTTTCAAAGTTTGCAAACACCTGTCCATAAATAGGTTGAACAGCCAAGGGGAAGCTACACAGCCCTGTCTGACACCTTTTTGGATGCCAAACCAGTCCGAGTAGACCCCATTGATCCTGACATCATATATTTATATAAAATTTTAACGTTCCAAAACTATTAATTGTTGTCCTATATAGTTTTTTATGATAGATGGTGCATGAACACAGGGTTGCAAAAATAGCAATAAATTAACCGTAACCACAGCACTGTTTGTGTTGGCAGTTTTAAATGTAACCATTAATCGTATGTTACAAATTATTCTTTTCACCACAAAGTATGAAAAAGTTACTAGTTTTAAATAATATAATATCAATCTTTTTTGTTTGTAGTCGGGATTTGTTTTAACTCTCGCTAAAACTCCAGACTTTTGAGAGTATACGACATTCCTAAAGTAAAATCTATGTAAAATGATACTTCGGAAAGTTTTAAATCACTAGTATCAGTTAATACCATTTCTAAAACAACCACAAAATGAAGAAATATAGTTAAATCATTAGGAACTATTTATTTCATTGTTCTTTCTCAAAACATGTTTATCGTAATTTTTTTATTATGAGTCATTTTTGTGAAGATAAATCTTTGAAAAGCTGGTGTTATATTTGTATTATTGATGAAGAGTGGCGTGGAAGAAATGTTATTATAGATTTTTTTGGTTTTAAAAGCATTATTCATACGTAATTTCATGAAAAGGGAATGAATACAATTCAACGGCATAGGGCTTAGCTTTTAAAATAATTTAAAAGCTTTTTACAAATATTTTTTGTAAATAAGTGAAAACATTTTTAACTTAGATTTATTTTTTAACATTGTAAAGTCACGCTGCAGCTATATTATGGTTGTAGTACGAATAGGTCTGCTCGACCGGGGTAAGACCACGCTCTCACAGAGTAGCAGCGCAAAATAACAGCTTAATGCTGCTGTGTTTCGTACGGTCAGTATAGAGAACTAAATATTTGAACTTTTTACTGGAAACGAGGCATTTGATCGTAGTCTTTAGAGGTGGCGCATATGCGTTTTGATTTTTAATCGAAAATTAATGCAGATTTCTACTGGACTGTGTGCTCGTTTGTCATCCCCGTTCTATAAAAAACTATTCTCCTTACCAAATAGAGACGTATTTAAAAATACCTGTCTGCAGTACTTAATTCATAATGCTTAGAGCTAAGTGCTTTATGATACGGTGCCGTTTACGAATACATATTACTGACGTTCAGCCGGAATGACGTTACTACGTCGTTATACGTTGACTAAAACGACAGACAATGTCTAGCTTGGTTACATGTTACAGAACGACTAGTTAGGTCCATTTTCTTTATGACAAAAAAGCAAAAGCGCTATTGAATGTTACGGTATTTGAGACACTACATTTGTTCGTTTTGTAATTAATGGAACTAAAATTAAGCATTATCAACCGCATCGTAGAACGCAAAAAGCTGTTACATTCAGCCAATACATTCGTGCTTGCTTATGTGTGAGTAGCGTGGTGGCTGCGGCACATGAGTAGATAAACGGAACAGAGATAAAGCTTCATATAACCGCGCGAGTCGGTTGCACTACAACAAGCACTTGTGGCATGTGTAAGTGACCACTGGCAGATTGTCGCGTACGCACGGCCAGGCTGGATAAAACCGATTACGCTGGCACTGCCAGTGTACAATCTCAGGGCCAGTGCGATGCACTTTGTTTTGTTAGTTGCAAGTTTGAATATTTTAATGTAAAACGTTGTATCATTATTAATGGTTCTTTATTGTACTGTGTGTATGAATAATACTAAAAAAATAAAAATGTATTATAATTTAACTATCCAAGGAGAACAATAGGTAAGTAAATATTAGATTTTTTAATTTTTCAAGTAAGTACCTTTATTTATTTTATGATCTTTTTGAATAACAAGAGGCTACCAAACGGTGTGTTTTTACCTTTTTACTGTTATTACAAGCTTCTACTGAAAATTTCTAGGGTTGGTTTGTGTGTTTATTTCACATATTGCAAGTTAGATTTGAGCCACTTCCCGATGTCTGATTTGTTGTTTGGTATGTGTGTTTAATTCACATATTAGAAGTAAGATTTGAAGCACTTCTCGATGTCTGATTGAGATGAAATTATGTATGCTGCAATTTCAGGGAAAATGCAATAATATGACAGGTATAACCAGGTGCTGCAGCCAGGATTGTCTCCTCACTAGGGAACTCTCCGACGGGTATTAGCAGGGTCACGAAGTTTTGTATGTTTTTTTTTTATAGGAGAGGGGGCAAACGAGCATACGGCTCACCTAATGGTAAGTGATTACCGTCGCTCATGAACAGCTGCAACACCAGGGGCATTTCAGATGCGTTGCCGGCCTTTTAAAAAGTAATAGGCTCTTTTCTTGAAGGTCCCCAAGTTGTATCGGTCCGGAAAAATTTCTGATGGTAGTTAATTACACAAGGAAATTCTGCGAGGAAGAAAACTTCATTTAAATCGCTTAGTGTTAGACCGCCAGTCATCCAGATGGTATGGATGGTATGGCGAGTTTTGTCGCAATGTGCGATGGTGAAACTATGCGGCTGGAATTAGTCCGAACAATTCCTCAGAGCACTCCCCGTGGTAGATGCGATAAAATACGCAAAGAGGTACAACATATCCTCGCAGTACCAGTGAGTCAAGCCGATCGGAAAGAGCTCGGTCGCCGACGATTGGAACTGGAAACTTGGAAATGGAAGAAGCTGGTACTAGGGAGCCCAGGCCCAGAGATGGGAACAGTATTCCATGTGCAGCTGAACCTGCGCCTTGTAAAGTTGCAGGCGATGAGCCTGCATGAAATACTGCCCCACTTTGCTGAGCACGCTAAGCTTTTTGAGACCAATTTGACCTTCTCTTCCAAGTGACCACGAAACTGCACGTCAATCGATATGTCGACGCCGAGGATTCCGATACCGGCTGATGCAACAAGGAGAGTGCCTTGAACCTAAGGAGATACGACATAGGGGTTCTTTTTAGCGGTAAACGCGCGAACTTGTGTCTTGTGAATGTTCTTGAATCGCACATCAAGCATAGAGCATTCACACCGCGAGATGATCGGCTGTGTGTTTCATCCGTTATCGAGGGTCAAGTTTGATGCAAAAAGGGTGCCTGAAAGGCATATTATATATATTATCGAGCGGGAAGCATACTCACCCTCATGGCTAGCACGCAAAGAAATACTGCATTCCGTCCCAATCCGCCGACCTGCAATGTCAAACACGGCGTCACCGTACAGAACGTAACTGCAAAGGGAGCGTGAGTTGCACCTCACTCCAGATCAGACAATGGTCCAAAGAACTGAGAGGACCATCGACGGAAGAAAACTTTACAAGGACAAATATCCAGATCCAAAAAAAATATTTGTAGGGCGTACAAACATTTGTTCCGTGCGGAATTCAAACCTGGGGTCCTCTGGTTTACCACCAACTTAAGCCACTGCATGCTACACACAAGTTAAGCCACTGCGCCACGGAGCCGTCAACATACTATTATGTAACTGGGAAATCTTATGCCTTGGAAGAAAAAAACAAGGAAAATATTACATACATAAAACAGTTTTACTAAATATTTCACCGAAATAAAACATGCTTCAAATGTAATCCGAGAGCATGTGCTGCGAATGGTCAGTCAGATAAGGCGGTTTATTTATATTGTTTTCGTTTTGTTCCCGTAATAATGTTTTGGTCGATACAATATTACTAATATTATTATAGGACGGTGATTGAGTTTATTTTATTATTATTTGAGAAATTATTTAGGAGAGATATGTTAGATAATGTCATTTGCTTTAAAAAAGTGTATTAGATCCATCTCTAATGTAAAAGTTTATAAATAGTTGCAGAACATTATTTAACAAGTATAAAATTCTTTCCTTACCGTGTATGTCTATTAAACAAGACTGCTATTTTGTAAAACGGCACCGAGAATATTTTCAAAAGTACACAGATATTAATACTAGATGTGAATTTTAAATTTTTTTTTTTTTTTTTTTGTCTGTTGCACATTTTTTTTTATTCTTAATTATATTCTATTCCAATATTAAAGCCAGGCGTAAAATAACAAGACCAGCGATGGGCAGCAGTTTTAAATACGTGTATAGTCTCGTACTTCGATCGTTAATTCACCATTCTAAGCGTGACGATTATGACAAATCTTCTACAGAACGGGAGAGGACCAAGTCTGAGACATGACTTTTACGGGCTGTTGAAGATGATGACAGTAATTGAATTTATATATATATATATATATATATATATATATATTACTTTCTACTATCACACCTATTAAAAGAACGTTACAGACTATTAAAATCCACTGCGTAACATAGTCCTCCCCCATAGGTTGCCTCACAGGGTAATTATTACCATAGTCGCCTCGCTTTGCAAGCGGGTTGGCAACCGCAGTTTTTTTTACTCATATCTTTCTTTTTATATATATATATATATATATATATATATATATAAATAAAATTGAAGTGTTGGCTTTAATACATAAATAACCACTTTATATTCACCTGAGGTAATTATGTGTATGTAATTAAAATATGAACAACCATTTTCGAATTAATTGTCTGTCTATCTATTTATTCGAGATAATCTTCAGGGCTAAACCAACAACATTTATAACCTGTATACTATAATTGGAAAATAAGTCAAATAATTTCTAAGTTAGTGAGCACGTTTTTGTAATGCTGCAGCGTGTTCTCGTGTTGCTGGAGGCTGGTTCTGTAATAATGGCTTTGATGAAGAAGTAGTCGGAGACAAATACCAGCAGTTATGTTATATGTGGGGTGGTCAGCTGTCTGACTACCAAAGTACTTTTGCTGAGTGTACACACCTAAGTAGCTTTGCCCAAGTAGGGTCCCTTTATTACGGGACTGCAGACTGACAACCTCCATGGTGTTTTATATAACAACATAATAATGTGTCTCTGTAAAATTTTCCACCTTCGAATAGCTGAAGGCAAATTGTGGGTGGGTGAGACGAACATGTTAGAAAAATACATAATATCCTCAACGTCAGTTACACAAACCCTTTATAATGGCAAATTATTATTATTATTTTATACCTGCCTTTTGGCTTTATATGCCGTTTTATTGGTTATTGGAGCACATGTGTCGACCACATGCGCGTGGTAGCTGGAGGAAGGAGACTCACAAAGCTACGACCGAAAGTCACTTAATGTCCTCCTAATGACCCCATTCCCTTGAGGTGAGCGGTAGACTCATGACATGCTCTGCGGCTAGAGGCCTATTAGCTCTGCGGCTTGTAGGCTAAAAGTTGATCATGTCATTCGTAGTGCAGTGATGCAGGAGGGCTCTTAATGGCCAGTGTGCCTATTATTTCGACCTGTGCCTAAACTACGTACTTCCACTGTAGCTCGATCGGATCGTATTCTGTATGGCGTTTACATGCATTGACATGCGCGTCTTCGGTCAATGTTTGTTTTTACGCACTCCCAAGGGGCCAAACCCTCCTTTACTAGTTCGGCAGCTATTTTTCTGTAGCCCTTGTATCGGGTATTTTATATAAATATGGTAAGCTTTTTATAAGCGGGAAAGGATAAATTAAAAATAAATTGATTGATGTGAATGTAACGGACAAGTGGAATAGGGACGATTTAATATTCTTAATCTTTTCGAGCCCTTTCTTTGTGAACGCAGTTCTTTACCTTAAATTTATTATCAGATACTATCGACGGCTATCGATTGCTCTAGTGAATACTCATTTATCCAAGAGACGCCTAAAAAAACTAAGTTACTAAACAACCACAACGTAAATTAGAGTCCTCACTAAGAGGATTATGCCATTATTTTACTAAAATATGAAATGCCTATGACTTAACATATAAAAAGATCTTTGAGAAAAAAAAAATAGTATCTTGGTCACGTTATTTATATCACTTTATATATTTTATAGAAGGCCTCTTTGCCGTTAAGGAGGGGGGAGGGGGGAGAATTACATTAACATTGTGGTTGTCAATTCGCCTGCAAGTGTAACAACTATTGTAAATATCCAACCTATTAGGCAACCTATGGGAGAGGCCTGTTTTACCCAGTGTACTTGTGATGGATTGTAATGATTAAGCTGATGATGATTCAATCAAGAATTCAATTAACGATCACGTATTTTTAAAATCTTAAATTTCATACGTGGTAGAGCCATGCTGCAGTTATATTAGTAGTATAGTTGTAGCACGAATGGGTCGGCTCGACCGGGGAAGGACCACGCTCTCACAGAATACCAGCGTGAAATAGTAGCTTAATGCTGCTGTATTTCGTATGGTGAGTGTAGATAACCGGAGACCCTTTTTGCTGGAAACGAGGCATTCCATCTTAGTCCTCACGGGTGACAGCGCATCTGCGTTTTGATTCGTAGTCGAGGATGGATGTGGATGTCTATGGGCCACAGCAACCACTTACCATCAGGTGGACTGTGTGCTCGTTTGTCACCCTATCCTATAAAAAAAAACAATGATGTGCATGTTTGTATGTTTCCAGGGACGACGTATCGAAATGAACTGGTAATTAGCCTGCTGTACCGCTCAAAAAACTGACAACCGATGACTAAAATATGTTCTCTTAAGTAGATGCCATGAAGTGAGCTTGATATAGGGCGGCCCCTCTCTCTGGTAAGATGTAATATAAGTCGATACATGCAGGTGGCTCAGGATACAGGTTTTGTGCCATTGTTTGGGGAAGTCTTATGTTTGGAAGTAGACTTGTGACGATAATCGATTTTTAATATGAGCTGTAATTATCATTAGATCGCATATTAAAAATCATAATTACATATTACTAATATTATTAGAAATAAAATACCTTATATGTCACGTGCTTAATATTGATACTCAGTTATTCAGTTTCTAAAATATTTTTAGGAAATTGCACTGTAACACAGCATTATATATAATCTCAAGATGCTACCACCTTAAGAAACATTCATTAACGAAATCGTTAGTGTCCGTTAGGAAGAAAAACCAATCTAAAAAGAAATTCTTTTGAATAATAAATTCAAAATTTCATGTCAAATCGCACTATAATACTAAATTTTAATTGACTTATTTTTTACATTTTCATTGTACTCGTATTAATATAAAAGTAATAGACTGGCTGACGATGTAGCTTCTTTAAAGCTACATAGAGATGTAGCTAACATCTCTAATTAGCTTTTAAAAAGAAAGCTATAGATTTCTTGAGAACACATATTTCACTTTTCTCTAATTCCGTGGTGCAGTGGCTGAGCATTTTGCAGCGACACAATAAAAAAGAAAACTAATTGGTTTGTTAGTACTGTATATTGAAGTTTAATTTCAAATACATACCTACCTCGAACTACCTCGTCATACCTATGTACTGGATTATACATAGTGTTGGTCCTTCGAGCGGGATGTGAACTAGCGACCTATGGATCGGTCGGTTAGTTTGGCAAGTTGTTCAGTTTTTGGAAGAGGTTTTGGCTGGGCAAGTGGATCGCTTGCGCAAACTAGCCAAGTTCAGCAGCGGTGGTGGCAAGGAGGCTACTACCTACTGCAGACGGTGCCGGGAGTGACGGTGCCTGTCAGGAATCAAAGCAGAACAACTACGAGCGGACGAACGGGGAGTGCGGGGCGCAACGCGCCTTGTACGTGATCAACTACAGTCCATTGAGGTGATACCAGGATAAATTGTAAGTGATTTGAACCTTATTTACATGCAAAAATTAACTTTGAAAATATTAAATCAAGTGCAGTGTTTACATATTGCAAATTTGAACTTTAGTATTATAGTGTGGTGCAAATTTGAACTCTATTTCTTAGAAGATTGAAACTTAGTAAAATTTTGGATATTACTTGGAGTTAGAATAATTTAGTAGTTTGTTCACATTAACTTAGTTAGATTTTAAGGAAATTTGGCAAAGACGGGGAACCTATGCCCAATTTTTTGAGAAACATAAAAAATGCAAAAACACTTGTAATTTTTTTGGATTTTTCTGTAACTTATGTTTGTTGTATAGTAAAAAAGAATTATATTTGTATTGACTTTAAATAATAGTTTGATTCAAAATGGAAGATTTAGTTAACTTGCAGGTCGATTCTTATGACCGTATGAAAAAGGCTTTAATTAATTATAAAAAGAGTCCTAAAGAGAGAATAACACAGCAATATGTACAAATCAGATTAGATTCTCTAAATGAACTTTGGTCTAAGTTTAATGATACACACGACAAGATTGTGAGAGCATCTACTGATAGAAAATTTGCTTATTTTAAAGATAACATGTATGAATTAGTTGAAGAGTTGTATGTGGAATATAAAACAGTTTTAAAACAAGTGCGGACACCTTTGAAAAACCAGTAAAGGTTGTTTCAAATGTGGTTGATACAAATAGTTCACAGACTCAGAGTACAAACATTCAATTGCCTCGAATTGTAATACCTACCCTTTATAGGGCAGTATTCAGAATGGACCACATTCCGAGATCTCTTTGTATCGTTAGTGCATAGTAATTCTCAGTTAGACAATGTGCAGAAAATGCACTATTTAAAGGGTTATTTGTCTAGTGAACTGGATCAACTTCTTAGGCAGATTTCAATTGCTGATTCAAATTATACGAGATGTTGGACATTATTAAATTCGAGATATAACAATAAGAAATTCTTGTGTCATTCTATTCTCAAAAAATTGTTAAGTCAAAAAAATATTGTCGGTGAGTCTGCGCAGATGTTAAAGGGATTGATTGACACCACCACTGACTGTTTAAGTGCGTTAACAAACATAGGAGTCGATGTGTGCTCCTGGGATATACTTATAATACACTTGTTAACCCTTAAACTTGACGTAGATTCCAGAAAAGAGTGGGAAATCTATATTAGCAACGACAGTGAACTTGACGAACTTCCTAAGTTCACTCAATTTAAAGACTTTTTAACGAAACAAGGCTCAAAGAATTCAGTCACAAAATGTTTATAAACCTAAGGTTTTTCACGCAACTGAACTTAAATATGAATTCTGTTCTGACAATCACAAAATTGGTAACTGTAAAAAGTTTGCCAAGGAAGATATTGATAACCGTAGAAGTTTTATTGAGAAGAACCGTCTGTGTTTTAATTGTTTTGGTCATCATGCAGCCAAGATATGCCAAAGTACTTTAAGCTGTAGAATTTGTAAACGTAAACATCATTCGATGCTACATCCTAAAATGTCTCATGATGAAGGTTCAGGTAGGTCTGGTGATGTGCCTAGTGGTTCTGCTAGTGCTCAAGGGTCTAGTAAGGTTTTCGCTTCTTTGTCTGGTGAGGATGTTAAGCGTTCATCCACTAAAAATATGGTGGCGTCATCCAGCTCAATAGAAAGCGACCCTGTTATCACGTGCTATTCATCGAATCAGTTGCCGGTTCAAAGTCAGATTCTGTTAGCCACAGCTCTGGTTAGGCAGAGGAGAGTTATTTTCGACCTGTTGAAGGCTCAAGCCTCTTTGTCAGAAGAGTTGCTAGTACTTGGGTCTTAAAGATGGCTGTACAGGGGCGTAATCTGGATTGGAGGGTAACAACAACATTACTGTTAAATATATGGTAAATTTGAAGGTTCATCCTAGGTTTGATTCCACCACAGTGATAACCGTTCAAGCTTACATTCTCAAGTCTATTACCTCTTTTCTTCCTAGTAAAAAGGTTGTTGAATTAGAGTGGGTAAATAAAAGTGGCATATGCTTAGCTGACCCACAATACCACACTCCTAACAAAATTGAAGTTTCGTTGGGTGCAGAGGTATACGGACAAGTCATACAAGGTCAAATGAAAAGGGGATCAGAAGGATCATTAGTAGCTCAAAGTACCTCTCTGGGTTGGATAATTTCAGGTACTACACAACAGATCCGAAGCAACTACGTCGTTGTAATGCATGCTTTGACGGATGATTACCTCAAGGTATTTTGGGAAATGGAAGCTGAACCCAAGAATCAATCAAAAATATTATCGCAAGAAGAAGAAGATTGTGAAAGGTTTTATGCACAAACAACGTGCAGAGACTCGCAGGGCCGTTATATAGTGCGACTTCCATTTAAACAATAAAATGTCGAGTTTGAGAGTTCTAAATTGATTGCAGAGAAAAGGCTCAGATCATTAGAATCTAGATTCAATAAGAATGAATCTTTGAAAAGGAACTACGCTAAGGTAATCAAAGAATACGAAGACTTAAATCATATGGAGATCGTTCCAGAGATGGAACAAAACGGAAACAAATCTTTCTTTCTTCCACAACACGCCGTCATTAGAGATAACAAAAACACGACCAAGATTCGAGTAGTATTCGATACATCCTGTAAAGATCAAAATGGTAACTCCCTAAATGATGCTCTTATGATAGGGCCAACCCTAAAGTCAGAATTAAGGCATTTACTGATAAGGTGGAGGAAATACCCTATTTGCTTATCAGCTGACATCGTTAAGATGTACCGTCAAGTCAAGGTGGCTGGTCAAGATACAGATTACCAACGATTGTTATGGTGTAATCAGTGGAATGGTGAGGCTGAGGATAACGAAAATGCAGAAGCTACTAGAAAATCAAAGGCAAGTATACAGGAATATCGCTTATTGCGACTAACATTCGGAACCGCTTCAGCGCCCTATTTGGCAGTAAAGACTCTGCAACAACTGGCTCGTGACGAAGGTGCACTGTATCCTGAAACAGCTAAAAAATTAGTTAGTGATTTTTATGTGGATGACTTGCTATCGGGCTGTCAAACAGTGGAAGAAGGATTACAGATTTATAGAGAATTGAACATAATGCTAAAAAAATGGAGGGTTTGAACTTCAAAAGTGGATGACAAATGACAGTAAACTACTGGAAAGGTTAAAAAAGGAGGAAGAAGAAAAGGATATAGGAAAAGGGATTAACTTAAAAACAGATGTGATAGTTAAGCTTTTAGGACTTACCTGGAATCGACGATCCGACGAATTTCAGTACACGGTGACACTTCTGCCGCAGGCAGCACCTGTAACAAAAAGAAAGGTTTTGTCAGACATAGCTAAATTATAAGACCCCCTAGGTTGGCTTGCGCCATGCATAATCAAAGCAAAGATTTTAATCCAAAAATTGTGGCTGGCAGGAATAAATTGGGACGAAGAAATTCCAAACTCAATACTCAAGGAATGGATTACTTACCGGAACGAGTTAGAAAATTTGAAACAATTCCAGTTGCCTCGTTGGATGAAAACCAAAGGTGACGATGAAGTGGTAGAACTCCATGGATTTGCAGATGCTTCGAATGCTGCGTATAGTGCAGTAGTGTATTTGCGAGTTGTTGATTCGGATGGAAATATTTACGTCAGCTTGGTTACCTGCAAAACAAAGGTCAATTCCAATTAAACAAATATCAATTCCTAAAATGGAGTTGTGTGGAGCAACATTATTAAGTAAGCTTATGAAGGAGGTGTCTGAAGTGTTGAACATTGAAAGGTCTCATATTCATGCTTGATGAATATTCAGAAGTGGTTTTGGCCTGGTTGAGAAGACATCCAAGCAAATGGCAGACATTTGTTGGAAATCGTGTCTCAGAAATTCTGAGCACACTTGATTCTAATCAATGGTCACATATTCCATCCAGCCAGAATCCTGCTGATTGCGCATCGAGAGGGCTAAATCCATCAGATTTGTTGAAAAATACTTTGTGGTTTTATGGTCCACCGCTTCTTCAGGAAAAGACCGTAAAATATTCTAAACCAAAAAACGATGAAACTCAGTTGGAAATAAGAAAGGTTCACTTTACTGAAATGGATAAATTCATTTGGGACAAATGCTCTTCATGGACCAAGCTGGTAAGAGTGGTGGCTTATTGCAGGCGTTTCCTGTGTGAGAAAAATAACTCTGAACGCCGTCATAATTACCTTACAGCTCAAGAGTTAAAACATGCTACTGACACCTGTATTAGACAATGCCAACGGGAACATTTTAAAAGGGATTTGAACTTTTGAAAGCTAATGAACCGAATAAAATCAAGGGTCCTCTTAAACCTTTAAATCCGTTTGTAGACGAATCAGGACTGCTACGAGTGGGAGGACGTCCGGAAAAATCCCAATTGGACACAAACAAAAGGCATCCGATTCTGCTTCCTAAAAAATCGCCTGTAACGGATTTAATTGACGCTAACGCCCACACAAACACGCTACATGGAGGTCCGTAGCTTATGCTTACATATTTGCAATCCAAATACTGTATTTTAGGCTTCAAATTGTTGACAAAATCACATGTCAGAAAATGTGTGACATGTTTCAAGGACAGGGCAAAATCTGCCACGCCTTTATTGGGCCAGCTTCCAGCTGCTAGAGTAACACCTTCTAAACCATTTAAATGCTGTGGAATTGATTACGCTGGACCCATCAACGTACGGACAACAAAGGGCAGAGGATACAAATCATATAAGGGATACATATGTGTTTTTATTTGTATGGCGACTAGAGCAATTCATCTGGAAGTAATATAGTTAAACATCCAGGAACTGATAACATTACACGTGTAGTCACTTTGCGAACTAAAAATACAGTTATCAAGAGACCAGTATCCAAGCTCTGTATACTTCCAACTGATACTGGACCCTCTGCTAACCAATAAAATGTTTAATGTACTTCTTAACCCCTTATGGGTATCTATATAATATATTTTATTTGTAATGGGTAAATATAGGTTACTTACTTTGTTTTGTTATTGTATTGTGACATGGTGGGCGGTTTACTTTTATTGTTTTATTGACACGATAATGTTAATTAAGGACGATTCTGTTTATATCGTCCTTGGTGGGCGGAATGTTTAATGATTTAGTTCATAAGTGCGATCATAGATGGCGCTTGCTGTATGTTGCTTCACGCGGTGTAAAGGTTTTTTGATTTAATGACCCTAGGGTTCATACGGCTCACAATAAAAAAGAAAACTAATTGGTTTGTTAGTACTGTATATTGAAGTATAATTTCAAATACATACTTACCTAGAACTACCTCGTCATACCTATGTACTGGATTATACAAAATCCTTTTAAATTATAATTTATGTAATTATCCTTATTCATTGTTGCTGTAAATAGTGACCTAAATATAATCTTTTAATTAGTACAGTTTGCCAAGAAATTTGTACATAAAATAAAGTATGGGTAATTTTGATTAACTACACACATATTATTTATTAAATTACAAGTTATTTTATTTTCTCAGTGGTGGCACGTGATCTAATCCGGAAATAATTTACTTACTTTCGTAATCTGGTTACACGTGATGTTACCCAAAAAGTGAGGAGCTTATTATCGGGATGGTTCTATTTTTATTGTCTGAAGTATTTATACTATTATTTCATCGGTGATGGCACGTGAATACACCCGGAAATATAAAACTTAATTTCTTAATGTGATGACACGAGATGTTATACAGAAACTAAATGTAAAGCTGATTCAATAAGAGCCCTTGTTCTATTAGATCCTGAATATAACTTTTGCGTCGAGTATAAAGAAATGGAGTCCAACGCGTACGATTACGGCGGTGGCAGTGGTAACGTCAGTGAGGAAGAAGCCGCATCTGAGCGCCGCAAGCCAAAGTTCGTCATTGAAATATCCACGCCAGCACCCTTCTCACTTGAAGCTGAAACTATTATTCCCGAGAAGTCATCACAAGACGAGGAAAGTACTCTTCCCCCAGAAATCTTGGCTGATCTTGGGTAAGCAAAAACCTCAGATGTTTTTGCTTACCCAAGATCAGCCAAGTTTTCGCTCAGAAGATCCCTACGGAAGTCCCTGAACGTTGGGGTAAAATTATAATAGATAGGTTAACGAAGGAACAGAAGGAGAACTTGCTTACTAAAACACTGATCATCGAAAACTTTCAACCTGCTATAGCGCCAAGATTGCTCGTCGAGATTGTGTCAGTAATTAATGAATCGACTAAAAATCATGACAGGCGTGAAAAGATGCAAAACCAACTAGGTTGTGGTATTGCAGGCTTAGCACATTTAACGTCGGATTTAAAAAGTAAAGAAATCAGCAAATAAGAAATAATTAAACAAATATACCTGAAACTTATCACCACGAGGGAACAATTTATCGTAGACGATTAATTATCCCAATCTTAGACAAAAGCTTTATTAATGTAATTCAAGGCAATAAACGGAACAAATTGCTCTTCGGTGATCATTCAAGCGAAAATACCAAAACTACCAAGACAATAGAAAAATCTAGCCTGCGGATCAAAAAATCGCAATTGTCTGCTCCTAGAAAACCATGAAAATTGAGCTGGAAACTCAAAATCCCCCCCCACAGCGGGTGCCCATGTGCAAGCTCGGCCTACCCTCCACATCAGCAGCCCGCCACCCACAGGCAACTGCCAGCGGCACGTCGCCCACCACTGGCCCCACCGTCGACTGGCTGCAGAACTATCGCAGCCGCTGCTAAAGGTACCATACGCTGGTCGAATTCAATACTTTTTACACGATTAGTTATACATAAAAATGGATCCACAAATATTGAACATAGTAAAGGGCTATTCGTTAATATTCACTCGAACTCCTACCCAACTCGTAGAGTCTGATAATACTCTTGGTTCTCAAGACCGAAATGTTGAAATTGATCAAGCAACTCAAACGCTTAGGATCAATTGTCCAATGTACCGATTTTGATGTAAATTTATATCTCCGATATATCATATTCCTAAAAGTTACTGGTCATATAAATTTATTCGTAATTTGAAGTCACTTAATAAATTTATGATCTTAAAGAAGCTTATTTTTTAGTTCCCATCCATAAATGCTCTAGAAAGTACTTACGATTTCGTTTCAATTATAAATTGTATGAATTTACTTGCCTTCCGTTCGACTTGTGTACAACTCCGTTCATTTTTACGAAATCGACAGTGAACAGTCCTACGCCGTATAGGCCATAAATTTGTAGCGTATTTACATGACCTCTGGATCACGTCTGACGACTACTCGTAAAAGTCGTGTTAAAATTCAATAACAGAAGTTATTTATTCTTGACAGCAATTAGGTTTTGTAATAAATAATGATAAAAGTGTTCTTATACCGAGTAAGATGTGTAACTTAACTCTAACTATGAGCAGTGTGCTACTGAGTTTGCTCAGTATTTTTATTCGGTATTTAGCCCTAAGATGTCTAAGCTGGACGTGGAGACGGCAGTGAATCAGGCTGGTGGTAAGAATGGTGCGGCTAGGGTACACTTAGAACAACTAAAGCTTGATGAAGTACTTTACGCTCTGCAAAAACTCAAGCCAAAAAAGTCAACGGGACCCGATGGCATACCGCCCTACATTTTCAAAGACTGTAATCAGTGCCTGGCGGAGGCAGTGTTTCCAGATAGATGGAAAACAACCAAGGTAGTCCCAGTACCAAAAGAAAAGTCAGCATCAAACGTGGACCAATATAGGCCGGTTGCTGTGCTTTCGACACCAACTAAAGTACTGGAGGCTGCAGTACACAAGAGCATCCTCTCGCAAGTTAATGTACAGCTTTCGGATGAGCAACACGGTTTTAGACCCGACAGGAGCACCACCAGCAACCTAATTAATTATATGAATTATATTGTACCTGAAGTGGATGCTGGAGGACAGGTAGATGTAGCTTTCTTGGATTACAAAAAAAGCTTTCGACCTAGTGGATAATGACATACTGCTCACAAAACTGGCAGGTGTAGGATTTACTCCCCATTTACTAACATTTTTTGCTAGTTATATGCGGAACAGAAAGCAGTATGTAGAATATGCGGGGTGTAGGTCAGAAAACTATTTAACTAGGTCCGGAGTAAGTCAGGGCAGCAATCTCGGTCCATTGCAATTCATATTGATGATAAATGACCTTCCAACGGTTGTCAAAGATGCTCATTGTACTCTATTTGCAGATGACCTGAAACTGTATCTTGCTGTGAGGAACAGAGAGGATTGCCAAAAGTTACAACAAGATATAGATAGGGTGGTAGCCTGGAGCCAACATAATAACTTACAATTTAACATCACGAAGTGCATAACTATGACCTTCAGCCGTGTACTATCTCCAGTTACGTACCAATACCAGGTTAACGGGGCACCAATAGCGAAAGTGTCAAAAGTCAAAGATCTAGGGGTTAATTTCTCCTCTAAACTAGAATTTGGAGAGCATATAACCAAAATCTGTAAGAAAGCCGAAAGAAATTTGGGATTCGTACTACGGATAGCTAGGGACTTCACTAATATAAAGACAGTTATTGCATTATATAATTCTTTAGTGAGGAGCCAAATAGAATTCAACGCGGTCATCTGGTCTCCACATGAGACTAAGTATAGTATCATGTTGGAGAGAGTGCAGAATATATTTATTAGATATTTATATCAAAAAATGTATGGAGTATACCCATTTTACCCAAATAAGTATCCTACCTTATTCACCTTAGGTATGGTAGGATACAATGAGCTAAAGGTTAGGAGGAATTTAGCGCTTGTTTCATATATCTTTAAGGTGATGAGGGGAAAGATTCACAATCCAGACGTATTGCAACAAGTGCGCATATGTGTTCCGGACAGATACGTGAGGCGGCGGCGGCGGCCCAGCTGATAGCTGTGCCGCGCGGCCACACTAAGCTGGTGACTGAAGCGCCCTTTACGCGCGCCCTCCGTATCCTCAACCGTATAGCAGAAGACATAGATATATTTTGTTGTACTCTGGGTGGGTTCATAGTAAGAGCTCTGTTTGAAATTAGTTATGGTCCTTATGTGATATAGATACGTGTTTGAAATAGCAATAAGTACATGTCTGTAATCGAAAATTATTAGCTTGTAACTATTTAGTTGGAGTTGGTAAAATAGTTGTCTACATTATCGCATTAGGTGATAAACCTGTAAAGATAATTGTATAGTGGAAAATAAATAAATAAATAAATAAACTTTCTTGAATTTTTTTACTGGAATTCACAACATGTGACCGTAGAATTACTATCAGAAAAACGTTGTAAAATTTATGAAAAGATTAAGAATATGTCTTATAAATCGGAAATGAAGATAAGAGATTTTGCTCAATTTATAGGTACCCTAGTACCTTAGTGGACCTGCATGTCCAGTGGTAGCTTATAGCTGGATATATATCTAAGAACTTTGTGAGGGAAAAAAGTCTTGATCTCTTAAAAGACAAAGGTTATGACGCAAAAATGAAAGTCAACGCCTTAATAAAAGATGATTTTTTATGGTGCAGAAATAAATTATGCAAACTATTATATTAGAACAGATCATTTTCAATTAGAAATTTTCTCCGATGCCTCACTTACAGGGTTGAGAATGATCTGCAATGGAGAAACAGTAAACGTATATTGGTCACAGAAAGAAATGGAAAAACATATTAAATATTTCGAACTTGTAGAAAACTTTATGTGTCTAAATTGCTTTTGTAACAAAATTACCAAATCTGATGTTTGGTTAAGAGTTTAATAAAACTATTATTTACGGATTTTATCGCGTTTAATTACAAATTTAATTTATTTTTATTATCCCGACGTTTCGGGTGCTTGTGTGCAAGTGCAGTACCCATGGTCACGGGGGGGGGGGGGGGGACTGAGATGTTTGATGTCCCAATGTCATAGTCCAGCTAGCTTCAGTTTTTGAATATAAATATAATATGTATTTTATATTCAAATTATATATTTTAAAAAGTAAGTTTTTCACAGGATATGTGATATGTGATTCTTGTGGCGTTGTTGAATTAAATATACACGTGATCCTTTTCCAAAGCCTTGATTTTTATTTGTTCATTTTGCAATTAAGCACTAAAGGTCTACATAATTATTAATTCTTCTAGGATGCAGCAACGGAGTATAATTTATGGTTAATTGAAGTTACCCTAAGTGAACTTCAACCAAAATTATACTAGTTGCTGCTCTTAAACTAAAAAACACTTGTAATTAATTGCAGAATGAAAAATTACTTTTAACTCTTTCGATCGTGTTGAATTCAGAATACTTAGTAAATCAAATTATACATCTTTTGGGTACCTGTCCTAAGAATATATTATCAAGAGTTTTTCCTTGAACATCCGATGGAATTGTTAAAACTTTAACTTCAGCTCGAGTAATAGGATATTTAACAGTGGTAGAAGCTAAAACTTTTTGATGTGCGAGAAGTACATTTGGATTAATTCGTGCTTGTCTGACAATAAGAGTTGCGTCCGTAATGCCAACTTTAAGCTTTACGACGTTTGACCCAGCAATTACATTAAAACTCTTTCCATTTTTTTTCGATCTTTCACTCTGATCGAGACGCCCGGCTGGGCTGGTAGGCTCACAATGGCTTACAAAAGTCAAAGGACAATATTTTTTATTATTTATTTTTTAATTTTTTGTAAAAATAATATCCTAAAATTCGTGTGATGATGCAGTACCACAGAAAGCAGACTACATAGTTATTAAATCTCTACGGATGCAGCAACTCGTATAATTTTGGTTGAAGTTTACTTAAGGTAAGTTCCATTAACCATAAATAGAACAGTTGATGGTATGATTTACAAGTTTTTATTCATATGGAATTTATATCTGCAAAACACGTCACACACAAGATTCCAGAAAACGTTTATTATAGGAAATACTTTAGAATCATCTGTATTATACTGGAGTTCCACACCTTTCACTATAAATAGAAGTAATGTATTATGTTGCAATAATCCTATAAGAGAAATCTCCTCATCATTACTTGTGTGGCTCATTTTACGTTTTTCACTTTATAAATAAATAATTTCATGTTTTTATATTTATCGTGGAACGGAATTTAAATATTATTCATTTGTTAAAATGTTTGATGGCTCCTCTTCACGATCGGCCATGATGGGCGATTACACGCGAGCACGATCGTGTAGAGGGGCTAATCGCCTGTAGTTACCCATCATCGTCCTCAATTGTCGTTGATCGTCGTCGTGATCGTGGCGATCGGTGCCTTGTCGGTTTTTCGGGCACACATCAAAGGAAATCATTTATAATTGATCGATCGCCGATCATTCATTCACCGGAGGACAGCGAGCAGTGCGTAAATAAAAGTGAGTGCGAGTGCGGAGTGCGAAACAATGACTATTGGGTTGTGGGAAGAGACATTCAAGTTCATAGAACTATATATATATATATATATATATATATATATATATGTATATATAACAACGATCGTGTGGATGCTTGCACGATGATGGTGGCGATTACCTTGCCGAGTACAGAGGATCAACGAGTGTCGATGGTATAGAGGCGGCTTGAAGGTGAAACACTCGCGTTTTAATTAAACGAGGCGCGTCAATAAACAACTCTTCAACAAAATATGACAAGGCTTTAGTAAACACCACTCTGAATGGAAAGCCGTGTCATTTGTGTAAGGATAATGCAAAACTGAATAGTAGAATTCTTAATATAAGGAATTAATCAATGCAATAACAATATTTATTACAAGTAAACATAATCAATGCCACAGTATAATAAAATAACATGGTGTATGACCAAACTACTTGTCACTCAGGCTGCTCGTCTCTGAATGATTCCCGGCCGCCCGTGTTGCTAAGCGTCACTTTAACACAATCGAGTCAAAACGTAATCGATTATTTTCTCAGATATAACAAGACTTGACCATAGACTCCTTAGTATTGATACACCGATTTTAACAACTACTCTAATATATAAGTCTTGTTACAGTCGGCCATTCTTTAAAAACGAGTCCCTTCGTTTCTTATTAAGTTATAAGTTAATAAAGGGATACTGTTTTAATTTTTGACATATTGTACAATAACTCATATTTCCTAAATTTACATAAATTGTCACACCATTTTAATTACTAGTGGTAATTATAGTACAATGTGTTATATCTAATTATACAACTGTGCATAGTGGGAGTTACTTCCTTCACTCTCACAACGCATCACTTATGATAATTGGTTAACTCATGGGCGGCTAGTTTATAAGCCAATCATACCCGACAACATACAACACAACATGCACAAAATTTTTACTGAATCTTAATTATATCCCAGTGTTGTGAGGGTTCCTTCACCGTCACTCAATCTCATTTAGTTAAACTAACATTTAATTAGCCTTCTAATTTTTGTTCTATTTATACACAATTTTACCACTTCTACTTTCACTAACCTTGAATCAGTGATTTTAATATAATTCAGTTAAGACACGAATATACAACTTTCTTAGATATTTAAGTTATTATAATTATATTTAGTTTCAATTAGTTTTCATTGCAATTATTATAATTTTCACTATCACTGACTTCACTGGACAAGCAACCAAAGACATTGAAAGTCAACTATGGGAATATTTTAACAATGGTAACAGTTGCTATAAATATTGCCCCTTTTCTCCTCAAAGGAGTGTCTTCTTCAAGAAACCTGTAATTTGGTAGGACATTTTTTTAAATCTTATATGGACCCTACACTTTGCTTCCAACCATTTGATTCACTGACTCGGTACCGATACTCTCGCCCTTTCTATCCTAACGAGATAACCCTCTTTATAATCAGAATACATAAACACACACAGTTGTCACCTAGAGAAATAGAAAGAGACTACGGACTTCTATTTGGTATGATTTTGACACACCTCTCTCGCTCCCTTTACATTCATGTACCTACGCATACATGTTCGCAGTTTAAGGGTACACTTAATCTGGTACATTTTCAATATATCGCTAATTTGCTTTACAAGCTTTCATATAGGGCGTCTTTGTCACCCTCTCCTCGTTCATTCTTTCTACATGACCTAACCACCGAATAATTATGGTCACAATATCTTACAAACCACACTTTTCTCTCATCACACAATTTCTCATCCTGTCATTCAGGTTAATCAGGTCCTAAGATACTTCTTAATTACCGACAAACAGCATTTATTTTACTATCGTGATTTTGCTGCCAAACTCAGCTTTCGCTACCGTACATTAAGGTAGGGATTTACACAGCATTGTGAATTACACAATAGAATGTAAAGCCACATTTACTCATTTCCTGCGTTCGCTCATTATTCTATATCCTTATCATATCTACCATTCCTGCGAAATACACTTCCCAAATACACAAACTCATCCACTTGATCAACATACTCCTATGATGATGATCAAGAGTTGTGTTTTTTATTATTTATTGTAAAGTGTATTTATCTTATTGTAAATAATGTAAATACTTATTGAAATAATTGTTTTTTTTTTCTTTTACATTTTTTATTTACCAAACTGGAAAAAAGTCGCTTTTAGCATTTTTACCATGGAATTTAGAATATATAAAAAAGGTGAATGTACACATTGACACAACACAATCAAGCTTACTTAACAATAATTCTAACAACATATTATTTTATATAGTTTCCATTCATAATTCATAAGATATTGCCATTTTAATGACACGCGCCACGTGTGCAATAGATCACTCGTTTAGGGTTGGGCAGTATGCGCCAAAGCGACCATTTGCGCCGGGACAGTTGAGAGGCTAATTTTATACAGTCCTCAAACAAATATAAGATACAGTGAAAACATCCATAATATGTGAAAACCTATTTCACATGTTATTGACGTTATCACTGTCTTCATTAGATACATGTCTTTTTGCGGGTGTGAATACAGAACGGTCGCGATGTGTGCGTAGATTATTATCAGCATTTTTCCAACCGTAGTAAGGTGGAATGGGGACAGGCGTTTCAACCCGCCTGGACTATCGGTTTCTTTCATTCCATCTCTGACGCTCTTTACGTACCTCCTTTTCAAACGTCTTTTTCTTCTCCCTCTCTCGTGACACTTTGCGTTCCTGCTCACCTAACGTATGCGTTCTGCTTGAACTTTTACTTCGACGGTATATTCTACGATGATCGTGTGCAACACTGTGTCCTTGAAACTGCTGCAATCGTGGACTCCGCTCACTACAATTACTGCGGTTGCGGTGATTCTTCGCAGATGTCGACCTCGACCTTCGGATGTCTCACTGGATAATCGCAGTCGGTCACTGGTGCGACACGAACTATGAGTTCGTCGAGAATTCGCCTCGGCTCCTTTGTCGCTCCTTTTCCTGGAACTCAAAATAATTCTCATGTATATAATTACAAAAAAGAACAAATCTCTATTTTCATTCATTCAATGACGGAAAGTTATTTAAAATTTCTTTTATTATTGCTAGTCCCAATTTTAATGTATTATATTTTCGACATATAATGTAATACAGTCACCGCTCACTAACTAAAGTTTTGCACTCATCGAACTTTGGATTTTTTTTTAAATCTGCTTACATCACAAAATCTATTGATCATTATCAGCCCATTTTATCACCTTTGTGGGTTGATTTAATTGCATTAATTTTATAAACTAATATTTCTATACTATTACTACTACTTTCTAAGCATGTTGTAAAAATATATATTTAATGAAGAATACGTTAAAGTCTTTTTTTTAATCTATTTTAAACACGAAAATTAGCGATCATATCTAATTTATTTTGGTGCTATTGAATGTTAGTTTTTTTTTTAATGTCACCAATGGAAATTAATATTTTCAATCACATTATGAGGCATTTAATCATAAAATAAATAAAATAAAAGAGAACAAACAACACTAAGTAAAAAAATTTAATCTAGTTAGATTGGGCGAATCGTGGGTCATATTAGTGTCTTACTGCATTTAGTAGGTACTAGGTACATAACATAAAACTTAAACACTCACGCCTATCACCCAGAGGGGTAGGCAGAGACTACAGACTTCCAGTTAGCACGATCCTGACATACCTTTCTCGCCTCTTCCACATCCATATACCTACGCATACATGCTCGTCGGTTAAGGGTACTCTTAATTTGGCCCATTTTTAGTATATCGCCAATTTGGTCGACAAACTTCCGCCTAGGACGTCCCTTTCCGACTCTTCCATTCACTTCTGCAACATATATTTGCTTTATCAGTCTTTCCGCATTCATTCTTTCTACATGACCAAACCACCGAAGCATTCCTTTCTGTCATCCTGGTCACTGCGTCATCTTGCAAACCACACTTTTCTTTTATCACACAGTTTCTCACCCTGTCACTCAGATTCAGCCCTAACATACTCCTTAGCGACCGCATTTCTACTGCATTTATTCTACTCTCGTGCTTCTTCTGCTACACCCAACTTTCACTACCATACGTTAAAGTAGGGACTAATACAGCATTGTGAATTGCCATACGTGCCTTTTTTGATACATTCTGACTTTTTACAATAGAGTGTAGAGCCCCATTTACTTTATTTCCTGCATTCACTCGTCGTTCAATGTCCTTATCATATCTCCCATCCCTGCTGAATACACATCCCAAATATACGAACTCATCCACTTGCTCAATTAACTCTCCTTCTATTCTTATTTCACATACCGTTTTGCTTTCTTCTCTTTCAAAAACCATTACTTTCGTCTTACTTGCGTTCACTTTCATTCCCCTTTCTTTTAATTCCCCGTTTATTAATGTAACCATCATTTGCAAATAAGCCGCCGAAGTCATTTGACGGTTAACTCGCCCATTCTTAACCCACATTCTTCATCTTTCAAAGTTTGCAAACACCTGTCCATAAATAAGTTGAACAGCCAAGGGAAAGCTACACAGACCTGTCTGACACCTTTTTGGATGCCAAACCAGTCCGAGTAGACCCCATTGATCCTGACACAAGCACTAGAGTTCCTATAAAGAGACCTTAATGACTGTATCAAACCAGCGCTCAATCCATATGAGTTCAGTGTTTGCCATAACACATCCCTGTCCACTCTGTCATAAGCCTTTTCCAAGTCCATGAACGCACAAAAACTTTTTGGTTTTTCGCCAAAAACTTCTCCGCGATCATGCGCATGGAAAAGACTTGATCTGTACACCCCATTCCCTTTCTAAATTCGGCTTGCACATCCCAAATTTTTTCATCAGTTTCTTTCATAACTCTTTCAATTAGTACCTTAGTATACAGTTTTCCCACAATGCTAAGAAGGCTGATACCACGGTAGTTTTTACATTCCTGCTGTGCCCCTTTTCCTTTTATATCGGGACTATCACGGCTTTGCACCAGTCTCTCGGTACCCGCTTTAGTTCCCAACATAAATTAAACAAGGTGTACAGTAGGCCTGCCACCACGTCCTCTCCAGCCCTTAGCATTTCGAGTGAAACTCTATCGTATCCGGCTGCCTTACCTACTTTCATGCTTTTCGTTGCTTTCATTATTTCATCTATACTTATCTCCCTATCTCTTTCATCTTCTTTCGGAATTTCTATTTCATTTAGTTCACACTTCTCTTCACTCATAAATACGCTTTCAAAATATTCCTTCCATCTCTTTAGACTCAACAATTCATCATTCAGGATACAGCCATTCTCGTCACGTATCGCATTCAATCTAGGCTGTTTTGAAAGTCCCCTGGTATTTCTTACGAGTTTCCAGAACATTTTAATATTTGCCTGAAAGTTATCCGATATTCTTCTATCATTCTTATCCGTTCTTTCGTGCTTTTTCCTTTCAACTAATTCTTTTACTCTCTTATTTAGACGTTTAAACTCTGCCTTTTTTCTTTCATTCTCATCATTCTTACCGCCAGAATTACCAGCTTTGGTCGCTAGTAAATCTAGCTATGCTCTCTTCTTTGCTTCAACTTTCATACGTACCTCATCATCCCACCATAACGTATTGTCTTTAATTTCATTCGTTCTCTTACTAACAGCACATACTTCGGTAGCTGCATCCACTAAACCTTTCTTAACATTATGCCACACATTCTCTAAGTCTAACTCATTCACACACAACTCATCCAAATTACTTGGATGAGTTGTGTGTGAATGACTAGGTACATAACTTTCTAATATAATTGTAAATGCGTTGATTTTTCATTAAAGCGAGAATAAATAAAAATTAGTATCACTATTTAACGGTCAAACTCGTGGAGTAGTTTAGCACAAAAAAGTTGTGCTGTGAATCCCACTTCTGAGATATAAAAAGTTACAGCCTATATACGTCCCACTGCTGAGCACAGGCCTCCCCTCATTTTTATGAGAGGGTTTTAGGGCGGAGAAGTGGCCGCCGCGCTGCCCCAATGCCTGTTGGCGAACTTCACATGTCTTAGAAATATTTTTTATCTTATTCCTCAGACATGCAGGTTTTCTCACGATGTTTTCCTTCACCACCGAGCACGTGGTAAATCAGCACTTAAAATTGCAAATTACAATTTCATTGGTACCGGTGGTGATCGAACCCGAGTTACTCGCGTTCGATCGCCGCCGGTTTGTTATATTACAGCGACTGTTAACCATCTGAGCTACCACGGCTCTAAGATGTAACGGTACCTCAAAGGTGAATCGTAGAACTCTAAATAAAAAGAATTAATCAATGCAGTAACAATATTTATTTCAAGTGAAATAAACCAATGACACAGTATAACGAAATAATATAATATTATATCACCAACCTTCTTGAGACTTTGGCGGCTCGTCCCTGAATGACTGCCGACTGCCCGTGTTGCTAAGCGGAAAAGTTACTTTGACACAATCGAGTCAAAACGTAATCGATTATTATCTCAGTTAGTACAAGACTTGACCATAGACTCTCTCTATCTAGACTAATAGAATACTAAATATTGATGGAGTTATTTAAGCAACTACTCTAATATATAAGTCTTGTTACATTGGTTTTAACTGTCTTATAAAAATTGTATACCGTGTAGTGAAATATGTAGTACTTCAGTCAATTTTTTCTACTCTTAAAGGTTTTTGGGTAATCGTGTTAAAATTGCATAAGTTAAATACCTTATTAAATTTCGCGTCATTTTAGCAAAGTATCGAGCCCCTTTATTAGTTAGAAGAATTGGTTATTTATAAATATTTTGTTTAAACATATTATGTAAGGAAGTATGATGTTAAATGAAAATTAATATTTTTTTATTTCTCAGTAATAAAACACGATAGGTATAAATAATTATTCGAAATTAGAAATCAGATACTGATGTTAACTAACAAATTCCTTTGATTCAGTGTCGGTCATGGATTTATAATACTTCATGTCCGTTTAATAAGATGATTTATTTAAGGAATAGGTTAGTAGCTCGCGGCTTCGCTCGCGTGGGTTTGAATTAAGAAGCATCAATAATACTATTTCGTACTAAAATTTGCTATACCTGATCACTAATAGACACATCGGTATCTGTGTCTATGTTGGACGTAGAAATGATTGGAATTTGGTAATATTATACGAGAGCGACACTGAAAGTTTTTAGAACTGGCCACTTGTAAACGATATAATAAAAAACAAGTTCAAATTTTCAAAATTGAACTCTTTGCTAATATTTATTATTTATGTATGCCATTATGTATGTATTTTATTAATTTGTTATTTGTTTAAGATTTGGCAGCGAATTGAAAATTGTCTGTGTCATGTCAGCATGAATTTAACGCCAGAAATATTTCGTTAAATGATTTTTGTGACATTTAACGTCATTTAAGTCAACAAGAAAGTTATGATATTTACAACCTATTTAATGAGTTTAAACATGGTCGCACTAATCTCACTTACACGTTCAATGACGGCCTTCTGCCGCGAAGACTGAAGATAACATCAGTGTTGTGAGGCGTATGACATAGACTGACAAAAGAGTTATTTATCAGCAGATTTAGACAAGCTTAGGCATCGGTATGAGTCAAGTGCACAAAGTCCTCCAAGAATACTTAGCGGTCAGGAAGCTCGGTGCCCGGTGGATACCTCATAATTTGACAGAGGCCCAAAAACTCCGTAGTTTTGATTGGTGTTGTGAAATAGTTCAAAGATTTAACGGAGATCACTCAAATGCTGTGTTTGACATACTTATTAGAGAAGAAAGCTGGATTTATTGCTATGATCCTAAGAGATGCCTTCTTAAGACAACGTTTTTAAACCATTTAGATTTCCTACTGATGAACTATATCTACATCATAAAATATTGTCATTAAGAAAACTCTATATTATCAGGTCTGTCCTTAAATTACATAAGTCCTTGCCATATGAACACAAAGTTCAAATAGGTAGAAGGAAGTGTAAAGTAGCTCCTATTACTCCATGTAGAACTCTTTTTGCCAGACGTCAGTATCAAGCTCACTCTGCCTATCTCTACAATAAGCTTCACAACAAATATTCAATATATAACCTTTAACTATATGAATGTAAAAACACAATAGTTCACTGGCTCGAGACGCTAGGGTACCATGACGTGGAGGACTTTTTATTTAAATACGAATCGTAGACAATACAAATTTTAATGATTTATCATCACACAGGAAGTCATTCTCAGAAACATGCACGTGTGTGTGCATGTCGTATGTTACACACACACACACACGACACACACACACACACACACACACACACGAAGACAACACACACACACACACACACACACACACGCACGCGCGCACGCACGCACGAAGCACGCACGCACGCACGCACGAACGCACGACACGCACGCACGCACGCACACGCACGCACGCACGCACGCAACGCACGCACGCACGCACGCACGCATGCACGCACGCACACGCACACGCACACGCACACGCACACGCACACGCACACACACACACTCTCACACACACACACACACACACACACACACGCACACGCACACGCACACGCACACGCACACGCACACGCACACGCACACGCACACGCACACTGTAGTGTTATGCTACTTACATATCATTTTACACTATTTTAAATTTATTTTTCCATTCTGTTTTTGATTTTCTGAATTAGCCTCAAAACTGGATATTTTGCATCACCTTTATTTTCATAGGATCCTGTAACGTTTTTAAACCATAAAAACACAATAACAAATCATTTTCACATCGTATTTTCACGTTATCAGCACTTTTTTAAATCGGTGTCAATGGAGTCTACCTTTTTCGGTATTTTATTTAGTTCTCCGTAACTCTGCAATATCGGGCTTCGTGCGCACTGTTGCGCTACCTTTTTTCCTATATCAATAATATCTCATTTTTCACCTAAATCTTGCCGTTTCTCTATTACGAGCCTAAAACCAAAATTTGACATGTTTTGAAATCGTTGTTTATCTGGTTGTCATGGCAATTTTTATTCAAATATCGTTACCGGCCTGATGTTTTTACTTCAAAAAATACTCTTTTCTTCTTGGCCATTTACAAAAATTTGCTTTTAATTTAAATAATTTCAAATAATTTCTCGTTCTTATCCCAGATCCGTCAAAAAGTATAAAAGCCGAAGAATCGGCCAATAGAGGTTCTCACTTCAGCTTTGATACGAGAAGCACCTCTTAAAGGCTTTATCCGCACTGCCTCGGGATCTTGCAAGCCTCTGCCTTCTCCTGAAGTCGTCGCCTAGCCACGCCTACGCCTCCACCTATTAGTGCCCGCGCTATCTTCGGCCGCTGAGCGTGCTTGTCTCAAGCGCTGCGTGTTCCTACTCCAGACGCTGCGTGTCTACTCCAGGCGCTGTGTGTGTCTACTCCGGGTGTTGTGTGTGCTCATTCTGGTCGCTGTGTGTGCCTACTTCAAGCGCTGCGTGTACCTAGATTAGGCGCTGTGCATCTACCACAGGCATAGCCTGTACATACATTGTTTCCGTACTCATTTATCTTTATTAACTTTTATTTTTTTTAAAAATTGTAATTCACTATCATCACTACAGCCCATCATCACCCTCATACCTTTTTTTTTATAAAAAAATAATATTTTTTTATAAAATAATAGCTGTAAATATCTTTACAATTTTTTTAAATAAATTATTTTCTTTTTTGGTTGTTTCGTTGTTAGGTTAGGTTCCATAGTTTTTAATTGTGGCTTTACATTTTATAAAAGAAACTGTAAATATCTTTACAAATTTTAAATAAATTATTTTCTTTTTGGTTGTTTCGTTGTTAGGTTAGGTTCTTTAGTTTTTAACTGTCGCTTCACGACATTTTGGCGCCCAACGTAAAAGTTCTTCTCTCTTAATTTTTCCTTTTTCTCTTTTCTTCACCTTTACTACGCCTTATCCATTTCCTTTTGATTTAATTGCTTTCTCTTTCATTCTTAACTCTTTATATACTCATCCTTATCATATCTTCCAAATTCTAAAACAAAACTTCATCTAGTTTTTCAACTTATCTAGATTATATTTAGACCTACATATAACACTTGATTTACATTCATCACTTTAATATTTTTATTCTAGATAACTTAAAGAGGTACAATTTTTAATTAAATTTTTATTTCTTAAACTTAACTTTGCACTTAATTATAACAATGAAAAGGGTTATTAAGTACGAATTCCTTAAAATACGAAGTGAAGATTAGATGTGAGGAACCAGCTAATACTGTTTTGCATGACACTACATTTGTATATATGTTTGTATTTTTGTATATAAGTTTGTATATATGTATAAATATCAATTTCAAACACATCTCATTAGTGATGTTGCTGATCTCTGGCTTTGAGCCCTACCGCTCTGGCCGTTCTTAATCTTTACTTAAGTGATAGCGATTAAAGCTTGCTTAAGATTAATTTCTTTATCTTTATCTTCACTCAGGAGCGGATGACAACTCCTTAAATAAGCCTGGATGTCTTTTCAAAATGTTTTTTTTTCCACGCAGGAGCGGATGACAACTCCTTAAATAAGCCTGAATGTCCTTTCGAAAACACACTTTTAGAGTGGTAGTCATTGAATGTGAACTCCACCCTTACCTGAATGCAGATGATGAATGTAAGAGATAGTATATCTGATTTTGCCTGGTGATGTCTGTTAGTGCAAAGCTGTGTTTTTATGGTTTATTTTAGAATGTACATGTCAAAATTTTTGCTGAGTCAAAAATTTTCCAGGGTCGGGGGGAAAATGTAGTGTTATGCTACTTACATATCATTTTACACTATTATAAATTTATTTTTCCATTCTGTTTTTGATTTTCTGCATTAGCCTCAAAACTGGATATTTTGCATCACCTTTATTTTCATAGGATCCTGTAACGTTTTTAAACCATAAGAACACAATAACAAATCATTTTCACATCGTATTTTCACGTTATCAGCACTTTTTTAAATCGGTGTCAATGGAGTCTACCTTTTTCGGTATTTTATTTAGTTCTCCGTAACTCTGCAATTTCGGGCTTCGTGCGCACTGTTGCGCTACTTTTTTTCCTATATCAATAATATCTCATTTTTCACCTAAATCTTGCCGTTTCTCTATTACGAGCCTAAAACCAAAATTTGACATGTTTTGAAATCGTTGTTTATCTGGTTGTCATGGCAATTTTTATTCAAATATCGTTACCGGCCTGATGTTTTTACTTCAAAAATACTCTTTTCTTCTTGGCCATTTACAAAAATTTGCTTTTAATTTAAATAATTTCAAATAATTTCTCGTTCTTATCCCAGATCCGTCAAAAAGTATAAAAGCCGAAGAATCGGCCAATAGAGGTTCTCACTTCAGCTTTGATACGAGAAGCACCTCTTAAAGGCTTTATCCGCACTGCCTCGGGATCTTGCAAGCCTCTGCCTTCTCCTGAAGTCGTCGCCTAGCCACGCCTACGCCTCCACCTATTAGTGCCCGCGCTATCTTCGGCCGCTGAGCGTGCTTGTCTCAAGCGCTGCGTGTCCCTACTCGAGTCGCTGCGTGTCTACTCCAGGCGCTGTGTGTGTCTACTCCGGGTGTTGTGTGTGCTCATTCTGGTCGCTGTGTGTGCCTACTTCAAGCGCTGCGTGTACCTAGATTAGGCGCTGTGCATCTACCACAGGCATAGCCTGTACATACATTGTTTCCGTACTCATTTATCTTTATTAACTTTTATTTTTTTTTTTAAATTGTAATTCACTATCATCACTACAGCCCATCATCACCCTCATACCTTTTTTTTATAAAAAAATAATATTTTTTATAAAATAATAGCTGTAAATATCTTTACAATTTTTTTTAAATAAATTATTTTCTTTTTGGTTGTTTCGTTGTTAGGTTAGGTTCTATAGTTTTTAATTGTGGCTTTACATTTTATAAAAGAAACTGTAAATATCTTTACAAATTTTAAATAAATTATTTTCTTTTTTGGTTGTTTCGTTGTTAGGTTAGGTTCTTTAGTTTTTAACTGTCGCTTCACGACAACACGCTCACGCACACGCGCACGCGCACGCGCACGCATACGCACACGCACACGCACACGCACACGCACACGCACACGCACACGCACACGCACACGCACACGCACACGCACACGCACACGCACACGCACACGCACACGCTCACGCGCACTCGCACGCGCACGCGCACGCGCACGCGCACGCGCACGCACTCACGCACGCACGCACGCACGCACGCACGCACGCACGCACGCACGCACGCACGCACGCACGCACGCACGCACGCACGCACGCACGCACGCACTCACGCACGCACGCACGCACGCACGCACGCACGCACGCACGCACGCACGCACGCACGCACGCACGCACGCACGCACTCACGCACTCACGCACTCACGCACCCACGCACACACGCACACACGCAGACACGCACACACGCACACACGCACACACGCACACACACACACACACACACACACACATTTGACATAAAATATAGTGGTTACTAACCGATCCCAAGATTTTTATCGCAGTTTTGGCACAATGTAATATCTGAAATTTATCATTCATTTTGTATTCTATCCCTTGAAATATTGCAAAATCTATAGATTAGTTTTATTATTAAAGACACTAAAAATAAATATTGTATTCTCGGTCCAATGGAAGAGCAGAGTCACCCAACACAAGCATTACTACATGCTTCCTGGGCGACTCTGGCCACAAAATAATGCTTGTAGACCTAAGTTAAAGAAATAAACAATTTTTATTTTTTGGTTATTATTATTATCCTTAAACTAAGAGACAGTCTGCTGTCTAGGTGTTTCCTTTCGAGGAGTAGCTAACTATAGTGAAAAGAGGTCGAAGCCTGGGAAAAAAGATGGTGGCCTCGTTTTTTGGAAAGATCACGCAACAATTGTTTTGGAGGTTTGAAAAACAATTACTGCAGAGTGTTACACTAAAAAATGTTTGTCACTTGTCTTGGAAAAATTTTCGGTATAACGGAGTAGGATTCCCCTTCATCACGGCGACGACCTTGTCGCACACCGCCAAGCAAACAATCGACTACTTGGCGATGTCAGACGTGGAATTACTGGGTCACCCATCCTATAGCCCTGACCTCGCACCTTGCGATTTTTATTTCCGAAAATGAAAATAAAAACTTCGCGGTTGTTTAATGTCGTTACGAGCTTAGGGTTCGTGACAATAAAAATGATCGATTGAATTACCAAAATTGACACTTTAATTACCGAACACCAATAACAACTTAAAACATACTAATAATTAATCACACTGAATACTTTAGTTCACAGTTATATCGCTTCGATGTATTTGCTTGTATTGCCAGTTCAATACAGACTCAGGTCGCGGTCAACACCAGTCTTATACCTTTTCTACTGAAACATCTAGAATGTTTGAGTACATACCGGTTCCGACAACTAAATATTATAGAAAGTTCTAGTATGGAATTTTCTAGAAAAATCTCCTAGTTCTGCTACTCAATACTATATGGCGCTGGTAGCATTAATTATGGTGGACAGCACTGCCCCTCCTAAGACATGCTCGTCTTGACCATTATCAGCCCCTTAATAACGCGCCAGTCGATCTACATGGACGATCTTAGGAGCATCTCTTGCACCTCTCTGTATCCGGTAGGTTACATCCTTGTCACAATGCGGTACGGTCCGTCCTATTTAGCTTGAAGCTTAGGAGATTTCCCTTTGCTACGGACTGGATTGTCCAAACACACTAGTGAACCTTCGTCCAACCCTTTGGCATGAAGTGATCTATGTGTCTATTAAAAAATTGCTTTTGTCAAATATACGCAAGCAGCGCTGCTAGCGGTGTTTAATGAAATTATTTTACGATATAACAATAATATATAGAAATAACAATATCGCGTTTAGTTGTTAGTATCGCCAAACAATCTCTATTCATTGATTTGGTTAAGCCATATCATTACATAGTCAAAAACTCTGTAAATTTCTATGAAATACCGCCATTTTAGGCAATAATCGGCAAATTCATAATATTATAAATTCTAAGATTTGACCAATACATATACATACATCTCTTTATTTAAACTTTAAGGATAATAAGAGTTTTGTAATAATTGCAATTTTTTTTGTTTTCTTTTCTATTGATTCCTTTTCTACTAAACTTTTTTATAGATTAGAAATTAACTTAGAAACATCCTTAATTTTATTTATAATTTTCGATAGGTGTCGTTATTATCTATTTAAGTAGTAATCAATTACTATAAAATTTATTTGTATCCACAAAAAAGAAATCACCAAAACTAAAAAATAAACGCTAGAATTTTCAAATCAGATATGAATTTAATTAACTAATTATATATATCATCTAGGTTTTTAACATTATTAAATTTTTTACCTCTAGTAACTGGAGGCAAAATGTCACTACTTTTTGTATTTTACTTTATATGAAACTGTCTTGAAAAAGTGAAATGTAGATTGTCGGCGCGGTTTAATTTATTACGCAACGGTTAAAACTAATTTTAGGCTTTATCTATAAATATTTTATTTATTTTAATACAAAATAAAACTCCTAATAGTATAAGATAGAAATTAAATCTATGGAAGGAAAATACTTAACCCTACTTTTTTGTAGTTCGATATTCGGATAAAAAATAACCTATAAGTTACCTCGGGTTCCTAAATAAGCACACACAAAGTTTCATAGAAATCTGTTAAGCGTTTTTTGCGTAAATCGTGAATACACAGACAGAATGACAGACACACAGACAGACAAAAATTCTAAAAGCCAGCAAATCGGCTTATTAATAAGAAAATATTTAAATTACAGACACGACTTTTCTACATATTTATTATGTGTTTATTTAAGAGTTGTGCAAATAAAATCTTCCTTGAATGATTACGGATACTAAATGATATTTAGATGATATACTAATGAATTTAGATTTGATATGTTATGAAGCAATGTAAACATATTCTTTTTCTTCATCATCAGTCAAGAGTCAACTGAACAAATCCTGTGCTATTGTAACGAGAACTTGATTTAATCGTCACGCTTGGCATAAGACATGTAATTGTCTAAATTCTTTTACAGTTAATGATTAACACTTAACGCTATCATTATATGTACCTGCTGATTAGCTCTACCTTAAGAACTTTCATTGCTATCATTTTCATGTTATTTTAAGTACTCAGTAAGATCTTTTTTCAGATTTGGGCAGCAGCATCTTCCTAATAACAATTCAGATTTATTAAATAAAAAAACAGGCGTTGCCAACTCGCCTGTTAAATGTACGAATTATGAGGGAGGTCTATGTTCAGAAATGAACATTTATAGGCTGTAATGAATGGATGGATTAACGTTATAATATCAAAAAATCTTAAAAATATATTTTTTAAGAATGCAATATATAAAAGGCTTATGGAATTGGTTTACAAAGCCCTTCTTATTGACGTTGAAAAGCGCAAACGTTTTCAAATTCACAAAGTAAGCAGGAAATATAAGAAAAGTTTTTCTGAAACGGGTGCTTCATTTTCCTAACTTACCATAATGTTATCATGATTTTGACCTAAATCTACACTGAAAATGCAAAAGTAATATGAGTTTTTTCTTTGGTAAGAAATAAAATTGATGGACTCAATCTCGGCATATAACTTTTATTTTTATAAATTAACGTTTTATTTCAGACTAATAATTTCCCTTTTTGTATCGGCACGCGAAACAACGAGTACTTTATTTTTGCTGATTCTTAGCAAATTAATTTAGTGCTTCAAAATCAAATAAATTATAAACTGGCTGAATATAAAAGTTCATCAATTGGACTATTTTATTCTATTCATAAAAATGTAATTTCGAATTTGTTCAAGTTGTGTTTTACTCTATAAATAAATTTATCTGACGATTGAAAAATCAGTTTTTAGAGACACTTCTTAGAATTAATCTGTCATTGTATTTAGGATGCATAATTAGTATAATAGCAATAACAATAACATTTCTGGACAATATTTTAGGTTTCATTACGCGACTACTCACTTTAAGAGCTGCTTACTAACTACAATTTTTTCGCAAGCAAACGGCCGACTATAGACTAGTGTGCGCACTCACCACTAAACTAAATGTTTAATCGGTCCGGTATGCTCACTAGCAGCCTAACTGACTAAACTAAACTAGTGCGGTAACTCTTAGTCTTATAAACGAAGAAATATGTAATTACAAATTTTGATTTTGCTTTTTTATTTAATTAGTTGCAATTTGTTGATGCCCTGGACCCTTGGAAGTAGGAATGTTTTTTTTTTACTTACTGGCTACAAATGAAATTATATCCCACCAAACAACTCCAATCAATGATAGCTGTAAAACTGTAGTCACCTCTGAGAGCTATCATAGAATTCCTCACTGCCTGTTGTTATACTGCCTCTAAAGAACTTTTACACTGGATTACCGTAGTGCCGGCAGATTAGTAGAGCTTTGTGATTACCGAGATGTAGACCTTAGGCATGAATGAAGTCCTATCACAAATTACGCGCAATTTACGTTTACGAAATTATAAGTTTCATGATTGTAATAAATCGTTGGCCCTTTGATGTTTTAGTTTTAGTTATTTGTAGTAAGGGGTCATGCCTGTCAACCAGAGGGGTAAGTAGAGACTTCGGACTTCCATATGGCACGATCCTGACATACCTCCCTTGCCTCCTTTACATCCATATACATGTACGTACGCATAAATGTTCGTTGGCTAAGGGTGCTAATCAAATCAAGGCCTATCTTCGATAATATAAGCTTTTTGCCAATTTGATCAATAAACTTTCGTCAAGGGCGTTCCTTGCCGACTGTGGCGTTCACTTTTGTAACATAATATTGCTTTGTCACTTAAATCATTGAATCGTTTCGTAACATAATCTTGCAAAACACATTTATCTCCTATCACTTAATTTCTCATTCTATCATACTCCTTGATGCTCGCATTTCTACAAAGTTAATTTTAATCTCGTGCTTTTTCTGCCCCACACAACTTTCACTAAATGTCATCGTATTATATTATGCGAAAATGATTCTTCGTATTATTCAAAGAGATTTAAATATATACATATACTATAGAGCGGACATTGGGAACATTTGCACATAAAAACTGTGAGGACGCGCGTGTGGTAAGCCCTCTAGCGAAAAATAGCAATACTACGGTGAATTTTTATTTGAAAAACATTTTAGCTATTACCCATTAAGTGGCGCTTCTAAATATAAGGTAAAAATCGGTTTTAGGCGCGTCGTTAATTACTACGAGTAACATATTTGTAAATAAATAGTGATGTTACTGGATAACAGAGGGCACTTATTACAATAATTTTTCTTTCTTCTAGAACAATCTGCCAGAAATAATAAAATTCAAAGATTATTTGGTAAATATACATTATTCTTAGGATATTAAACCGAAAACATGTTCATGTTTTGTTCCATATCGTGACTTACTATACCTTAGTGCACAACCGGCCATATTTTCTTTAAAAGTATTTTTTTTAATTTATGAAACAAATGCGTCCTTGACCTTTCGGTTATGTCACTTAGACTAAATGACAAAAATCGGAGAAATATCCAATAGGACAAAAGTTACAGACGACAATTTTGTTGCTGATGTACGGTCTATTACTACTACATACTTAAATGTCTTTGGTATTATTTAAATAATAATATATGAACATTACAAAATATTCTATGTATTTACGTAACCTGCATGTCATTGTCATATCTTACGACAGCAGCGCGAAAAGAAGTGACTTAATATTGTACTGTTCAATATTGTATTATATGGGCCACAGTGAGCTTCTCCCGTAAACAGTCCATCGTAGGATATGGGAGGTCATTGGTTGAAAAAATGGTTTGTCAATCACAGAATAAAACTCTCCCTTCATCCTGCTGCCGATAGAAAAGACCTGAAGATTTTATATCTTATTTATAGATATAATAAATTAATAAATTTAAACGTGGTAGAGCCTTGCTGCAATTATATTAGTAGTAGAGTTGTAGCACAAATGGATCGGCTTGACTGGGGAAGGACCATGCACTCACAGAATACCAGCGTAAAATAGTAGTTTAATGCTGCTGTGTTTCGTATGGTGAGTGTAGAGAACCAGAGACCCTTTTTTACTAGAAACGAGGCATTCCATCTTAGTCTTCAAGGGTGAAAACGCGTCGTCCACACATTAGTTTAATGTTTGTTTCGTTAATTACATTGGCTGTAAATTGGAATTCAAAATCTTTATGGTCTGTTGATATCACGGCTGATCCTGTAATCAGCCTTTACCGCATTAGTATTTTAAAATTAGAACAATAAATGCCTTCCTCACAAAAAATCGACTTAAGTTGAAGAAAAATTTATTAGTTTCTCCTCTCTTTTAACTAAATGAAAATAGAAAGAGACAGGTATGGAGATAAAAAATATTTAGTTTAAGTTAGCGATAGTAAACGATAATTTGTTAAGCTCTCTATTTTATTAAATTACTGTAACATTATTTTGCCGAATGCTACTTGCACACTTAATATATTGTTCTAAACACGTATGTATGGAATTTGAAAAGGTCTACAAAATTTCGTTGTTTCATTAACAGAGTTCACTGAGAAAAAATCAATTTACCGTAAAATATTATATTACGTTACGTTTTAGTAATATAAATAAAGAAATCAAAATTTGTAAAGGTGATATAAGACTATCGGCTACCCTATATTTTAGTTTTGGTTTAGAAGCGTATTATAAAAAATTTAACTAGAAAATAATTTTATGGAATATTATTATGGAAGAAGAGGCAAACGCGCATGGAGCTCACCTGATGGTAAGTGATCACCATAGTATGAAAACCTGCAATACCAGGGGAATTACAGGTGCGTTTCCGACCTTTTAGAAAGGAATAGGCTATATATTATTGAAAGGCCCTAAGTCGGTACGTAAAAACTGCTGGCAACAGTAAGTCCACAGTATGGTTGTGCTAGATATAAAATTAGTATCCGAGTAGGAGACAATCAACGGGGGTGACCTATAATCAGATGCCGGTTTTGGTATGCTGCAATGAATTAGTCAACGATTCCGACTTTATGGGAGAGACTACAATACAGCAGTAAACTGTCTATTACATATTTTGATTATCATGCAGGGTACTAAATAATATTTTTGTGTAACTTCAAATAATATGTAATTAAGATATATACAAAATATCTTATATTATTGAAGAAAACATTATATTTTTCGATACTTTTTCATTTCAAGTGGTAACAGTTATAAATATTGATACTTTTTATTTTAATCAATCAGTCTCCATACAAACTCGTTATTAAGTAAATTATTTCTATGAAATTCGAATAAAGTTAAATTTTGATATTCAGCATGACTAATTCGGTTGCCTTTATAAATTTGGTTATCGCCTATGTTCATGTCAATAATAAATTAGAGCTAGTGTTCAATAGGGACAGCAACAGATTTAAATGTATAATAAAACTTTATCTTCAATCAATGTCTATAGACTGTTCATGGCAAAGATGTTGTCCCATCAGCCACCACCTGTGTTGACTGGTGGGACAACATCTTCGAGATTTTGATTGATGATAGGCAGCTACTTTGAAAGAAATATGTATACACATATACAATACACATATACATAAATGTATAATACAATTTTAATCAATGTCTATAAACTATTTATGGCAAAGATTATCTAATTATAATATTTTAACGTCTGACACAGGTGGTTACTGATGAGATTCAGAGATTGAATGTTGATGATAGGTAGCTACTATGGGAGACATATATACTGGGACAGTCTAAAAGCTCGTACATTGTCCATGTACACGTATACCAGGAAAATGAAGAGAAAATAAGGATGGACTCTAATAATACATTTATTAAGCTATGTTTCCTAAGCGTTTTATACTGGCTAAATGTACAAATTTCTAAGTAATTAGGAATAAAAGATGTTTATAGTTAGTTCTCCTTCGCCTATTACGACATCCACGTCACGATATGGGGTAGTAGATAATCTTACATCACTATTACAGACCAGTAAATCTATACCCGTTTCTTCTTGACAACAACTAGGAAAAAAATGTATCTTTCACGTGGTATAGCCACGCTACAGCTGTACTATGGTTGTAGTGCGAATAGGACGGCTCAACTGAAAAAGGACCAGCTTTCACAGACTACCAGCATAAAATAGCAGCTTAATACTGCTGTAATTCGTAAGGTGAGTAAAGAGAACCGGACACCCTTTTTACTGAAAACGAAACATTCCGTCGTAGTCCTCAGGGGTGACAACGCATATGCATTTTGATTCTTGATCGAGGATAATTGTAAATATCTGTGGGCCGCAGCATCCAATTACCGACACGACGACTTCTTATTATGTATCAGTTAATGGGGAGGCCTGTTTTCAGCAGTGAATTAGTTGTTAGATCTTTGTAATTGATGAATTGTCACGTAAATAACACCTAGTTACGTAAAATTTTACTAAACTACTACTCTGAAATCCACGCTACACTCACTCTCTCTCTATACTCGCTTTATACTCAGGCCTTAGGCTCATTAAAAAACCAGAACAACTATTGTTATAAAAATATGCAAAGCTCTTTCTTTCCGATTGATATTTCTCATCAGTTAAAAGCTTTATTAATAGATTAATATTATAACCATTTAGTTTTGCATTAAGCGCAAAATGTAACATACTTTAATATCTCTTATGTAATCATATACGCGAGATAATTAAACAAATGATCAAACTTTTCAACAGTTTCTGCCTAAGAACGTAATTTATTAAAAATAAGAAGTAAAGTTTTGATCATGTGGATTTAAACTTAAGATAACTTAAGATATTGAAAATAAAAAGAAGGTATTCTTTATTAATATAGTTTATTATTATGAGAAAAAAACATAATTTAATATTATGAGAGAGCAGAAATCTTCCCCCTCAAGTGTTACGCGATTTAACTTATTTAAATCACATATATATATTTTTTTTATGATTGCTCGATCTTCATTTGAAATTCAATTGCTTATTTAAAGGGAAGTGTAGGGAAAGAGAAATGAAAATACTACTAAGAAGCGAAACCTGTCATTTTAAAAATTAAAATAATATATGATGATGTGTCCAAGAACATAGTCAAACATAATATTAATATTTATAGTAAAGTTATGTGAAATGAATGCGATTTCAACATTTTAGCTTCTGAATTTGAAACATATTGATCTCAAGTTTTTAATATCAACTGTCAATCCGTAAAACTTGTTTATTTTGAACACCTGCTATTTGCAGCGTCGTGTGAATTATCGATACTTGAACGAGAAATTCTTTACATATCGTCAGACGTACTCAAGTATGTAGCGCCGAAAATATATGTAAGAGGATGATAATAAAAAAAATATTTTTCGATAAAGTATTTACGTTATAAAACAGGAAATACAGTAAACATTTAGAAATGAATACAATAAAACGGATACAATTAAATTTAGAGAAAATGGTTTTATCTGTGTGAGTGTTATGAAGATCTTTGACATTCTAAGCCCAGAAGAGAGTACATGGATCTCTAATGTCATAATAGTAGCATTGATAGCAACTACTTGGTGAATTTAATTAGCGCCATCTTTTGTACAACAGTCTTAGCACCCACTAAACTCAATATGCCAAAGTGTGGAGCATGTGGTAAATTTCTTGCGTCGACAGGTGCCGTTACTTGTACTGTTTGTACGATTATGTTCCATCGTGGATGTCTATTAGTATCTGATACGGCAACTATAAGCAAAGATTGAGCTTGCGCAGAATGCAAAAGGAAGTCACGAAAGAGGACAATACATCTACTCCTGTAAGAGGGATATCTGGTAACATATCACAAGATAATGTGTCACCTCGGGAGGTCACTACTAGTCTACTCTGCAGCGATTTGTCTAAGATATTACACATGGAATCTGGTGTAGAATCGATCACACAAGAGCTAAGTCACCAGCTAATGACCTGCACAGCTGAAATGCGTGAACTGCGAAAGGAGATTGGTGAACTTAGAGCGTCCGTATTAGAGTTTAGTGAGCGTATGCATTGAATCGAGCGTAGGCTTGAGATAATTGAGCAAAGGTAGAAACCCTCCGCGGTTGCGGTTGTCGAACTGGAGCAAACGGTGAACTCGTTGAAACTGGAACTCAACGATCGGGACCAAGAGGCACTGCTCTCGAATCTGAAGATCGTGCATCTACCGGAAGAAAAAGGGTGAAAATATCATTCAAACCGTGTCCGTGCTCGCAGCCAGACTAGGTGTGCCACACTAGAAGAGCGAGACCTAGTGTTTGCGGAGCTCATGGGAGCAGTGCAAGTGGCGGTTAGTGGCGGGTCGCTGGGTAGCGTAGTACCGCGGAGCCGCCGCGTCATGGTGCCAGGGCCGGATCTATATATAGCCTTTTAAGGCTGCAGCCCGGGGCCCCGTGGATATAAAGGGCTCCCAGCCTCCAGTGAAGACTAGCAGTCATAGCTTTAAAAATAATTATGTTAATATTATGGAAATTTCATGAGTTTTGGTAGAAATGAGGATGACAGAGTTATTTTTTAAAAAGAGGCACGAAATTTAAAAAGTTAAATCCGATACTATTTTTTGGAAGAAATTTTTAATGAGGATATTTGTAAAAGCATGCAAGTTAGTTACGTCATCAAAAGAGTTCGTGAGTAACGAGATCGACATCAATCGAATGAAAAATTAAAGATATACGAGGAGAAAGCTGAAACTTAAATACTAGAGTAGTACTGACATAAATAAAAGATATGCTGAATTTTCAGTTGAAGTCAAAAGAGTCAAATGTTAAACGTTGTGTTGAATAAGCTGTTTTGGATTTTGGATTTAAATAGATAATGTCAAGTCTATGAGGCATATAGTCAGAAATTTAATGAGTAGATTCGGTTAAAATCTTACTAAAGACTAAGCTAGATGCTTACACTCTTGCTAATCTTTATGCTAATCAATGAAAAAAACAACTTGATGATGTTTTCCCAAATTAGTTTACTGTCATCTTCTAGAATTTGATATGATGGATGGATGTCATATAAAGAAAACAAATGCAGGTAAACAATGTTGAAAAATCGACTAAATTATTTATCAATACTTTCCATAAATTGTGATTTAACAAAACATTGACAATGTGATAAGCAGATAAAGGAATTAGCAGCGAAAAAATCTAGAAAGATCTTCGTAATTTATTTAAAATAACTACACATATCGCCGTAGATTGAGAATATGCACTACCCCATATCGTCCCGTAGGTGTCGTAAGAGGCGACAGAGGGAGACAGGCAGAAGATGGGCAGCAGCATCTTCCTAATAACAACAATAATATAATAAAAACTGCGGTTGCCAACCCGCTCGTCAAGCGTGGCAATTATGGCAAATATCCCCCCATAAGTAACGACGCAAACAAACGGCCTCCAGTCCCCGGCGGCCCCGCTATTCATGGCTACGGCGGCGACCATGGTAACGCCGGGCAAGGGGTGCTAAGAATCTCCGGTGGAGGTTTGGTTGCCACCTACGACGACTCGACCTGGCAACATATAACGCATGCACCCTGAGGACTGACTAGAAAAAAATCAAAAAATAACACATTTAAAAATTGTTATAAAAACATGAAGCTAATAGTAATAACAAAAGCTATGATAAATGAAAAGAAAGCATATTTCGAACGATACATAAATAAAAGTAGTAAGGGTTCCAAAACTATGTGGAAAATTTTGAGAAAAAGTAGTAAATCTCAAAAATAAGGCTGAGGAACTTCCTCATCAGTTCAATGACCCTGATTTGATAAATAGACATTTTCTACATATACTTGAGGATGACACTGTACCAATTACTCATATTTATTACTTTAAACAATTACTCATATTTATTACGTACGCATGTTACTCCTTTTCTTAATAATGCAGACCTATTAAAAATTTCGTCACGTCGAAGGTTACACCTTGCTAATTTATTATTTGGAATAATTTCTTCAAAAACATCTCGTTACTTATATTACAAGTTAGTGTGCGTTAGCGCACAGTCAAAATATTCGAAACGTAAATGTTCTAACGTCTTTGTTATTCCAAAACATAGAACAATGGCATTTAGACGATCCTTCAGGTATGCGGCTTCTTGCTGGTGAAACGATCTGCCTCTACCAATGCGTGCTTTAAAAACTATAGGAACATTTAAAAAATCTATCAGCAATTTTAAAACAAGAACAAAATGCCTCGTAATTTTAAAATAATTTTTTTCTCTTTATTTTTTTTTTTGTTTTACATGCACAATATAAAGTTCTCTTATGAAGAAAACAACATGCCCGTAGAATATGCAGTATTACTCAGACACTGCCTTACATCTGGCTACCTATTGTGGAAGGAGGAGTTCTACAAGCAAGTAGATGGTGTGGCGATGGGCTCACCTGTATCTCCCATTGTCGCCGACATATTCATGGAAGACTTTGAGGAGAAAGCCCTGCTTAGTTCTCCCTTAAATCCAAGGTTCTACAAGCGGTACGTAGACGACACTTTCACAATTCTACCTTTAGATAAAGTAACTGCATTTTTAGACCATCTTAACTCTATAAATTCTAAAATTCAGTTCCCAATGGAGTTAGAGGCAAACAATTCCTTAGCTTTTCTAGATGTGTTAGTAATTCGGAATCCTGATAACACCTTGAGCCATACTGTGTATAGAAAAAAGACCCATACAGATAGATATTTAAAAGGTGATTCTCACCACCATCCTTCACAGTTAGCTACCGTGGGTAAATCTTTGTTTCAGAGAGCACGAGGGATCTGTCACAGTAAACACCTGGCTGCCGAGCTCCACAATGTCAAGCAAGTTTTGCATGACAACAAGCTTCGGGTTCCGCGCCTACGTCACAGTGAACGAGTGAAGCCGGCCACAGTCGAGCGTGTACCTGCTGTGTTACTGCCATATGTTAGAGGAGTCACTGACAAGATTGGCTACATCTTGAAGCGCGCTTCCATCAAAACATACTTCAAGCCGCTGAAGAAGATTGGTCAATTTTTACCATCGGTCAAGTGTAATGTCCCTCTGCAAGATGCAGGAGTGTACAAGCTTGATTGTGAATGTGGTCTCTCCTACATAGGACAAACTAAAAGATCAATAAAAACCCGCGTTAAAGAACATATAGCTGATGTGAAGAATCGACGCTCCGGGAAGTCTGCAGTCTGTGAACACGTACAGGATCGCCCCCGTCACTACATCAGATTTGATAGACCGCAGATCCTCGCTAAAGAACACCGATTCCTTCCAAGGATGATTCGCGAGGCTATTGAAATCAAAAAACATCCTAATTTCAATAGAGAAGATGGCTGGGTGCTACCATCTGCTTGGGATCCTATAATAAATAAAATTAAATCCCAACCCAAGCATACAACTGCAAGACTTCAATATACCATAAGTTAATACTGCATGGATCGAATCCAAAGTTAAATTTTAATTTATGGTAACCGCGGTTAACTATGACATATGGACGTTGAACATCTCAGTCCTGCCCGTGACCATGAGTGCTGTAAAGCGTTCGAAACGTCGGGTAATTAAAAAGTTAAATACACGCAATAAATTCCGTAAAAACTAGTATTATTTCAATATAAAGTTCCTCTAATTAATGCTGGAATAATTGTCAGATAAGACTTACTGTGTTTTTTTTTAAATTACCTCACAAATTTTTCATTTTACTCACTGTTTCGTTTCTTTTTGTTTATGGTTGTTAAATCGTAAAGTCTTTACAATTAAATTCAGTTTTTATTTAGTTTAATAACATTAGATAACTATATGATGTTGAGCTATCGAGCACTTTATAATGTATATGTATGTACATTTAAATGTGTATGATGTATATGCGTATGTATTGATGTATAGATATATATGTGATATGCAAGTGTACAGTTCACTTATACATTGTGTTATTAGTCCCAAACAATACCTTTTTTATGCTGATTCCTTCCCCACTAACTTCTCTGAATGGTTGTTTTTAATTTTTAACTTAAAGTAATGTATGACCATCCATGAAGTTAATATACGGCTCTATTTGAAAATCAGTAATGCTGTCATTTAGTACAGCAGCAGTTAGCTGAAATAGGGACCTAATTTGACTTCACAAAAGTCCATTTTATTTTTTATTGTAATATTAAAAGTTTTTTTCTTTGTGATTTCAAATAAAGTTTTTCTTTTTTTCTTTCTTTTTATTGCAGTTACTTTTCCAATTACTTTATATTATAATAAAATATAATTGACTAAGATGGAATCGAATCATTTTATTAAATATAATATTAGACGACATTCTTATTTAAAGTACTTTTTACTATACTACCGGTTCGGAAAAACCTCTGTTCTGAGAAGAACCAGCAAAAACCCAACGTTACTTTTTTAATTAAATTAATTTACAATATAATATTATTCTATACATTAGAAACAGCATGGTAACGGTCACCTCATTCACAGGGGAAATAATCAATTATGTTTATTAAAAAGCTTTGCTTTTGCACGTATCGGCCGGCTCAAATAGAGATTATTTTAAAGAGATCAGAATGCACGGGCCAAGGCTGTCTAAGGGAATTTATGTCAGCCATCTCTTCCATCTCTGCACAGGGAGGAGGTTTCACTGGCCCATGTCGCAAAGGAGAAAACCGATCTGCTAGGCTCTTTCTTTACATTCAACTCGACTCTCGATGAAGGGGGGAGCACGCCGGTGACTATCTCGTGGTGTGAGTTTTCCTTGCCGGAAGTGCAGTTTACACAGCGCTCGGTTTGCAAAGCCCTCCTTTCCTTGGACACCCACAAGTCGAGTGGGACTGACCGAATACCTCCAATTTTGTCCAAGATGTGTGTACCAGAGTTGGCACCTACTGGTCCTAACGCGTCTTTTCCGGTACTCCTACTCCCTAGGCGTAGTCCCGAAATCATGGAACACGATTTTCGTCTACCCGATCCCTAAAAAAGCAACCACTTAATTCCGTCAAACTACAGGTATATCGTCATCACCTCATTGTTCGCCAAAATAATAGAATCCATTATAAACTACCAGCTCATACGGTACCTTGAGGATCACCAGCTGATTAGTGACCACCAATACGGTTTTAGTCGGGGTATATCAGATGGTGATATTCTGGTCTATCTTACTAATTAATGGGCGGAGACAGTAGAATCCAAGGGTGAGGCATTGGCCGTTAGTTTGGACATCGCGAAGGCCTCCGATCGGGTTCGGCACAAAGCGCTTCTTTCGAAGCTCCTTCCTATGGGCTTCCCGCAAAATTGTGCAATTGAATCACCAGCTTTCTTGAAGATTGGTGCATCAAGGTCATTGTAGACAGTGCATGTTTCGATTAAAAGCCTATTAATGCTGGCGTTCTACAAGGCTGTGTGCTATCACCAACGCTGTTTTTTCTCCATACCAATGATATGTTGAAAACCGGTAACATTCATTGCTTTGCGGATGGAAGCACTGTTGATGTTCTGTACACCGCCCGTGCCAATATTTCTCGGTAAAACGTCTCCGAGTACCGGGACAAACTTGTGTCTGAAGTCGCGTCTTTGCTGAACTAAGTCTCGGTTTGGGGGTGACTAAATCTAGTCCAGTTTAACCCTCAGAAGACACAAGTTTGCGCGTTAACTGCTAAAAAAACTTCTTTGTTGTATCTCTTCAAATTCAAGGCACTTCCCTTGTTGCATCAGCCAGTATCGGAATCCTCGGCGTCGACATATCGAGTGACGTGCAGTTTCGTCGTCACTGGAAAGAGAAGGCCAAAATAGCCTTTAAAACGTTTGCATGCTTAGCAGAGCGGGACAGTATTTCATGCCGGAACACCGCCTGCAACTTTACAAGGCTCAGGTTTGGCCTTACATGGAATGTTCCCATATCTGAGCTGGGGCTTCCCAGTGCCAGCTCCTTCCACTTGACCGCATCCAGCGCAGAGCGGCACGATTCGTCGACGACCGAGTGATTTCCGATCGGCTCGATTCACTGGCGCTTCGAAGTAGTGCTGCATCTCTTCGCGAATTTTGTTGCATCTATCTCGAAGATTGCTCTGAGTAATTGTTTAGATTAATTCCAGCCGCCAAATTTCATGAACGCTCTACGCGGAAAACATCTCGATACCATTCACACCACCGGGATGCTTGGCGGTCCACCACTGTACGTTTCACTAGAAGTTTTCCTCCGCATATGATCTCTCTGTTTTATAGTTTACCACCGGCCACCATTTTTTTTACCGGCGATTTTTCCGAAACGATACGACCAAGGGACCTTCAAGAAAAGAACTAATTCCCCTGATGTTGCAGTTGTTCATGGCCGGCGATAGTCACTTAACATCAGGTGAACCGTATGATCGTTTGCCTGCTTTCCTATAAAAAAGTATACTGAGAGGCCATAGTTTATTTCTTAAATTTTTCTTAAGTTTTTCGAACCTACGTTATAAATTGCACTTATGGATAATGAGGTAAGGCAATTAGCACCATTTGGTCATTTGTATTAAAGTACTACGTTACTCAATAAGTTATTGGAAACGCAATGAAACTCCAGTATAAGTATATGTTAATTGTATTTATATGTCAAAGCAATCGCCTTTTAAGCTTGAGTAGCGTTATTCAAGTTGGTTGATTCCTTTGGAAAAACAGGCTGATCCTGGAGCTCGAAAAAAGCCCCTAGAATACACATCACCTCATTGCCTCCGTAGAATTTTAAATTACACATGTGCTCGTTCAGGTAAGTAAAAAAAGTGAAAATCACTTAAAACCTCTAAGTTTCAGAGAATATGGTGGGTGCTGCATCTCTTCTGCAAAACAAATATAATTTCTATATCAGTCGCATTAACCCATAAGAAGATTCCTTATGACATATAAGGCCTCTAATATATTTTACAGCACATGATGTAGTACTAAGTTTGCTAGCTAGTTTAGATATATGAGTGTCCCATTGAAGTTTCACATAGTGTTTAATTCCGAGAAAAAACAGTGGATTTAACAAGACTCAGTTCCTTCCAATTTAAAAACACTGGTATTCACCTGTTTACATTAATGGTGAATTTAATATTTCTCATTTTATTACTGTTACCGTTATCGTATAAAGTACAGAATCACACAAGATAGGTGCACTTTTATTGCGATTATCCAAATACCGTAGCGGAGAGATAGAGAGTCGCGTGATGCGCTCACACATGTCCTGTTTACAACAAGTTGCTGCTTTATATATCTAGTTAATACTTACGAAAAATCTTTATTTAACCCTGATCATGAATAATCTATGAAAATTTTATTTGTTTAACTAATTGTGTCTTTTTGCAGGGCAGAGAAAGTGTTGTGTAATGGTTGTGTTAAAATATCCACTATCACCCATGAAGCAAAATAATAAACATTTGCGGCTGCTAAATCGCCTGCCAACTTGGGTAAAATCTCCCTTATGAGGCAACCTATGATCAGCAATGGAAATTATATGACAGGCTGTAATTAATGGATATTAATTATTTTATACTTGTCAGAAATGCATCGTAAGATTAATTGTTAAGAACAATAATAATGTGAGTGCGGTTGTTCAACTTGCTCTCCTGCTTACGTAATTAATTACTTTTGGCAATAAAACAGCTTACTATACTATAAATTCAGTTTAGAGGAATTACAGTTCGACCATACCGTAATATGTCCTCGTCACAGTTACACAAAAGTGTAACGTGAGAGGCGAACATTTATTACATAATAACACCAGATTATGCAAACCAACAGTGACATCACTCATATCATTTTAACACAAAGCGTTCTCTCAGCAACATCATCTTCCTTGCCTGCACTAGAAGAATTACTACAAAGAACAGAACCACGATACTGTCATTGTACGGGTCTTAGCTCTCGTGGAATCCCTCGCACACGGCGCCTCCAGGGAATTTCATACAACACAAAGCAGTGTTTCTCGATATACCTTCAATTCTACCATGGCACCATCGATATGACACTCCGTTAGAATAATGCAACCTCTCGCTCGCTCTCGATCTACCCGGTATTTTATAGAGGCGCCGATATACTTGGGACACTCAATAAGTTTTCAGATATACAAAAAGTATTCCAGATACTATTAATATTTATTTACCACATCTTTATAAAATGTTCATCATCATGCTCTATACACAGTTCTATTCGCCTAAACCAACTCTGAAAACACTTTTGTCAGTATTGATCTGACAGGTCAGAAATCGCTTCTTCATAGGCAGCCACGGCTTATTCGACGCTTGAAAAAAAATTGCCTTTTATTTTTTCTTTAACTCTTGGGAACAAAAAAATCACAAAGAACTAAATCGGAGCTTCAGTATGGGTGACTTAGAGTTTCAACACCAGATTCCTCAATAAATGCTTTTGTTCTAAGGGTATGCGAAGAAGCGTTATCGCGATGAAACATGATTCCTCGAAGCCTGGTCCTTGGTCTTCTCTCCCGCACAGCTTGTTGTTGCCAGGAAGATGCTGTGATCCAACTTCTGTTTTCTTTTCCCTTTGTTTTCTCTTATGGCAATCATTGGGCGATTTGTGGTAGTTATATACTGTAATATTGTTTAACTGCTCCGTTAGTGTAGTAATGTGACAATGCCGTGTGATAACGGTTTAAAAGAATCTATCATCAATTCATCCCATAGCTATCTTAAGAGATGAATATCGGATAGGCTACAAAGATATAGTTTCCGATGTAAGACGCTTTCGTCACCTTCCCTACTTACATGCCTCATAAATCCTAACTCTATCAACAGTTGGGCCTCTCACTGATGACTAACTCACCATAATAAAACAGTTGTTGATCTTTATACGTTTAAAAGTTCATTATTTTACAAACTAAATAATCCCCTTACATTGAGGTAGGAGTAGAAGAGTATGAAAGAACATTAACGTCTGTCCTATTTCTTTGTGCAATATATTTATTAAGAATCTCTTCGTCTGATAAAAGTTATGCATTTTAAAATTATACACTCTCGTATCCATCATTACCGTAGCATTTTATTAACCGTGCGGATAATCACGTTCTCTGATCTGTTGTGTAAGTTGCTCAACGCTTTAATTCGTTTTTGGGAAGATTTTCTTTCGGCAATGAACGCCAACGTAACATAGACAACATATTTTAACGTATGGCCTTCAAAACCTCCTTAGTTCTACTTCTCTAAAAAAATAATTTTTTGACCTAACGTTATGAATGGCACATACAATTTAAAAATAAATAGTTTATTAATGCAATATAATGTTTAATTCTATTACTTATTTATTTATTTATTTATTTATTTATTTAGGTAATCATACAGCGTTTTTATCTTATTTACAATACATGTTATCATATAGTAAGGCCAATAGAGATTACACAATTTTTATCAACTAATAATTAAGCGTGCGTGCGTGCCTGTGTGTGTGTGTGTGTGTGTGTGTGTGTGTGTGTGTGTGTGTATGTGTGTGTGTGTGTGTGTGTGTGTGTGTGTGTGTGTGTGTGTGTGTGTGTGTGTGTGTGTGTGCGTGTGTGTGTGTGTGTGTGTGTGTGTGTGTGTGTGTGTGTGTGTGCGTGTGTGAGTGAGTGTGTGTGTGTGTGTGTGAGTGGGTGTCTGTGTGTGTGTGTGTGTGTGTGTGTGTGTGATTATGCTCTATTTTTGTTTATAACATCACGTTTGAAGCGACCTTGGATAGGTTGAAAATATCCAAGTCAGCGTAAAACTTATTATAGTTTTGAACAATACGACATAAAGTAGAATTTTTTGCGTAATTTGTTTTTGCTCGTGGTTCGTGAAATAATGGCGTATGTCTAGTTCGGTATTTAGGTACTAGTATCGATATTTTAGATAACAGGTCTGGACAATCTATGTTACCAGACCATAAACCGTGTAGCAAAAACATATCGTGTTGAAGTCTTCTGAGCTCCAAGGTATCTAAGCGGTAAAATTTGCAAGCATCTTCGTATGAAGCAAAACTATTATGATCTTTTGATGAGATAAACTTAATGAACATATTTTGAATTGATTCTATTCGATGCTTATGCTTCGCATACTTTGGAAACCAGATTGTATTAGCGTATTTGAGAACACTCCTTACGTATGCAAAGTATAGAGCTTTAATGCAATTAATACTGCTAAAATCGTTGCAGACGCGCTTTATGAATCCAATTTGCTTGTAGGCTTTGTCAACAATGCTATCTATATGCTCATTGAACGTTAATTTTGAGTCCAGCCTGATACCAAGATCTCTAACTGATGATACACTCTTTGTGGATTTATTGTTAATTGAATAATTGTAATCTATGAGCTGTTTCTTGCGACTGAAGGTTATTTTGACACATTTTTTCACTATTGATAGTAATTCTATTTTTGCTGTAATAAGTTTCTAGGTTTTTTAAATCGTTTTGAATCAGAACACAGTCATCAATTGTTTTTATTTTTAGATAAATTTTTTGTCATCTGCGAACATTAAATAGTTTGAATGATAGAAGCAGTCACCGATGTCAAATAAATAGGCGTTGTAGAACAAAGGTCCGAGTATTGAGCCTTGTGGGACACCAGATGTTACCATAATAAAATCACTACGAGCACTACCCAGTAACACTGCTTGCCTTCTGTTACTTATGTATGAAGTTACCCATCTGTGCAAATCACCATGAATACCCAAACTGTAAAGTTTACGTAAAAGGATGGCATGATCAACACGGTCAAATGCTTTTTCAAAGTCCATGTATATTACATCGACATGCTGCCTGTCATCCATGCTCATATATATATAATTGGTTAAAGTAGCTAAATTTGTTACAGTTGATCTTTTATTTATAAAACCGTGTTGTTCAATTGGTATTGATTTTAAGATTATGGGACTGATGTGTATAAAGATAAGTTTTTCAAAAATCTTTCGAAATGTGTTTAATATGGAGATTGGGCGGTAGTGCTCAATTCTGTTTTTTGGTCCACTCTTATGTATAGGTATTATTAGAGCTTCTTTCCACTTACTAGGAAATGTTCCATAGATGTTAACAGACATATTAAAGATTATTGAGAGAGGCTTGGCCAAGTGTTTTGCACATTTATGTATAAATAGGGGAGGTATGCCATCGCTACCAGGCCCTGTATTAGTTTTAATTGTATGTAGAATACGATAAACATTTTTAGTACTAAAGTATATATTATGTAATATATCATTTGATTCTACGTTTGGAATATGGGAATAATCGTAAGAAGAAGAAGGTTTTTGAAAAACACTTTCAAAGAATTTATTAAATCCCGCACACACGTTCGTTTCGTTTGTGTATGATTCATTTCCTAATTTTAATGTATTAGGGTATGTAGAGTTGCTATTACGTATAGATTTTAAATAAGACCATAATATTTTAGGATCTTTTTTTAGAAGGCTTTGCATTTTATCTAAGTAACGCTCGTGGCACTGTTTCTGTAATTTCTTTTGTCTAGTACGTAGTATGCAAAATTCGTCATAATCACGGGGATTTTTATATTTTTTTCAATGTTTATGTTTTAAGAGCTTTTCTCGAATAATATGCCTTAGTGATTTAGAATACCAAACAGGGTAATTAGATGAACGGGATAAACAAGTAGGTACAAATTTATCAATTATTAGGTGTAGCTGGAAATAAAAATTTTGAACTACGACATCAATTGAGTTGCCAGTTAACAAGAAAGACCAGTTGACTTCTGAGAGGGCTTTATTTATTTTATCGTAATCAACTCGGTTAAAGTTTAATTTTGATCGTGGTTTATTTTTATGGCAGAGTATTAGCAGATCAGATGCGTCGAGCAGTAAAGAAGGATGGTATTTATCCTCAGATACAAGATATATTTGAGAACGAGTAACGTCTATGTTTATGTTACTAAACACTAAGTCTAGTACGTTGCCACTATTGTTGCTAATAATATTATGTTGATTTAGCACTGATAAGTTGCATAGATCAGTTAACTTTATTGTAGCATTTTGTAATTCTACTGGACTTTGCTTAAGCATTACGGGACCTGAAGAGGACCAAGATATATTCGCTAGGTTGAAGTCACCGGCAATTATAAAATGATCATTTGGACATTGTGTTATGATTTTTGTGAGCATTTCTGTAAAATTATCTAAACGCTTTGATTGATAATTATCAGGCGGTATATAAACAACTCCAATGTTTAAATTACGTCTGTCTTGACAAATTAAATATTTTCCTGGTATTGTTACCCACAAACATTCGAGATCTCTACACATCCATTCCGTCCGTTCTTGAGCTTGTAATTGTGTATACGTACAAATCATGACCCCCCCCCCCCCCTTCTTTTTATGCAAAGATGTTTTATTTCTATCATACCTAAATATGTCGTACCTATTGTCACACAATTCACCGTTGTAAATACCATCAGTCAACCAAGTTTCTGTAATGAGTATTATGTTGAAGTTATTACAAATTATACTGTCTCTAAATTGCCTAGTTTTAGTTCGCAAGCCACGGACGTTTTGATAGAATATGTGCATTGAGTTATGAGGCACTTTTAGCATGATTTAGGTACCATTGTGTTGTAATTAACTTATAAAAATTATATTTATCATAGTAATTGATAGTAATGTAGATAATAAGTATATTATGTAACAGAAATAATACAGGTTGAAGAGTCATGAGGGATGGTTTTGCAACAGACAGGAATTTTATTTTTATACAAGGTAAGAAATGGTAGCGTATACATTTCTTTTGTAGGGCATATTGGTGTAAGTATTCAGTATTGATGTAAATTTTGAAAGATGTGAGTGAATGTAAGATTTTGATGTATGTAATAATGGATGTGTAAATCGCAAGTGTTGTTTTATGTGTTAAATATGTAACTATTAATATTAAAAAATAGCATGCTAATACTATCAAAATTAATCTTATCATACAATTTTTAATAAATCTTTTTCGGAATTTATAGTGATAGCGGGAGACTCCTCGTTTTTCCTTAAAAAAATGTGGCAGTTTCTGACCCAGACAAACTTATATGATTTGGCCATTGCTCGTGATTTTACTATTTTCAAGAGTTGCTTATTCTCAGGGGTCAGGTGTTCGTTAACAAAAAGCCTTTTGGCTGGACCACCCAGTCCAACATCGGAAGTAGTAATTTCTTTGGTTTTTCGGAGCCCTGAAATAATATTATCTTTAATAGTGCGATTCTGAAATTTGACTACAATGTTTTTTGGGCGACCTCCAACATTCTGCATAGGCTGAACTCGGTGCGCAAAAACAATTTGATCATCCGTAAGCTTTATTCCTGCATGGCTGGCTATTTTGATTATTAATTCAGAAGTTGATTCTTTTGAGTTTTCTGGTAAACCAACAATCTCTAAGTTCGAAAGTCTACCCCATTGTTGTTCTTTTTTTATTTGCGCACATAATTCCGCCAGTTTCATCTCGCCATTCTGGACATTTTGTTGAAGTTTTTCAAAATTACTTTTAAGATTGTTGTAGTCATTTAGCAAACTGTTATGCGATTCTTCCAGCTGTTTAAGGTTACTAGTTATTTCGTTTTTTTATTTCAGTGATAAGTGATAATTTCAACTCTTGAATTATATCGAATTTTATAGCACTGAGTTTTTTGTCTAACAGTAACTCTATGCTATTAATTAATTCCAAATTATATGGTTGGCAACTACTGGTCTCAGTGATACATGTAGGCTGGTCAGTACTTTTGTTTGATGATCTATACGTAGTTTTATCGTAAAGGGTGTTGGAAGGAGACTTATTAGTTCGTATCGGAGTGTTACTGTTATCACCACCTTTTCGACAAGAAGCAGTGCAAGCGGGACACTTCCATTCAGATCTTGAAGCAGTATCATTATTAAAATTTATGCACTCTGAATGGTAGTTATGCGAACATTGTGTGCATTTTATTCGTTTTTGAGTAACATTTATGTTTGCTCTGCATGCTTCACACCTTCCGCCCATTTTACTATTAAATAAAGCGTTAAAATGCAGAGAATGTAATACAAATTATAAGTACAAAAAGTGCGTCAACTCCAATATACAGTGCAGTGGACTCGATCCTCCGTCGCTTTAACTTTTAATTGATATGCACACCGTTAGGCCGTTCGACCAACACGCCTTGAACAGATACGATGAAATTTTTGAACTCCTTGTACGATATGCAATAGTCCTTCAAGTTTTGTTAAAGGGTAAGTTAAAATGATTTTGCTAATTTTTCTTAACTTAGATCACTTTTATCAGAACTAAGCACCAATGTATTTTGAAAAACTATTATAGTCTCACAACTATTGCACTATACCACTAAGTAACGATGTTTGAAACGTTTAACGATTAATTTGATCGGAACACTTTTTAACACGTCCACCCGCTTAATGTCGGTACTTGTAATTCAATTGAATATTTATTTATGTTATGTATCCATTGATATCAGTATTTATTTATAATTTTTGTTTAATGTACTTTGAAAAACTATTATAGTCTCACAACTATTGCAATATACCACTAAATAACGCTGTTTAAAACGTTTAAAGATTAATTTGATGGGAACACTTTTTAACACGTTCACCCGCTTAATGTCGGTGTAATCAAAAAAAATTACAGTTCAATTTTTCCGAAATAGTATCACAATTGCTATACAATATTATAGAAAAGGGAATTACTGAAAGGGAAAGAGGAATTAACAAACTACATGGTCAAATTTACGTCAAATTTCTTAAAACTTAAAACAATGCTGTTCCTCTTAATTAATATTCCTCAAGTCCGTATATTTTAAATAATTTATGACAAATACGGAAACTATATATAGTACTGAGAAATAGATAGAGAATATGCCAATTTCTTCAAATTTAATACTTTCGGCTTATTATTCGCTAATTATCTATAATTCAGAGAGAATGTATAATTCTGAAGAGGTACCGTCGAACATACATATAATTCTGAAGAGGTACCATCGAACCTTGAACCCACGTAGCGAAGGTGTTGTAGCTACTACGGGAGCTGTAGCTCCATCTCAAAGTTTGAGTTCGTCCAGTGATTTCTTCATATCAGCCATTACGTTGTCAACCCGATGGTTTACTTGGTCGATTCGGGTTTCAGCTTTCTCGATTCGGTTTTCAGCTTTCGCGATTTGGGTTTCAGCTTCCGACAGGCGGTTGTCATGCTGAGCAACCCTATCCTTCACCTCCTTTATCTCCTTCCCGAAGGTAGCGTGAAGGTCCTTCATGAGGAGCATCTGCTCTTCCAACCGACGGGCCTGTTCCTCTTGTCCGCCCCGCAGCTGCTCCTCCAAACGACGAACCTGGTCTTTCTGTCGGCGGGCCTGTTCCTCCTGTCCGACCCGCAGCTGCTCTTCCAATCGGCGTGCCTGTTTCTCCTGTCGACGAGCCTGTTCCTCCTGCTGCTCTTTCATCCAACTGGCCTGTTCCTCCTTTCGGCGAGCCTGCTCCTCCTGCATCCCCATCAGAGCACCTAGGTCAGGTGCTGCAGATGTAGGGGCTACCGACGGGCCTGCAGCCGGTGGCTGGCCCTCCGACGTCTGCGGCGTTGCACCACCAAATCTTCTTTGGTCCGTCTCCTGCTGGCGTTGACTTCGGGTACGGACACCCTCCGTTTCCTCCTTAGGTAAAATCGGCATGATTTTATCCCACTTCTGACACCAATTGTTACGAGCTTGAGGTTCATGACAATAAAAATTGCCGATAAAATTATCTAAAGTTAACACTTTAATTTTCTTACACAAATTTAAACTTAAAACACTAATAATTAATCACACTGATTCACTTTATTCCGCTCCGAAGCTTCGCTTGTCTCGCCAAATTCAATACTTCCCCGATCGCACCTTGCAGCGCCTATAAATACACATTAGTACCGAATCATCCAGAACATTCAAGTAAATACGCGCACCAATCGACAAAGCGCCGAAAGTTCGAGAGTCAGCTTCCAGAAGCTTAGTTCTTCGTTTCGACAACAGATGGCGCTGTCGGTTGAAACATTAGTGATGTCATTTTCTGGAAAGCTCTCCCCTCGCTCCGTTACCCGACACTAGATGGCGCTAGTGCCAGATGTCAACTTAGCCGCGCAACAGTAAGTAAAAGTGATCGGAATACTTTTCTTGATATTGTTATAGTTTGTACATAGAAGAGGCTTTAATAAGACCTTTTACGCATGTAACATAAACATAGGCATGTTTAACGCCTAATAGAGCTATTAATTTAAACACCAGAATAAAATAAAATAAAACACTTTCGAAAATATCAAATCCTACACTTTCAATAAATGTAAAATATGTTTGTTACACTTTTTCTTTTTTAAACACTATAAAAGAATATTTGTTTTGCTGTAAGTTTAGCGAGAACACAAATTTTTACAAGACTGGGGCCTTAAGTATATTATATTCATACGGACAGCATTTAGCTAGGATTTTGTATATGACCCGTTATCTAGTTGGTATTGTTGATCGTTAAATAAAAAAAAAAATAGAAAAAAATGACTGTACTCAACATCCAATTCACTTATAATAATGAATGCCTTTTCACACTTCGTTCGCACATATACGTGATTTCGTCAAAATCCATCAGCACAAAACCTCTTTACGAAGAGGTAAGCCCATCGTTTGAACACTAAAGCTCCTACTTCATGTTAAGGATGACGTGCAGTTTCTAGTAAATAAAGCTTTAAATTTTCTTACGAGGAACGGAAAACGTGTAACTCAATTTAGTTATTACTTAGTGAGTAAGTAAAAGACGTGCTTTTGTTTGCCGCTTTATTTTATTACTTGCATCAAAACATGAAGTATCCAAAAAATATATTTTGTTTAACCAGAATTATCGACATAACCCAATGGATAAGTAAGCTGAAGTATCGATGGGTCAGCTATATAGTTCCAAGAACCGACAAGAGATGGGTGAGAAAGGTTCTCGAGTAGTAACCTCGTACCTGTATATGAGACATGTAGCCCCCCACCCCTCTCCCGGTAGATAGAGTGATGACCTGGTAAGAAATTCAGGTTGATAGATGTACGTGGCCTTTCGAAGGGATATAATAATAATGATGATTAAATTTTTCAGGCAACATCCTTCCTTAATACTAGGAATTATATAAATATTAAAAAAATTTATGATTTTTTTTGTTGTGGGAATTAAATCAAAGATCAGAATATAAGTAGAAATTTAATATATATACTTTAACGAATATAGTCTGCAGTCTGTGATCACTGATCATATCCCAGACGGCTGCAACTACATCAGATTTGTTAGACCCGAAAATCCTCCCGTATCATCAATCACCTTACAATTATTAGTCCCTAATATAGGACTATATAATACATTGTGCAACGTTACTATAAGTAGTCGGTCACCCGACCACCTCATCTATATGTACACCACTCTATGCGTCTCCGGCAGTCCCTTATATAAGCAACCTTACACGAACACGCTCAATGACTTAGGCAATTTTGTTATACAAGAATAGGCTCAATGACATAGGCAATTTTCTCTACACGAAAAAACTCTTAGGCAATTTTAGACTAATTTTACAGTTATTTTATAAATGTTATTTACCTTTATTTTAATAATATTTTCGACTTTTATTCCCATTACTTAACACTGTTCAAATATTTTAACAAAGTTTTTAATAAATTTATTGATTTTAAAAGGCCTTTTATTTACTATAATACTCAATATTTGAAATGTATTTATTTTAACTTTATTATGTATATTCATTGTTTAATATATTTATATTTTTTAATCTTCATTATTATTTTTTATTGTTTAATGTATTTATTCTAAGATAAATTTTGACGGCTTTATATAGAAATTAATTATTAGTTATTAATAATAAACAGCGTTAATGGTAGCACGCAGCCTTGAGGAACACCAGCGATAATGGGCTTGTTATCAGAACACGCACCGTCCACTACGACCTTAATGCTCCGATATGCAAGAAAACTGGCGATTCAATTGCACAATTTCTCGGTAAGCCCACAGAAAGTAAGCTTTGTAAGAAGCGCTTTGCCAAACACTTCGAAGGCCTTCGCTGTGTCCAAACTAACGGCCAATGCGTCCCCCTTGCACTCTACTGCCTCCGCCCATTTATAAGTATCGTAACCAGAAGATCACCAACCGAGCGACGGCCACCGAAACCGTACTGGCGGTCACTAATCAGGTGGTAATCCTCAAGGTACCGCATGTGCTGGCTGTTACTAAAACAAGGAGGGGATGGCTATAGGTCTATAATTGGACGGATCAGAGTGGTTACCTTTTTTAGGGATCGGGTGCACGAAAGCTGTTTTCTATGATTTGGGGTCTAGGGAGCAAGAGTACTGGAAATGATGCGTTCAAACCAGCACCAACTCCTTAATAAATATCTTCAGTACAATAGGAGGAACGCCATCAGGCCCACTCGACTTGTTGACGTCCAAGGAAAGGATTGCTCTGCGTACCGAGCGTTGGGTAAGCAGCACATCCTGCATGGATCACTCACACCGAGGGTTAATCGGCGGCGTGTTCTCTCCGTCATCAAGAGTCGAGTTGGACATGAAGAGAGAGTCCAGCAGATCGGCTTGTTTTTTACGGCAGGGGGCAGTGAGTCGTTCTTCCTGTGCAAAATGGGAGAGATGGCTGTAAGAACTTCCCTTGGACAATCTTGGAGAGATACCAATATTCACGTGTACCCGAAGGGAGACGAACAAATTTTTTGTCAATTTTGCCGATGTGCTATAACTTTGCCTTGACAGTGACATTTTTGAAGGACTTGGAGGCGGAATTGTATTAATTTTTAAGAGCGCTGGTATTTGCATTTCGAGACGTCGATACGTGAGCCCAGGCCTGGTAGCACTCTTACTTATTACGTAAAGCAATATTGCGAGAGCGACCAAACCATGGCTTAGTTCCGCCTCTGATAAGTACCACAGGTGATGGAATAAAAAGTTCCATTCCCGAGGCTGACCTATAATGCCAAACACAGCGGCAACCTACAGAACGCAATCGCGATGGGAGCGTGAGTGGCACCGTAGTTCTGATCAGACAGTGGTCCGAGCAGCCAAGAATGGCATCCACGGAGACCTAACATCTGTCCGGATGACAGTGCAGCAGAAGGTCCAACAGGGAAGGTACATGATCTTCCACATCTGTGATCCCCGTATGCTTGGTAACCCGTTGTGTAAGACCAAAGTTGCCAAAGCAAAGTCATAAACAGATCTACGCGCATGATCGAACCAAGCCTATAAGCGTGGTGGGCGTTAAAATCACTTAGCATCACCGCTTTGGAACTTATAAATGTGCCCGTAGACGCGCGGATGGTCGTCGCTGGAGAGATACAAAGTTTCAGCTGGAGAGGACACCTGTGTCTCGGTTGGAAAGAGCAAGGCCAGCTTCGTCGTTTTTAGATGGTAGTGGACAGGGTTAAGGTTTGAATTAAGTTCCCTGATGTTGCAAAAATGTATGGATGGCGTAGCAGGGTTGCCTTTGTCTTATTGCTTCACTTGCCTCAAGCTGGAATTTTGCCCTCCCCCCCCCTCCTCCAAAATACGAGGGGCAGCCTGAGCACCCACGCTCAGGAAGAGTACGCTTGGGCGTGGATGATCACCAAGGTATTCTCCGTCACCGGGAGTGCTGTTACCCTCCTGCGGCAGTGTTTTATGTAACTGGACTCCTATGTTAATGGACTTTTGATAGGTTGTGTAGGAGCTTGATTGTGAATGTGTTCTCTGTTATATAGGGCAAACAAAGGGATCTGTTAAAAGAAAATATAGCCTACGTGAAACAGTTGGTATTTTACGTAAGCTATATTTTCTTTTGACTGGGTTTTATAGATCTCCTCCGGTAAGTTTGTAGTTTGTGACCATATCCTAGACGGCCCCCTCCATTATATCACTTTTGATAGATCGCAAATCCTCGCGTAAGAACATCGATTCTTACCAAGGATGATGAGGCTATTGAAATTAAAAAAGACATCAACCACATGCATGGGATTTTTATTTAGCGAAATTAAAACTAAACTCAAGAATACCACTGCAAAACTTCCAGACGCGGTAACTTCTTTCTGTGTAGATCGGAACAAAAGTAATTACTAAAAAGCTGAAGGTACTCCGGGCCTCTCACTGGTAGTACTAGAGGAAAAATTTACCACCAGCATGTGGTGCAGCTAGTTTAGCACTGCCCAGGGATACGTGTCGGGAGTCAGGATTCAAGTAATTCCTACGGACGCAAACAGCTTAAAAAAAGTCAAGCACTTGCTTATAATAACTAAAAGAAACTGTGCATACATCAAGAGTTTATACATAGGATTATTTTGTAAGTTACAACAATGAGGGACTATTTAACACCGTGAAAATATATTTTAGAATCCGAGATTCTTGGTCGTATAATTCATACGTATTATTTACATATAGCAAATTTAGAAAATAACTATTACCAGACCAAGGTAGTGTTTGTTAGTAACCTCACTTAAGTGAAAATGTAGCAGAAACAGTTAACCAAACATTGGGTACGAAAGTCGTCAAAATGGAATCGCAAACTGTTCGGTTCCCAGGGCTCTTATGAACTTGCTGGAAAAGCCGAAATGCATTGAAGAAATTTGTAATGTTTAGTGTGCACTATAAGAAGTGTTAAGAATAGCGTTCAAATAATACAAAATCTTATATAGTTTGCTTATTATGTGTACATATATTATAACTGTTCTTGTGTAACTTTTAGTATCCATTTTCCAACAAAACACCGAATTATATCTTTTGAGATATACAAAAGATATAAAATGTTTAGTATGTACTAGGAAAATAAATTGAATCATATATTTTATTTTACGGTGTCTTTATTACAACATTAAAACGTAACAAGGAACGAAAAATACGATGTTTGAACTTGCAAAATAAGTCCTTAGGTATTGTTTATTGTGGAGCTCGATACAAGAATATACTTATCCAATTCGTAATATTTTTATCTAAGAAATATATTACACCAAGCAATTTCACATATCATACCTATAAAAATCTTAAGTTTTAGTTAACGAGTCTTAGATACAAGTTATTGAAAATATGAAATAAAAAAAACCTAATTAAATCATTGAATCATCCCATTTATGCCAAAATTTTCCGCAAATATACGTACCTTCACGTACCTTTCGTGGCCGAGTAATAGCTGGTATATGGGCGAGTGATAGATCGCTTGTTTGGATCATTGTGTTTCAAATCACTACGATTCTGAAGAAGTTTTCACTTCATAAATCATTAAATTGGTTTATAATTGACGAAGATATCACGTGCCATACGTGGTACGTGGTTTACGTGGTATAGCCACGCCGCATCTATATAGTTGTAGTACTAATCGTTCGGCTTGAACGAGGTAGGACTACGCTCTCACAGAATACCATTGTAAAATAGCAGCTTAATTCTGCTATGTTTCGTATGGTGAGTATAATGAACCACAGACCCTTTTTACTGAAAACGAGGCATTCCATCTTAGTCATCAGGGATGTAGGTAACCCCACGAGTCATGGAAGTGCGCAGAACCGAAAAATAGGTGTCGGCACGGTGAGGTGTGAGGTACAGGGAAGCGAAACCATAGCAATGGGCGACGCGCTCCCAAATATTTTCTTCCTGCGTCCCGTGGCCCGCGCACCTACTTGTGTCGTCTTGTGTACTATCGATATCGAAAGTGTTAACAACTACCTGTTATAAAATTTTAAATTTCTGCGATTCTTTTTGTCCTTTTAAAATATTGTTCTATAACATTATCAAATAGTGTGCAAATATTTATTACTTTTAAAAATTATTTTGGGACTATTTAAAATAGCGTAGTTCGTAGTATATTGTATAAAGTTGTAAATATTTTGTTATTTTATAAAAGATGATTTTGGTGTAGTTTAAACAGCAATTACAAATACAAAAATACAAATACAAAATATTTTATTTCTTTAACTAAGTGTACATAAAATACAGAATATTATTTAGAAGCAGTTAAAACCTAACGATGATATATTAATATATCGTTCAGTTTTCGTGGAGACTTTGATGTGTAGTTATAATGTTGACCTTTAGCTTTTTACATATTAAAATTCCATTCAGCAGATTGCAGATTCTCAATCGATGATCAATTAATGTAGCCGTCTATAGGCCACAACGTTAACTTATTATCAGGTGAACTGTGTGCGCTTTCGTCGCCATATGCTTTAAAAAATTGCATACAAAAATATATAGTCGAAATGAGAATTTTCTTCTTTTTTGAAGTCTTTTCAAAATTTGTCTGAATGATGAGTATCGTTCACGGACAACATGCTACAATTAAAATTTCAAGCAAATCATCAAAATTGCAGTCTGATTTCACTCCTAATTAAGCTCGTTATTTATACATTCAGTTAAATTTAGTAGCTTGAGACTGCAGACATATTTCGGACAACAGTTCACTACTACGACAGACGTTTTCTACGTTAGCAATTTATACGATCTCACACTACTATCGAAGCTTTTTTATAAAAAGCAGGTAACAAATGAGTCTAATTGATGGTAAGTTTCTACTGAACATCTGCAACCATCTTTAAATAAAGAAGGCTACTGATGCGTCGTAATCTCTTAGGACTAAGATGGAATGCCTCTCAACCTGTAAATATAATAAATTTCTACGCCCTTCAGACTGAAAAACTATTGCTTGGCAGTAAAAATTAGCAAGAGGGTTGTTTTAATTTATATAGAATCTAATTCTATGGTCTTACTTTTCACCTTCACTTTATAATTATATAGGAAATAGTCAATGGTACAAGATTCGTAGATGAGCCTAATTATGATCTTACACTTATTTTCTCTTATTCAATGCGTGTCAATTCATTTGAAGCTTCAAAATCAATAATTCATGTTTTTGCAAGAACAATTTACTGCATTTCATTGCAGTGTATTTGACAGCTACAATCCAAATGTTATATTTAATGTCCAAATATTATGACTTAAATTGTCTTATAATATTTGTGTTAGATTGAATTCGATTACTTGATTTGGTATATAATTTCAATTGTAATGGATAGATCGGTACAGCATTAGTTGTTTTTTTTTTAAAAACTTACTTAATACGTTCTCTCGATAAATAAACAAAAAATACGACAAACCTTTTAAAATATGAATATAAAGATTTAATTAATTAAAACATCAGAATAAGTTCTTAAATTGTCCTTGCGTGAAACACGAGTATTTGGCAAGCGCGATGAAAACCTTGTATCATTTTCAATGAGTCGGGTAATCGCAATGGTGTCTGGTCTTTAAAACTGTCGCTTATGAAACAGCTTTTACATTAATTCTGTCAGACGTTTTAGATGCTCTTGCAATTTTTAAATCTTTTTGCTCATTTCAATTTATCCGTGCAATTTTTTAAAATTCAATAGATCAGATAAGTATTTGAGGTTTTTGTGTGACTCAGGTATGTTTAATAATTGTTAAATACAATTTTAAGACTTTTAATATAAGCACATTAAAAATTCAGTTAGTTAAATTGAAAAATATTTTATCCCAAACAAACGGACGCCAATGATAATAAAATCTTTCGACTTTTTTGTATTAATACACATTGCAAATCTTAAGTAAAAGTATCTGTTTTATTCACGAGCGTTTACTCTTAATAATATTAATTTGCTTTTCTTTACGTATTAGTGAATATAAAAAATAATATACCCAATTTAATAAACGCGCTCCTCCGAAGAGGGACAAGAAGTTTGAGACTAGACCGTAGTCCACAGAAAAAAACTGGCGAACCAGTAAAAGAGTACTTGGCCTCTTGGTGGTGCGCAAGGAAAAACTTTGACCGAATTTGCGCATGTCAAAGCGTGTTGACACCATTCAGAATACGATCAAATCGAGTCACAGTGAATGTACCACACATGGTTTAGTCACACGTCAAAATAATGGGCACACTGGCCATAAAAGCCCACCTTTAGCGCCACCAACGGGCAGACCGCCACTCCTGCAGACGTAATATAAGTGTAAGGCATCACCATCGGTTGCTGGTCAGCACGGCTTCCAGCCGCGGGTGTGTCATACATAAGTCTATCGCTTACCTCAAGGGAATGGAGTTCCACGTTGAGCGGCTTTCGGTCGCAGCCTTGAGAGTCTCCTCTCTCCAGCTACCACCCTCATGAGGTTTACACATATGCTGCACCAACCAATACAATGGCACATATATCCAAATAATTCACAAAAAATTCACAAAATAATTCAGCCATCAGAGATGGTTTGTGTCACTGACGTTGAGCATATGCGTTCTTCGATCATGTTAGTCTTACCCACCAACAAGTTGTTTTCTATCATTCAAAGGTGGGAAATTTACGGAGATCTTTTATTGTTGTTATATAAAACATTATGGAAGTTAGACAGTCTGCAGCCCTGTCATAAAGAGACCTAACTTGGGTAAAGTTACTCAGGTGTGAGTCAAATTTAGACTCAGCGGGCACCACTAAGAATAACGACCCGCCTAACAACTATCAGAGAGACGCAATGCCGCAAAGCACAACAAGCATCAATATCGGGCTTACACCATCTCAAGGTACCCCATAAAACTCCAGCAGATATCCGCTACCCAAACCTTGGACCTGCATACCTTCAACGACCAAAACCATGCGTTGAATCAGACGCAGCACATCCACATATGAAATGGCGCCCCTCACAACACACCCAAATGATCCCTATCGACGTAGGCAACAAAATTAGTAATGTTGTTAATTAAAATAACATAAACGTATCATAGTATAGTAGCACGCTAGTAAGACGCTAGTAACCAAACATCCATGTATCATAGATCTATTGCAGTAAGATGTGGAGTATGCATGTTGAACTTAAAAGTACTACAAACACACTCTCCTAGTTAAAAAGATAGCCGACATATCTCGCTATACGTTAAGACGACGCTCATAATCGGTACTAGTGTGCGATGTCCACGGGCAAGTCTTATTGCTACGAAAAAAACCCGCTCAGCATTGCTGTTAACAAGTCCAAGTCTCGTTCACGGTGAAGAAGTCTACACATCACCATAGTAAACCTGCCTGGATTGATGTTATATTCGAGCGTTAACGATATATTACTATTACCATCTATCGTAAGATATTTTTGTCAGTCAACTCTTACGCCACCACATATCATGGCCACCAAAAATAGAGACGAAGTTTTATCAATGTTTCAAAACACATTTGTATTACAGTTATTCATTCCGAGTAAAACCAAAAAAATCTGTATTCATATTGAGTAAATATACTTTATTACTATCGTCTGTCGTCAGAATTTTGATAAGTTAAAGCTTTTAGCTCAATAAAGGCTCTAGTCAATTTCGCTCTCGGTTTCGAAATTTGAATAAATTTGATTTCTTTCACAACTTTTCTGTTAGGAATGTTATTATTAAGTATACAAATGATAACGACTTCAAATTTATTTAAGAAAGTTATAGTTGTATGTTTTTCTAATGGAATGAACTTATCATATATGTTATTCAGACTTTATCTTTTTCTATATATACTCCTACCCCCTATGCGTAGTCCCAAAACATGGAGGATAGCCTTCGTGAACCCGATTCTTAAAAAAAGGTCATCACCTCCTTGTTCTTCAAAATAATTGAGCTCTCACTTGAGGTACCTCGAGGATCACCAGCTCATTAGTGACTGCCAGTACGGTTTCCATCGCGGTCGCTCGGCTGGTGATCTAGGTTACTAAACAAACAAATAAAAGGGAAACTGAAAAGTTTGTATTCAGTAAATGTTACTTAATGAATTTCCTATATGCCTTAAAAGACTAACATCGAATTCAATTAATTAAAAGTAAGACAAGGGTCAACAAAGTTCGAAACCTTTGTTCCGTTTTATATATCGAGGGTCTATAGATTAATGATCCAGTATTTAGGTATAATATTCACGAATATATACATTATTATTTTGCTGTACAATGAAAGGGCCTAGGTAGCTTAGGGGCCAAGTGCTTTTCGTAAATTTCACAGCAAGCGACCCCAGTTTGATCCCCGCCGGCATCAATGAAATTATCAATAATTGCAAATGTTGATTCACCACGTGCTGTGCGGTAAGGGAAACATCTTGGAGTTACGTGTCTGAGGAAGAAAATATTTCGAGGGAGTGTGAAGTTCAAAACCGTTCCGTTCTCTTAGAAATTAGAGGAGGCTTCTGGTAAGCTTTGAAACGTATATATTCCATCATTTGTAGATTACAATTTTGAAAGGCTTACTACAATATAAATCATATTCTTTCCTCTTGCTCATCATCATCAGTGCCGTTATCAGATACCGAGCAAACAAATTTAACGAATTATAAATACTCACGCTTTTAGCTTAGAGGTGTAGGCAGAGACTACAGACTCCCATTTGGCACGATCCTGACCCATCTGACTCACTTCCTTTAAATCCTATGTCTACTGATCGTCGTTTAAGGTTACTCTTAATGTGGCCCACTTTTCTCTCTAGGGGAGTCTCTTCTGACGCATTCACTCCTGGAACATAAATTTGCATTGCCACACTTTTCTCGTTTTTTCTTTATACATGACCTTACAACCGAAGCATTCCTTTCTAAATCCTGGTCACAACATTATTTTGCAAGCCACAATTTTCTCTTATCACATAATTTCTTATCCTGTCATTAGAATTCAGCCCAAAAATATTCCTTAATGACCGCATTTCTGCAGTAGTTATTTTACTGTCGTGCTCCTTCTGTCACACCCAACTTTCACTACCGTACTTTAAAGTAGCGACTAACATAGCATTTTGAATTGCCACACGAAATGCCCCATTTACTGTACTTCCTGCTATATCCTTATTATACCTACCACCACTACTATTAATTTAGCGAATCTTTAATTTAACAGATATAAAAAATATATGTTCTATTATTATTATCATCATGCTGAAAATAGTCATTTCTCAAGGGAAGCCACAAAACACGGTCCCAAGCCATCTACAAGCTTCGACTTCCTATGTTTTACCAGGTCATCACTATCTAGTGGGGGGCAGTCTTATGCTTTGCTTACTTGTCCAAGGCTGCCTTTAGAAACCATTCTTCTCCATCGGTTGAGGATTTTTTATTTAGTTATGGGCCAGTATTGCCACTTTAGGTTTGTGTTTCAGAGATTAAGGTAACGAAATTTATAAGAGTCCTTTCTACGTTCGCAGAGCGAATTTAAGTCTCTTTATACGGCTGACAATAAAGGATTTTTTAAAGAATAAAGGTGACACACGAGCACGCAGTCCACGTGATAGTATGTGAATGCTGTGGCCCATAAACATCTACATCTATTATCGATTAAGAATAAAAACGCAGGTGCTTTATCTCCCCTGAGAACTAAGATGGAATGCCTCGTTTCGAGTAAAAAATATCTCTGGTTGAATAAGCTGTTATTTTACGCTAGTATTCTAGCAGAGCATGTTCTTTCCTCGGTCGAATCGACCCATTCGGGCTACAACCATAATATAGCTGCAGCGTGGCTCTACCACATATAAAATCAACTCTCAGTTTCAAAATATGTCAAAACTGGTGACACGCACTGGCCGCTTACTTTTACATTGAGATGTTAAGTAATACGTGACCCGTTTCTGAAGAATACACAACCGGGTTTTAGTAGATATACAAAGTCGAAGTCAAAGTCTACGAAGCCGACAATCCAAAACCTAATTTGTACCGAATTTGGTATCTCTCTCAATTTGTATTTTTGGTAAGTTTAATCAATAAAAGAAACAAAACACAATCGCGTTAAGTTATCACAAATCAATACAACAATGATTATCTTGTAAATTATGTCATAAAGTATACAATGCAAGGTATATTACTTTTATGTACGGAAGAAATTACAAGACCTTAAGTGAATTAAGTATAAATCATAAAACTAGAATTGATTATTGGTAGCACAGCTCTAACTTACAAAAGAACTTTTCTCAATTGAGATAGAGTTATTTATTTTTTCTGAATAAAGTAGCGATTGAATAGTTCTTAAAAAACACAATAACTATTAATACGACAATACTAAAACTCTAACGACGGATATCTAACTCGGCTTAAGGCATTTAGAATTTCCAATTTAATGCTAAACTGAAGTTATAGAATGAGGAAAGTTTAACCGTAGGTACTACGAATTATTTCCGGGGGTTGACTTAGTTTCAAACAACTAATTAAAAAAAACTTTGCCGCTTGGAGAAGATTTTGTTTGCTTACTCTTTTCAAACTTCTTTAAAAATAAATTAGATGTACAGTGTCGGTATTTATAGTATATTTGACTTTATTATTATTTTTAAATACAGATAAAAAGGCTTGTTACTAACACGTACACGCTCCACACACACACACACACACACACACACACACACACACACACACACACACACACACACACACACACACACACACACACACACACACACACACACACACACACACACACACACACATACGCACGCATGCATGCTCTTCTCATTGTCATTTCAACGTGTCTTTGCATTAAAATCTTAGGCCAAATCATAGTCTAGAAATAATAAAAGAGGCACAAATTAAATAAATTTTATATTGTTTTGCATTAATGAAAATTTGGTGTGCATAAGGTTGTGGTTATCTAAATAGTTGAGGAAAATAGATACAAAACAGTTGGTTATTTATTTAATTAAGGTTTTTTATTTAATTTCAGACCATCTGAACTTATGAGATCAAGATGGGAGAGCGGTAATTTCGTAAAAGAATTTCTTATAGATTCGATTTAAAAAGATTTTACCTTCTTAACCTCGCCAATTCATTAGAATTTCGGCAAAATCAGAGTTTTCTTTTTAACAATTTATTATTGTTATGGAAATAGTTCCAAATTCGTAAGAAATTTGCCGAGTTATTCAATCACTTGATTGTTTATTCAATTTTAATGTAATTATCAGAAAGACCGTAAAATGTTTTTGTTCTTTTTTTCTTTGATTACAGTCTATCACACCACTCCACCACTGTTAACAAGGATCGTCCAAGGAACCTTGGTACCGAGTCACCTGTACTCTGGCTTCTTGCATGTATTACGAAACTGAGCTTCATTCTACTAATCCTTACGTGAATAAACCTCGGGAACTTACTCATTGGTTAACGGTTCTTCGTGCTGAATGGCCGGATTTATTACTCAGCTTACTGATCCGTTGGACTATGATTGTTACTTTTATACTTATTGACACGGTTATTTTAAAGATAAATATAAGGACTTATACATTAATATGCATATATATTTATATATATATATATATATATTTTTTTTTTTCCCAGTTATTTAATACGAGCTAGGCAATAAAGGGAAACATCTTGAGGAGAAGGAGCATGTCTTTGAAATCAAAAAATCAGGTTTCTATTAAGTCCTATGTTTCAACATGGCAGAGCCACGTTGCAGCTATATTATAATTGTAGCGCAAATGGGTTGGCTCGACCGGGTTAGGACCACGCTCTCACAGAATACCAACGTAAAATAAAAGCAGCTGTATTTCGATGGTGAGCGTAGAGAACCATATACACTTTTCCCTAGAAAAGAAGCATTTCATCTCAGTCGTTAGGGGTGAAAAGGCATCTTTATTTTGATTCTTAATTGAGGATAAATGAAGATGCCTATTGGCCACATCATAGTACACACAAAATAGTTCAAAGAAAATATTGACACCTGAGGAGAAGAAATGCGAAGAACTGTATAATAAAACTACCGTAAGAGACATCAGTGGAAGATACGTAGTAAGATTACCTTTCCGCGAAGAAAATCCATCTTCTAAAGGTTGTGGTTCTCGTGCTATCGCTGAAAAGAGGTTTAAATCTTTAGAAAAATCGAATTACGATCAGGTGAACTGATTGCTCATTTGTCACACTTATTCTATTAAAAAAATGTCTGATTGTAAGTAATGGGGCAGCACGGCGAAATATTTCTTGCCTTCAACCGTCTTTGTGGCCAGGAAATAAAGGATATATGTAACATTTTCGTTATTGATGACAACTTATGGTTTCATTATCCATTCATTACAGCCTACATAAGTCCACTGCTGAACATAATAAGTCTGTCACATAAATTGCCTCATAGGGGTGATTTTTCCATAATTACGATGCTTGGCAAGCAGTTTGGCAACAACAATTTTAAGCTATTGCATAGCTCTTATCGCGGGCTTTGAGCACGGCGACCGAATCAAGAAATTCCGTAACGAAAATAAACCTAACACCATAAAACCTAACATCGTCTAACGTCATTTCGGTTCGGCAGACTTCGGCACGGTGTTTGTGTGCAAGCGACTAGATATATGCGTGTAGACTAGTTGCATGTATTGTAAGATAATAAAAAAATAAACAATAATATAGTTCATTGCAAGAAGCATATTCTTTGGATTTATATGAGTCGTCGTCATGCTAGCAATTTTTGTGAATTTAGAGTATTTAATAAACACAGACTTTATACTTAAATATATTTTTATTTAAATTTATACATTATTTTTTATGACACGTTTGGCGCAGCGGCTGAACCACCCGAATGTAGCATCGCGGATCACGGGTTCGATTCCCGCATGGAGCAAACATTTTTGATAACGAAGAAAAAAATACTTCATAAATAAAGTAAATAAATAATTATAATTGCATAAATTGATAAAAATGCTATGCAATAGCTTTACCGCGGCAGTCCCGAGTGCCACACGTATTTTTTAATTATTTTTGAGTCACTATCGGGTAGATACTGCTACCCATCTAGTTCAGTTTCCCTTAGTCACTTATTTTGCCACCCACAGAATAAATGCGGTAGTAGATTTTCTTGCACCGCCACTATACATTTAACTTATGGTTATTAAAAATTATAAAAGAAAATTATAACATGCCATATGTATCATGTAAAATAATAAGTAAATTCAATTTACTGGTCACTAAGACTATATAATTTTGATGAATCCTTGTGTTGGCGCCGTAAAATAACTCGTCACCCAATTTCGTTCCGTTGGTTTCGTAAGATGCAGCTATGGGAAAATGGCAAAATCTTATAGCTCCTGATAGATGTGAGAACAGTCTCGTTTGCGTTTCAAGTTAAATATCCAGACCAGTAGTGAACAGAAGCGTCAAAAGTGCAAGACGTCTGGCACAGTGATCGTCAAATGTTTACTAACAATGAGGATTACGAGGTAAACCATTTAACTTTCTTCAACGGCTTATGTCCAAAACTGTAACTTTATGGGCTGATATAGAAATGTATTGAAACAGCTTTACGAACGTGTTCTAGTAAAAATACGAGTATTTATGTAGTGTAATGGGGTGAGATTTTAGTTTGAGCAAACTATGAAAATTATACATATGTAATACTCGTATTTCAAATTTTATCGACATTTTTCTTTCTTTTTATCTTTATACAAAAGTAATTATGTTATATTTTTAAATTGAAACCTCAATAATGTTCATTTATTTTCTTTAATATACCCTTCAATGACAAGAATTAAACCATTTATACAATTAAAATATTTCCGTAGTCATTCCTTCAGATGAATGTGTCAAGTACGCAAAGTTTGTCATAAGTAAAATATGTAAGTAAGCCGAGTGGAGTGCGTATATTTAACAGTGAAATCATCGCTGAATTTTATGTTTTATATGAATATAAACGAAACAAAGAAAAGATGCCTATTTTAGTGTAGTTTATGTTTTTTTTGGCGCTTGATGTACCATTTCATTCGCAAGCCCTGTGAAATGTGAGTTTGTGTGTGGAAGGAATGTAAACTGGCTCTTTGAAATAGTACAAAAAAGCTATTTATTGCTGGCTATTGTTAAACTATATATAACGTGGAAACTGCTACTATGATACAAATATAAAAAGTACGGACTGTGTCTCATATGTCACTTATTCTATTAAAAGTGATGATATGGAAAACGTTAGAAAAGCTGCATGTATAGTCTATACATACATACATATATATAATGCCGGCGCACAACAACTGCCAACTGTACCAGTACTTTGCGAACGCATGGGCGAGATATTGCGCGATAAGAGAAAATGTGGTTTGCAAGACGATTTTTGTGACAAGGATTAAGAAAGAAATGTTCTGGTGGTTTGGTTATGTAAAAAGAATGAACGAGGGCAGAGTCTAGATTATCATGTAATATCTACCGGGATTTATGGTGTATTATGCTGATGTATTCAAAGTGTGGCAATTTTTTTTAAGAAAGTGCACGTGCAAGTATTAATTTAGATCATTATGTAAGGTTATAGTCAGCATAATATTCTTTTACAAGCCTTATGCCTAAAGGCCACTCAAAGGAATGTAACAAAACACGGTCAGTGTAAGTAGCACCCACCGAAGGCCTGCACATTGATAATTAAATATTAATTCCTGTATATTTTTTTCGATGGATGCAGGTGACTCAGGACCGTGCTTTGTGGCATACCTTGAGGGAGGCCTATGTTCAGCAGTGGACTTGTGAAGGGCTGTAATGATAATGATGATGATGACATATTTATGATTACATTTTACAAGAACAAGAAAGCCGTTTTGGAGTATATTTCAAACTTCTTTACCCCCGAAGAGAAAGAAATCTTGTAAATTAAATCTAAAAGTTTCCGTGTTGCGGAATCAGACGACACTTGTGTTCATACATGTGAGTATCGAGTTAAGCATTTAAGGGATCGTTCGCTTATACAAAAAAGAGGTTTTTCTGATTATTTTTCGGTTTTTGTAAAGATATTAGATGGTTTAGTCGCTTCTGTAAAATAGCGTCATGCTATAATCAGGAGTGCTACTAAGCCTAGGCTGACGCATTAACGTCCCTGGAGTAAACACCAGTGCCCTAAAAAAGAGGTATAATTCCGCCTCCAGGTCCTTCAAAAGAGTCATTGCCAAAGCAAAGTCAGAGCACATAGGCAGAATTGGAGAGAAACTAGTTCGCCTTACTTTGAACAGGAGGAAGACTCACTGGCTCCTACCGCAAAGTAGAAAACCGATTTGCTAGGCTCTTTCTTTGCGTCCAACTCGACTCTCGATGATGGGGGAGCACACCGTCGACCATCCCGCGATGTGCGTTCTCCATACCAGATGTGCGTATCACACAGCAGTCAGTTTGCAAAACACTCCTCTACCTGTACATCCACAAGTCGAGTGGGCCTGACGGAATCCCCTAAATAGTGCTGAGGACGTGTACTCCAGACTTGGTACCGGTTCTAATGCGTCTTTTCCGGTACTCCTACTCCCTAGGCGTAGTCCCGAAATCATGGATGACGGCTTTCGTCCATCCGAACCCTAAAAAAGGTGACCACTCAGACCCGTCCAACTACAGGCCTATAGCCATCACCTCCTTGTTCTCCAAAATAATGAAATGTATTTTAAACTGCCAGCTCATGAGGTACCTTGAAGATTACCAGCTGATTAGTGACCACCAATGCGGTCTCCGTTATGGTCGATCAGCTGGTGATTTTCTAGTCTACTTTACTCATAGATGGGGGGAGGTAGTTGAGTCCAAGGGGGAGGCGTTAACCGTTAGTTTCATTTCGTTTTCATTGGCTGTTACTTAGGACATTGCGAAGGCCTTCGATCGGCTTTGGCACAAAGCGCTTCTTTCGAAGCTCCCTTCCTATGAGCTTCCCGCGAAATTGTGCAATTGGATTACCAGCTTTCTTGCAGATCGGAGCATCAAGGTTGTTGTAGATAGTGCATGATCCGATTATAAGCCTAGTAATGTTGGCGTGTCACAAGGCTGCGTGATATCACCAACGATGTTTCTTCTGTATATCAATGATATGTTGCAAACCCGTAACATTCATTGCTATTCTGGTGACAGCACTGGTGATGCTCTGTACACCGGCCGTGCTAAAATTACCCTGAAAAACGTATCGAGACAAACTCGTGTCTGAAGTCGAGTCTTTGCTAAACAAAGTCTCGGATTGGGGGCGACTAAATCAAGTCCAGTTTAACCCTCAGAAAACACAAGTTTGTGCGTTAACCTCTAAAAGGAACCCCTTTGTCCTATATTCTCAGTTTTAAGGTACTCCCCTTATTGCCTTATTGCCTCAGCTAGTATCGGTAATTCTCGGCGTCGACATATCGAATGACGTGCAATTTCGTGGTTACTTGGAAGAGAAGGTCAAATTGGGCTCATAAAAGTTTGGCATACTCAGCAGAGCGGGACAGTATTTCATGCCAGCGTATCGCCTCCAACTTTACAAGGCGCAGCTTCGGCCTAACATGGAAGACTGTTCCCATCACTGGGCTAGAGCTCCCGATTACCAGCTCCTTCCCCTTGACCGCCTCTAGCTCAGAGAGGCTCGAATCGTTAACGACTGAGTGCTTTCCGATCGGTTCGATTTACTGGCGCTGCGAAGAGATGCTACACCTCTTTGCGTATTTTATCTTATCTACCACGGGGAGTAATCTGAGGAATTTTTTAGATTAATCCCAGCCGCCAAATTCCATGAACGCATTACGCGGCAAACCTTGTGGTACCATCCACACCGTCTGGACGCTTGGCGGTCTACCACTATACATTTCACTAGTAGTTTTCTTTCGCGTACAACCTCTCTGTAGAATAGTTTACCACCGGCGATTTTTCCGGACCAATACGACCTAGGGACCTTCAAGAAAAGAGTTTACTCCTTTCTAAAAGGCCGGCAAGGCACCTGCAATTTCCCTGGTGTTTCACTTTTGTTCATGGGCGGCGGAAGTTACTTGTTTAGCACACATCATTATATACATAGTACACACATTAGTACACAGTCACAAGTAACACGGAAGTTTGCGCCCTCTCCTATAAATAAAAAAGTAGATTTTAAATATTGTTTTTAAATCATTCTTTGACGCGAAGTCTTTTTCGAATTACTCTTTGCCGAATTCAAAAAGACACGCAGTCCAGGACTGGTGTTCTGCTAATTTTATTACTATTAGAATAGTATTACATTTACAACTAAACACAATCAACTGAATGAACATTGTTAGGGATTTAGTTGTGTCCTGTATTTCGATTCGAAATTTTATATAAGGCTGAAATAACAAACGACCTTACAGTCCACTTGATGGAAAGTGACTACATTCCATTTCCTTTTTGAGTCTGGACACTTCACATAAAAGAAGATACAGTTGCATTGTCACCCCTGTGGTAAAATGTAGCATGTCTCGCAGTCTGTAATTATTCCGTTAACATTGGAATACAGCAGAGCTGGCAAAAATAGTTAAGAGGTTGGTACTGCTACTATTATGCGCCTAATGCTACGAACAAAAAGTTCTGTCACTTTTGTTGCGGGGGAAGAAACACTGCGCAGTTAGTACTGCACCTACCTACCGCCTAACTCAATAAAATTTTGTTTCATTATGGCACACACAAATCTAAATCTCCAATACTATTACAGTTTACGCCCACATGTAGTAAGTAGTAAGACGGACAAATTGATTGCAATGCTACCATATCGATATTTTAAATCGATATCCTTAAGAAAAAGAGAAAAACTCACAAGCATTAGCAAAATGCACTTGAACATTTAAAATCATCTTTTTAGTTAGTCAGCGTAGTAAGTTTTTTAGGGTTCCATAGTAATACAACAAGCGACACCTATAGTTTCGCCAAGTTCAACAGTCTGTCGGTTTTTCCGCGGTTTAATACAGAGACTTCTAAAGTGGCGTGGTTAAACATGAATACCCGAAAGAAATAGGCTCTAAATACCAAAAACCAAAAGTGGAGGAACTTTGTCTTAAATAACAAACCCTCATCGCAAAAAAAAATAGTTTTAAAATTGATATTTATTTTATTACAATCAAATGCTTTTGTGAAACAAAAATGAAGTGTCTCAACTTTTTAGTACAGTAAATATAAAAGAATAAAATTAAAAAATATTTATTAGTGGCTGATCTTAGTGACAACATCTCTATCGTCTATTTATAAATGGTATTCAAAGAAAAAAGTTTCAACTTTGCAAGAACTACTAGATTCGCTGACAGAGACATCTTTGGTAAAAACATAAAACAAATAGGTCTAAGAAAAGATAGGAATTGAAGCAAGCGAACTTTTCAAAAGACAATTAATAGAAACTTAAAAGTGACATTGCTGTGGGCAGGTATGTTTGCGCTATTTTTGAAAGAATTGAAAAACTACCCTAAACTAAATATTTTATTTTATTTTATTCATTTTGGAAAACTTACAGCTAACATTAACAGTAAATAAATGAATAACAACTAAAAGGTCATTTAAAAGTTTTCACCTATAGACATTATGAACTTAAAAACCATATTTCTAGTCGGAAAAAGATAAACATCGATTAAGACAATACATTAACAAAAATACATTTAATTAACATAATTAAACAGAAGATTACTCAACAAAAGAATTGTTTTGCAAAAACATTTTTGATTCGAGAAATACTGGTGGTTGGGCGACGGGTTCTTGAGTCCGATTCCCAGGTCGGGCCTTGACCCTATTATGCGAGATGGTACTAGGTGGACTGTATGTGCGGTTTATTGACACCCTAAAACAAGAAGGCTGACGTGGCACGCGACAGCCTTGACGATGCACTCGCTCTTCCAAATCTACTACTTCACCAGTTTCAAGATATAGGTCTACTTGAGTCGGTAGGAGAGAAAACGTAACGGGGAAAACAAACAAAAAGAGTTGAGTCTAATAATAAAAAAAAAGGGAGAAAAAGAAAAAACGCACTTAGCGGGGTGGAGTTCCTTCTGGTGCAGCGGTTTACGCTCCTGGTCTGGTAGCGGAGGGCGGTGCGCGACGACAACTCGCACTATGCGAGGCGGTTACATCTAGCGGTTCTGTGGCCGACTTCCACAGAGGTGAAATAACAACTAGCGGAGTGAGCTACGTTTGTTGTTTGGAGATATTAACGACTAAACACGACATTGCTCTTTCTTGATGTTATTGTTATATTGTAAAATAATTTCATTACACACTGCTAGCTGCGCTGATTGCGTGTATTTGATAAAACAGAATTTTTAATAGGTTCTACGTCACTTTATGCCAAATTCATGTATTAAATAAATGATAGCGGCTTTGTTTTACAGTAGACCCACTCCAGTCGCTTCTCAAGTAAATGTGTCTGAGTACTAGATGGTAAAGTTTTGGTTGTTATAGTTTTAATGTAATAATAGTGCCGTCTTCTTACTGTGTAATAAACTAATAATAAATACATAACTGGTCAAATTAAACACAATTATATTAAATATTTGCTTATCATCAAAAATTGTCAGACTGGTATAGACCAGTGAACACTGTCTGCATGATTTATCATGATTGTCAATTTCAGCAAAATTACTAACAAAACTGTGTACACAAAACTTGGATTAAGAGAGAAGGTCTTAAGTTAAATATGTTGTGTGTCTATCGGCATAGCAATATTTCACCATTTTTTCGTATCAGCATATTATATATAGCATAGTAAATAGTTACTTTTGTAGTTTAATATACTCTCGGACTAGTATTAAGACCTAGGAATAAGTAGTGATATAATGTGAGTAATTTAAAACAAAAAGATAGAATCACTAACAGCATACATAACAACGTACTTCGTCTCGAAACAAGGCCTTCGCGTTGAAAACGGATTAACGCCTAGGGCTGTTTGTTATTTTAACGGACTGGAAACTATTTTGTTTAGTGTAAACGATGTCTAGATTGGCTACCATTGCAAAATATTTAGAATACATTAGTCTGTAAATGGAAATACACAGAGCATGCTCTTGTATTCCCAACTTCACAGAAAAAGGCTTATATTATTAAGGACAGACTTTTTCAACCGTAATTATGACGATTTCTTCTTAATATAAATGTAGTACACGTATATGACTACTACGAATATAAAGGCAATGCTTGTATACAATATGACTATGTAAGAAAACTTAGTTTCCTAGATAATCAATATGTTCATATGTTTTCTTTTTCATGAGCAAAGTCAAAGTCAACTACTGGACATGAGATTCTCCCTATGTAAGGAAGATAAGCCATTATCAATACACTTGTCTGACTGATTCACCTTACTCTGAATAATTTACGACTAGTGTAAACGAGATGGTTACAATGCCATCTATCCAAAGCCATATGGTATTTCTGGCATATCTCACAGTAGTCTCTTACGATGCCCATAGGATGAAATGGGGTAATCGATTGTCTAATGCCACCTCACGGTTCAATGTTTATTATCACCAACATTTTGAAGTTTATTTATCAGATTACAATGTGGGTCTTCAAGGCAAGAATTACACAAGGCTTGATTACGCTGAGTCAGTACATATTACTATCTTTATCTACATCACCTGTCGTGAAGCGACAGTTAAAAACTAAAGAACCTAACCTAACAACGAAACAACCAAAAAAGAAAATAATTTATTTAAAATTTGTAAAGATATTTACAGTTTCTTTTATAAAATGTAAAGCCATAATTAAAAACTATAGAACCTAACCTAACAACGTCGTCATTCATCTAGTTTTTCAACTTATCTGGATTATATTTAGACCTTCATATAACACTTGACTTACATTCATCACTTTAATATTTTTATTCTAGATAACTTAAAGAGGTACAATTTCTAATTAAATTTTTATTTCTTAAACTTAACTTTGCACTTAATTATAACAATGAAAAGGGTTATTAAGTACGAATTCCTTAAAATACGAAGTGAAGATTAGATGTGAGGAACCAGCTAATACTGTTTTGCATGACACTACATTTGTATATATGTTTGTATATTTGTATATAAGTTTGTATATATGTATAAATATCAATTTCAGACACATCTCGTTAGTGATGTTGCTGATCTCTGGCTTTGAGCCCTACCGCTCTGGCCGTTCTTAATCTTTACTTAAGTCATAGCGACTAAAGCTTGCTTAAGATTAATTTCTTTAACTTTATCTTCACTCAGGAGCGGATGACAACTTCTTAAATAAGCCTGGATGTCCTTTCGAAATTTTTTTTCCACGCAGGAGCGGATGACAACTCCTTAAATAAGATAATTGATAGAATCAGGCGTTACTTTGCGGAAATCCATTATAATAAAAAATAAAAATATAAATTTCTTTGCAACTTTCCGCTAAACATATAAAATGATGTGTCTTACCTGGATTGAAGCGCACCTCCCGCCCTCCCTCAATTGCATACACTAACTCCGTCACCACTAGACCAAGCACCACTACTCTCAACACCACTATTCCAGGCAAGACACACCATCTACGATAATACGACACGTGTTTCGCCTCTACACGAGGCATCCTCAGGTAATATAGACTCTACGGTGGCTGACCGCTAAGTGAGCGGCGAGTCGTAACAGTTGCTATTTATACACGCTGACACAATCGCTCCCTACCAAAGTAGCGAGTGACCGCGTCGTGCGATAACAAACCTGCCAACAGTTATTATTATTGTTATGATTATTTTTAAATACTATTATTATTATTGTTTTGAGTGACCGCGTCGTGCGATAACAAATCTGCTACTAATTATTATTATTGTTATGATTAATATTTTAAATACTATTATTATTATTGTTTTATTGATATTATTATAATTATTTATTATTATTAATCTTAAAATTATTATTAAAGATTGGCCTTAAAGATGTTTAACAAAGGTGAATTAGAAACATTTGTTTGTTCATTCAGCAGTGTATAATTACCATTATTACTTTTTAAAATCTCCAACTGCTCCAGCACACACAGTCGCAGCCCCTTATTACAGGTATGTAAGACTTCAAAGGAATGGTCGCTAGCTAGGTTGTGTCCAGTGTCCAAGAGATGTTTAGCAAAATGGGATTTATCAGGATTGCAATTTCTGTACGCGGCCATATGTTCTTTATAGCGCGTCCCGAAATTGCGACCAGTCTGACCCACGTAAACGGCGTGGCATTCGTTACAAACAAGTTTATAAACACCCGATTTTTGACTAATATTTAACTTATCTTTATTATTACAAATATTCCTAAGCGAATTGTTTGTTTTGAATGCCACGTTAACGCCGTTTTTCTTAAGACTATTAGCTATTTTTTCCGATATGGGGCCTAAGTAGGTCAAACTACCCACATACCGCCGGACACTTTGAGATCGAACCGCGTACAAAGAATTGCGAACAACATGCTTTTGTTTCTTTTTAATAAGATTATCAACGAGACTTTTTGAAAAACCGTTAGAGACCGCAATTTGATAAATTATATTAAGTTCTTTTAAATAATTTTCTTTATTTAATGGAACAGTGGACAGACGGTTAATGTAACAATAAAAAGCGGCTAATTTATGTTGCCATGGATGACAGATGATGCGGGGTAGTGTTGGTAGAGTTGAAAAACATGTAAATCAAATTTATCGAAAGCCCACTCATACCGACACGGTCATCCCCGCATCATCGTGTCATCCATGGCAACATAAATTAGCCGCTTTTTATTGTTACATTAACCGTCTGTCCACTGTTCCATTAAATAAAGAAAATTATTTAAAAGAACTTAATATAATTTATCAAATTGCGGTCTCTAACGGTTTTTCAAAAAGTCTCGTTGATAATCTTATTAAAAAGAAACAAAAGCATGTTGTTCGCAATTCTTTGTACGCGGTTCGATCTCAAAGTGTCCGGCGGTATGTGGGTAGTTTGACCTACTTAGGCCCCATATCGGAAAAAATAGCTAATAGTCTTAAGAAAAACGGCGTTAACGTGGCATTCAAAACAAACAATTCGCTTAGGAATATTTGTAATAATAAAGATAAGTTAAATATTAGTCAAAAATCGGGTGTTTATAAACTTGTTTGTAACGAATGCCACGCCGTTTACGTGGGTCAGACTGGTCGCAATTTCGGGACGCGCTATAAAGAACATATGGCCGCGTACAGAAATTGCAATCCTGATAAATCCCATTTTGCTAAACATCTCTTGGACACTGGACACAACCTAGCTAGCGACCATTCCTTTGAAGTCTTACATACCTGTAATAAGGGGCTGCGACTGTGTGTGCTGGAGCAGTTGGAGATTTTAAAAAGTAATAATTGTATTTATACACTTCTGAATGAACAAACAAATGTTTCTAATTCACCTTTGTTAAACATCTTTAAGGCCAATCTTTAATAATAATTTTAAGATTAATAATAATAAATAATTATAATAATATCAATAAAACAATAATAATAATAGTATTTAAAATATTAATCATAACAATAATAATAATTAGTAGCAGATTTGTTATCGCACGACGCGGTCACTCAAAACAATAATAATAATAGTATTTAAAAATAATCATAACAATAATAATAACTGTTGGCAGGTTTGTTATCGCACGACGCGGTCACTCGCTACTTTGGTAGGGAGCGATTGTGTCAGCGTGTATAAATAGCAACTGTTACGACTCGCCGCTCACTTAGCGGTCAGCCACCGTAGAGTCTATATTACCTGAGGATGCCTCGTGTAGAGGCGAAACACGTGTCGTATTATCGTAGATGGTGTGTCTTGCCTGGAATAGTGGTGTTGAGAGTAGTGGTGCTTGGTCTAGTGGTGACGGAGTTAGTGTATGCAATTGAGGGAGGGCGGGAGGTGCGCTTCAATCCAGGTAAGACACATCATTTTATATGTTTAGCGGAAAGTTGCAAAGAAATTTATATTTTTATTTTTTATTATAATGGATTTCCGCAAAGTAACGCCTGATTCTATCAATTATCTTATTTAAGGAGTTGTCATCCGCTCCTGCGTGGAAAAAAAATTTCGAAAGGACATCCAGGCTTATTTAAGAAGTTGTCATCCGCTCCTGAGTGAAGATAAAGTTAAAGAAATTAATCTTAAGCAAGCTTTAGTCGCTATGACTTAAGTAAAGATTAAGAACGGCCAGAGCGGTAGGGCTCAAAGCCAGAGATCAGCAACATCACTAACGAGATGTGTCTGAAATTGATATTTATACATATATACAAACTTATATACAAATATACAAACATATATACAAATGTAGTGTCATTCAAAACAGTATTAGCTGGTTCCTCACATCTAATCTTCACTTCGTATTTTAAGGAATTCGTACTTAATAACCCTTTTCATTGTTATAATTAAGTGCAAAGTTAAGTTTAAGAAATAAAAAATTTAATTAGAAATTGTACCTCTTTAAGTTATCTAGAATAAAAATATTAAAGTGATGAATGTAAGTCAAGTGTTATATGAAGGTCTAAATATAATCCAGATAAGTTGAAAAACTAGATGAAGTTTTGTTTTAGAATTTGGAAGATAGTACCTCTTTAAGTTCTCTAGAATAAAAATATTAAGGTGATGAATGTAAGTGTTATATGTAGGTCTAAATATAATCCAGATAAGTTGAAAAACTAGATGAAGTTTTGTTTTAGAATTTGGAAGATATGATAAGGATGAGTAAATAAAGAGTTAAGAATGAAAGAGAAAGCAATTAAATCAAAAGGAAATGGATAAGGCGTAGTTAAGGTGAAGAAAAGAGAAAAAAGAAAAATTAAGAGAGAAGAACTTTTACGTCGGGCGCCAAAATGTCGTGAAGCGAGAGTTAAAAACTAAAGAACCTAACCTAACAACGAAACAACCAAAAAGAAAATAATTTATTTAAAATTTGTAAAGATATTTACAGTTTCTTTTATAAAATGTAAAGCCACAATTAAAAACTATAGAACCTAACCTAACAACGAAATAACCAAAAAAGAAAATAATTTATTTAAAAAATTGTAGAGATATTTACAGCTTTTTTTTATAAAAAAAAGGTATGAAGGTGATGATGGGCTGTAGTGATGATAGTGAATTACAATTTTTAAAAAAAATAAAAGTTAATAAAGATAAATGAGTACGGAAACAATGTATGTACAGGCTATGCCTGTGATAGATGCACAGCGCCTAATCTAGGTACACGCAGCGCTTGAAGTAGGCACACACAGCGACCAGAATGAGCACACACAACACCCGGAGTAGACACACACAGCGCCTGGAGTAGACACGCAGCGTCTGGAGTAGGTCCACGCAGCGTCTGGAGTAGGTACACACAGCGTATTGAGCAGGTACACGCAGCACTTAGAGTAGGCACACACACACCGCTCGGAGTAAGCACACACAACGCCCGGAGTAGACACACACAGTGCCCGGAGTAGACACACACAGCGCCCGGAGCGCCGGAGACACGCAGCGTCTGGAGTAGGAACACGCAGCGCTTGAGACAAGCACGCTCAGCGGCCGAAGATAGCGCGGGCACTAATAGGTGGAGGCGTAGGCGTGGCTAGGCGACGACTTCAGGAGAAGGCAGAGGCTTGCAAGATCCCGATGCAGTGCGGATAAAGCCTTTAAGAGGTGCTTCTCGTATCAAAGCTGAAGTGAGAACCTCTATTGGCCGGATCTTCGGCTTTTTATCTTTTTGACGGATCTGGGATAAGAACGAGAAATTATTTGAAATTATTTAAATTAAAAGCAAATTTTTGTAAATGGCCAAGAAGAAAAGAGTATTTTTGAAGTAAAAACATCAGGCCGGTAACGATATTTGAATAAAAATTGCCATGACAACCAGATAAACAACGATGTCAAAACATGTCAAATTTTGGTTTTAGGCTCGTAATAAAGAAACGGCAAGATTTAAGTGAAAAATGAGATATTATTGATATAGGAAAAAAGGTAGCGCAACAGTGCGCACGAAGCCCGAAATTGCAGAGTTACGGAGAACTAAATAAAATACCGAAAAAGGTAGACTCCATTGACACCGATTTAAAAAGTGCTGATAACGTGAAAATACGATGTGAAAATGATTTGTTATTGTGTTCTTATGGTTTAAAAACGTTACAGGATCCTATGAAAATAAAGGTGATGCAAAATATCCAGTTTTGAGGCTAATGCAGAAAATCAAAAACAGAATGGAAAAATAAATTTAAAATAGTGTAAAATGATATGTAAGTAGCATAACACTACACACCATATACGATCAGGTAGAATAGTAGTATGTGTAATCTTATTTAAAACATTTCTGGCTGGATGTCTAAGCATGCATAAGCTGATATGAATTACTTCAAAATTTTTTCATATAAATTCGCAGAGCAAGAAGCTTAAGCCCATTGCAAACCTTTGAAAATTTTTTGGGCATTCATGAAAAAATTTCCACTATCAGCTGACCATAGAGCCACCACACTAATCGTCTCACATCGTCATCACTCCGGTACTGTTTATCACACCACAAAGATACGCAGGAAAGCACACACAACATTGTCCTTTTAAGAGCTATTATGACTGGTCTCTTATCTAAATTAACATAATAGCTTTTATGTTGCAATAATAGTTTTAAGGGAAATTTATGTCTATCGCTCTTTTAAATAATTTTTTCTTTTAAATAATTAACTGTCGCTCTTGTGAAGCAGTATCAGCCGCTAAGAATATAAATTAAATGGTTTGTCGGAAACACAACAATCGGACCACTTAGGTGAAATAAATTCTACGGTAATCCTACATGCACTAGTGTAGTCGTAAAGAGCTCACACGGATATCCTCCTGTAGTAATACGAGCTAAGTTATATTTTCACATCGGGCTATATATATTTTAGTATTGACTTTTAGAAAATCATGATAGAGTTCAGTGCAATAAATTGAATATAATGCTATAATTAAAGAATAGGAGAAACAAATGAGCACATAGTCCTTCTGATGATAAGTGGATTTTGTGGTTCATAGACAACTACATCTATCCTCGATTAAGAATCAAAATACAGAAATGTGTTTTCACCCCTGGATATTAAGATGGATATCTCGTTTCCTGTAGTCTCCGGTTCTCTACACTTACCACAAAATACAGCAAGACTAAGTCACTATTTCACGCTGGTACTCTATGGTGTGTTTTCGTAATTATGTAGAATAAGTGTAGAAATATAAAACATTAATTAACTTTATTGTAACTATACAGCCATTTATCGTACTTGGAAAGATTAATAAGCAAGTTCATATTTAAAACAGGCCTTTGCTTTCTGATGATTAAATACTCGTGGTCGCGCTAATGACCAAAAATAATGCGGTGATTGGTCTCGGGTTCGATTCCCGGGTCGAGCCTCGACCTTATTATGCTGGATCGATTTTCTTGGTGGACTGTATGCGAAGGGAGAAATATATGGCAAAGTAATAAAACGGCTCAATGCAAATTAAGAAATACTTACTGGGGTGGGGTTTCTTTTGCTAGCAGCCTCGTGGATGACTCTCCTGGTGGTGTGGTGCGTTGGAAGAGAGCGGTGCGTGACGACAAATCGCACTATGCGAGGCGTTATTACTAGTGGTTTTCTGTGGTCGACGAAGAGGTAATCATAACTAGCGATATTATTCGAATACGATGCAAGAAGAAGGAGTGGCGGCAGCGGGCATCCCTATATTGGCAGGCCACTTTTACCATTTCCATCTCGGTATTCTTATTGACGACCATAATCGCGCCACAAAATTTAGGCTCCCCCTATTTCAGTGCGTGTGGAATGAAATGCGTTGAGAGGAAGGAAAGAGACACTGACAAATAATAACCAACCAAACAAAATGTGAGAGTACCGTTTCTTTTCCGCGCAACCAACTCGATCATTCCCATTTCCTTTGTTTTCGACATACGATATCAATACAATTTAAACGAAGTAGAAAAGTAAAGTGTTTATTCTTAACTTATTTTTGTTCTTTTTATGATATACATAATCTACGAATGTTGAGAGGATTATATGAAATAAATAGTCATCAAAAGCCAATTCGCCAACAATCCTAGTGGAGCTTCAAAATTATCACACTGTGTAATGTGTATAGCTGTTCTCTTAAAGTGGTAACACAAGGTAACTATTAAGTATCAGTGAGGTGGAGTACAATTGCAAATTCGATTCACTCTGACACCAAAATTTATGTAAATCCTCCTAGATTATTAAAACTCTCAATTGGTTAAACTGTGAACTAGCTGCGACCCAGTTTAAGTTATTACAACATCGACTAAGTTAATTTTATTTTCAACTTTTCCCTAAATTGGTTACAACTATGGCTCAAATAATAAATAAACAATTTTAAGAATATTTTTTATTCTTTAACAAAGACTCAATTTTGGGTTGAAACACATTTTGTTTATTTTAAATACGGAATTCTAAGGCTATGATTTTACGAACGATTTGTAAATAACTTATTCGAATTACGAGTTTTGTAATTTTCGCTTCAAAAGCAACCAACCGGCATCAATTTGAAATTTTGCTTTGAGTAAATTTTTCTCTAAAACTACTTGTGTTTATTTTCGGAAGGTAACCAAAATCGATTTTTCTGAATGCATAATATATGCTCATTTTATATTGATGAGGGATTAAGTTTTTTTTTTTTAATTACGCCCTATTCAATCTTAGTATTTTCATGTTAAGGGGTATTTCTGCCTAAATTTTAAATAAAGTTCCTTACTTTTTGTTATTATTCTAGGCTGCTACCATTCTATTGTAGAATATAGGAAACTATGTTTTATTTATCATATTATGTGTAATATTTAGTGAGTCTGTTCGTGATCGTTAACTACTCAATCAATCAGAGTCAATTGGAAATGTGCGAGCGAATTTCATCGCGGTAAAATAATTCAATGCGCGAGAACACCTTTACTACCATTTGGCTACATTTATCGCGATAGCATGATTATTCATCATCATGACAAGTGCTGCCTCGAAATAAATCAACCATTCAAAAAATATGAAGGCGGAAAAGTTTTTGTAAAAGTTTTCGAAAAAGTTTATATAAAGTTCATGTAAGTGCACTGGTAATCGTGTTTCCATCATAAACTTCCACCGTTAAACTTACGCCTCCTCATAGATTTTCAGAAAGCATGCATGTGAGCCTCATCCATCCCGTGCTTTTTTCATCTAGCTGCCGCTGTATATAGTGAACGGATAACATTGCACTTGCCAATACGAAGCTGCCTTCTTTCATTCTTAGAATGATCAATTATTATCATAGCCGATATGATATCACTTCAACCTACAGATTCTGTAGATATCCTTACATGTCTATAGCTTTTATAGTAAAATATTATATGCGCGTGCTTACACAAGTACATCGTAATAAAGTAAAGTTGCACAATTAAATTAAAACGTAAGAAGTTAAGACTTTGAAACTCGCTAGGGATGTGCTGTTCAAAGCTAACTTAATTTATAACTGTATGGTGTACGCCTTGTATAATGTGGTATGTGTTCATATGTGTATCTTTTCTTATTTTTAGGTTTATGTATGATTTGTAAGAATACAATTCATTATGATTTACTATAGAAGAATGTCATTTTCAATATTTCTCTATGCACAAAAGAAAACTCGTAATAATAAAAAAGGCTGCGGTTACCTGTCAACTCGCCTATATAATGGTTATGGCAATACCCGGCAACGCCCGGTTTATTTTTTTTTTCTTTACTGTAATGTGATAATTATAAAGGCACAATTCTTTTTTTCAATTTTTCTTAGGGCAGAGAAATCACATTTTTGAAAATTAAAAAATATTAAATAAAAAATGAGATTTTTAAATGACGTTTTGTTTTTGGTTGCAACAAATATATTTTTTTTATTGGAGCGAAGCGATTAAAGCGAGCGGAGATCCCATGATATAAGAAAACGATTATTTGAAATCTATTTCCTCCGTGCAGCTCAACGCAAACAAGGTTTGTAACGTAGAAAGAGATACCTATAGACAAATTGACGCCTTCTTTCGCATTCGCACACGAAACAGATAGGTTTATGCATACGTCTTGCATAAAAATGATACAGAGCGATGTGATTGTTTGTCCCTTTCTCCGTACCGGTTTTTTTTTTGTAACACAAACTGTAGTTTGCTAAACAACTTTGACAGTTCGTAGCGAACTAAGGAGTATACAAGTTGGTTTAAGTGAGAAAAAAAGTGTTTTGTGAGCTTAAGATTGGTGAATCTTGTTCAGTTCAGTTCTTAGAACAATTAAAAATGTTATCTAAATTTGTTTAGAAGTCAAATTTATTGTAGAACCTAAAACTACGTTATTGTCCTTTCTCACTCGAGGCCACGCTAATCATTAGTCTATAGGTTTCTCTGTCTACGGTTTGTAAGATATAACATTTGACATCATATAGTTTATAAAATATTAACGTTCCAAAACTATTAATTCCCGTCCTATACAGTTTTTCATGATAGATGATCCACGAACACAGGATTGTAAAAAGAGCAATAAATCAGTCGCATCCACAGCACTCTCTGTATTGACAGTTTTAAATGTAACCATTAATACTACGTTACCAATTATTATTTTCACCACAAAATATGAAAAAGTTGTTAGTTGTAAATAATATAATGATAACCTCTTTGGTTTTAAGTTGCCTGATAGTCGGGATTTGTTTGAATTCACGGTAAAACTCCAGATTTCCGACAGGATACACCATATAAAATAAAATCTAAGTAAAATGATACTTTAGAAGGTTTCAAATGGATGGTATCAATGAATCCTGTTACTGAAGCAACCATAAAATGAAAAAATAGTTCGATCATTAGTAAATGATCAATATTGAAATTGTAACATATCAAGTAATACTTAATAGTTTAGTATACATGGTTTGTTGAATTCTAAAATAGAAAGTATGATTTTTTTGACCAAGACACAATAATTCATACGATGCCGATTTCTTTAGAAATACACAAAAAAAGAGAAATTAAGATCTCTTATTTTACTCAATAAATAAAAAAATGTTTTTTTTTTTATAAAATATAACAAACGAGTACTAAGTTTAACTATTGGAAAGTAGACGTTGTTGCCTAATAGACACTCTCATCTTTTCTTGATTTAGAATGAAGATAGTTTGCTAATTCCGCAAAATATCATAGAATGGCTCGTATCAGGAATAACGGTTCTCCAACTTACATTCCACCCCATATCGTCCCGTGGGTGTCGTAAGAGGCGACCGAGGAAAAAAATGAGGAGAATGGCAGTATTATCTCGCTAATAACGATTAAAAATAAAAACTTTTAAAAAACCTACCCACTGGCCAAGCGTGGCAATAGTGACAAATAAACCCCTATGAAGCAATCTATGGGGAAGTCCTATGTTCGGGCTGTAATGGTAATGAGTTTAGCAACAGTTCCTTCTCCGTTCTAGCTGACCCATTCCTGCCGCTGTCATAAAGCTGCAACGTTACTCTACTATGTGAAAACTTAGTTTTGGTTTTTAAAATAATCCTTAAAAAAGAAACTGTATTATCAGTCAGCAAGTTAGTTCAGGACATAACTTAAATCCGTGAATATCGTCATGATTATTATTGCAACTCACCAATTCACAGTAAAGATAGCTTTATTAGATTAGCTTTATCATATGTGAGATCCAGTTTTCTCTTTGCGTATTAAAAATTGCAAAAGTGAAATATATAGATGTATAGATCTGTGGCAATCAGTATGAGAAAAGCAATTTAAATATGACTTTAAACACAAACAATACATATTTCTATTCTTATTCGTTTACTGATATGTATGATAGTTACAAAGAAATTATTATTCCTGGCTACGTTTGCAACCATGGTAAATGCGGAGCACCCTCACCCACCCTCCTCCCTCTCCTCCCCTCCGGTGGAGGTTCGGTTGTGGTAACCGAACCTCCACCGGAGGGAGATTATGACGTAATACGACGACTCAGCCTGGCAACATAAAACGTACGCACCCCGAGGACTGACGAGAAGATCCTGGAGCTGGAAGAAGAAATAGACCAGTTGCGCTGGAATATTTTAGGATTATCCGAGGTCCCAAGAGAGGGAGAGGACACGGTGATTCTTGAATCCGGCAACTTGTTCTATCACCATCTTTCCCAAGGAAGTGTTGGATTGATCGTCCACAAGTTTATCGTTAACAACGTTGTCTAGATTATATATTTATATTATATAGATTGGGATTTTGTCGACGAGGGTTGCGTACCTTATACTCAGAATCACCAAAAGGTATTCGCATATGAGGAACTGGAGGAAATGTATGAGGATATTTCTAGAGTCATGCATTCCTCCAAATCTCACTATGAGGTGTTAATGGCAGACTTCAACGCAAAACTAAGCACAAGAAATAACGGTGAGCTGAAGGTAGGAAAATTCGGGATAGGGAAACGGGAACCAAAGGGCCAGCAGATCGCCGACTTCATGGAGAAAGAGGGACTCTTTATGATGATCTCTTTCTTTCAGAAGCGGCCCCATAGAAAGTGGACCTGGTCAAGCCCCGACGGATCGACGAAAAATGAGATTGACTTCATTACAACGACCAGACGCCAACTGTTCAGTGATATCTCAGTGATTGCAAGGTGAAAACTGGCAGCGATCGCCGAATGGTTAGAGATACACTGAACCTAAACGTTAAGTTGGAAATGTCTCGTCTAGTGAAGTTAACGCTCCGTTCCCCTCGAGCACTAATCCAAAATCCCCAAACCTTTCAGCTTGAGTTACAAAACCGGTTTCAGTGCCTAGAAGATTGCAATGCATTGGACGATATGAATGACAAGCTCATGGAAATTGTCCATGCGGGCGGAGCTAAGTTCTGCAAGACCCGCCGCAGAAGAACACAAAAACTAAACAAACAACAACAAACTCTTAATCTCGTGGCTGTTAGATGGGAGATAAGGCTGTAATAGTCAGCAGATTTGTCGGCATACAGGCAACTGAACAGATAGATCTCAAAATGCATGCGGTGGGACTTACACAACTTCAATACTGCTCGTATAGAAGAATCCGTCTCACTGAATCAATCTGTCTGCCAGAAAGGCTCAACTGTCAAAGCTGAGTGTGACAGCACCGTTTCCGGGACACCTGAGATTTTTAATGATGTTGAGAGGTTCTATACGCATCATCGTAGGAGCCACGCGCAAGTGTGAGTTACAATCGAAGAGCAAGTCTTATCCGACACTATTCTCTCTATAGCACCTTACAAACAGCAGGGCCCCACGTGAGGATTGAATTAGAGCGGAGCTTCTGGAAGCGAGTGGAACACTGGTACTTAAAGTCCTTCAGAAGCTCTTCAATTCCGTCCACCATGGTGGCACTACTCCAGGAGCGTGACACAGAAGTGCGGTAGTCTTGTACTTCAAGAAAGGTGACAACGCTCTCTTGAAGAATTTCAGACCGATTTCCCTTCTGAGCCGCGTCTACGTGATGTTTTCGAGAGTCATGAATGTCACGAATCGTCGTGGACTGTAAACATCCTAATCTTTTAGTAACTATGTAAAAAACTAATTTTGTTTATCTCCAGCCTAAGATACGAACTGACTACAATTTATATAAGGCAAATTACGAGGAAATTGCCTCGGAGCTGGAGTGTGTAGATTGGTTGGAGAGGTTTTCGAGCTGTAGCAACGTCAATGAAATGGTTTCAAAATTCTATGATGAACTAAGATTAATTATTGATAGATCTGTCCCCAAGCGCCGTCCTTCAAAGAGTAAATAGCCCAAATGGTTTAGCTGCACCCTAATTAAACTTCTATCTGAGAAAAATATTCATTGATAAGAATATAATATTGAAATTATATACAAGCAAGGAAAGCAAAATTCAAACGCCGACGCTCTTTCTCGCATACCCATTCACGCTTTAAATTCAAATATAGTCCTTAACAAACTCAAATACGAATCTTATTTTAAAAAACAATTTACTAGCTCCTTTTCTATAAATACTGTAATCGAAGAACATCAAGAAGCGTTACACCTCTCTAAATTAAATAATATTGTTTACCCCGTATCCCTCGACTTTGATGAATCTATTCCATATTGTAAAAATATTCTATCTCAGCTACAAAATTCTGAAAGTTTAATAAACACAGAACGAGAACCGTACACGTACATCTCTTGTGTTAAGCAAATGATAAATTATATTATTTCTTATATACGAAAATTCACCATTTCGAAGAGTTTGTCATCATACCGAAATATATACAATTTATTAATGCAACTACGCGATAATGTTATAACAGAAAATAGTCAAATCACTGATGTAGCCATTTCCGATTTTGCTGACACGTTCTCTAAATTATCTTATACGAAAATCTACAATATAATTGCTTACATATTTCATAATACTAACATTAAAATTCATATATACCGAAATCAAATTATTTACGCTACTCCTGCCGAAGTTCCACGAATTATCAAAGAAAATCACGACTCAACAATTGCTGGTCACCCCGGAATTAAAAGGATGTTAAATCGCTTAAAAGATCTATATTTTTGGAAAAACATGCGTTCTGATATAGAAAGCTATGTAAAAATTGGAAATTTTGTCAAATAAATAAACAGCATGTAATAATGCTCCAATGGTGATAACCTCCACAAGCACAAAACCATTCGAAAGATTAGCTTTAGACATAGTCGGTCCGCTACCCGAAGCTGGCTTGCAAAATTTTAAATTTATTTTAACTCTATAAGATGACCTAACCAAGTTTTTATGTGTATACCTTATACATACGTGGTAGAGCACATATTCATACGTGGTGGAGCCATGCTGCAGTTATATTAGTAGTATAGTTGTAGCACGAATGGGTCGGCTCGACCGGGGAAGGACCACGCTCTCACAGAATACCAGCGTGAAATAGTAGCTTAATGCTGCTGTATTTCGTATGGTGAGTGTAGAGAACCGGAGACCCTTTTTACTGGAGACGAGGCATTCCATCTTAGTCCTCACGGGTGACAACGCATCTGCATTTTGATTCGTAATCGAGGACAGATGTAGATGTTTATGGGCCACAGCAACCACTTGCTATCAGGTGGACTGTGTGCTCGTTTGTCACGGAATCCTATAAAAAAACCCAATGATAACTTCCAGCAGTGATGAAGTAGCTCGTACACTAGTTCATTTTATCTCTTTATTTGGCATTCCTAAAACGATATTAACAGATCTAGGCACATGTTTTACATCGGAATTATTTAAATAGGTGGCTCAAATATTTAAAATAAAACCCTTATATGCTACCCCCTATCATCCCCAAACAAATGGTGCCTTAGAACGTAACCATGCTACACTTAAGGAGTACTTGAAATCTTTTGTTAACGAAAACCAGAATGACTGGCATTGTTTCTTAGCCACCGCAGTATTCTCTTACAACACTACCCCTCATACCACTACTACATATATACCCTATGAATTGCTATATGGGCATAAACCCACAATACCAAATTCTTTATATAACACGAGCAATGACACAACTTATCATGAATATATCCGCGCATTACAATATCGCATGAATTTTAGTCGACAAAAGGCATTAGAACACATAATTAAAAATAAAAAAACCTCAAAAAATTATTATGACAAAAATAGTTAAGATATATCCTACAAAACAGGTGATATGGTTTATTTAAAATGCCACCATAAACTTCGCAAAGCCTTATCTCCTATCTGGAAAGGTCCTTATAAAATTATTAAATTAAATGGCAAACATAATGTAACCCTTTTCATAGGTCGTAAGCACGTGAAATACCATGTTAATGAAATTAAACCAGCTCATTCCTAATTTTACTTTAATTCAGGGCCATAAGCCACCAATACGCCAAAACTCATTTTCAACCTATTTATAATAGTCCAGGTATTTATTTCGATCAAATAACTACAATTAATTTTTATAATGATTTTTGGAATGTTGTAACGCATATAGACGTAGTTTCAGTTAAGCCACATCTAGAGAATATACAATCGCTTATAATTAAAACTGAAACGCTCTGCGAAAACTTCCAACTTCGTGGTTTCGTTGAATGTAATGATATCTTAAGTCCTATTGAAGTATTATTAAATTCTAATTTTGCTAAATTCGAATCTCTTTCGCATATAGTCCCTACCGAGGAACAAATAATGCATAAACGAGCTTTAGAATTCGGTAGAGAAATTTTGAAATTCTTTTTGGAACATTAGATGCTGATGATGCACGAAAATACGATGCAGCCATTAGCGCTTGTCAAAATAGCGAATCCGAACTTTTAAAACTAATGAAGGATAATATCCATATAATTAAATCTTCTATTAATGTATTTAACTCAACGATATATAAATTAAATATAAATGAAAAAAAATTAAATTCTCAAATAAATTCTTTAAATATTGTGTTATCTCAAATTGTCAGAAATAATAATCAATTATCACATATTTCTAAAATATATGCTTTACTTAATATAATAGAAAGCTCCTTATCCGCTATTTCAAATTTTTAAGATACTATACTAAATTCTATCTTATTTTCTAAGGCAAACATTCTACATCCTAGTGTGATAACTCCTACAAACTTATTTCGCGAGCTATTAAAACAGAGTAATTATATAAATAAGAGACTAGATTTTCCAGTACCATTAACGATTGAAAATATACGTACTCTGATAGATATTTCAAAACTCACATCTTTTTATTATAATAAAAGAATAATTTTCATATTACGCATACCACTGATTTCTTCTTTAAAGTTCACCTTATACAAATGTATACCTTTACCAACCCCTCATAATCCTAGTAATCCTAACTCTTTCGCTCTAATCCAATCTAACAAGCCTGATATTGGAATAACAGATGATAGACTTAGTTATAGCTTGCTAGATAATTTAAACGATTGTAATATTATAACTGGTTGCGCGGAAAACCATTCGTATTTATTTTATTTGACGGTAGGCTGCCAAATCGGTTATCCCTTTCCAAAACGATATCATTCGTACCCTCCTATCGACACATCGGGGTGGTGGGGTGGGAGGGGAAAGAAGATGATTCTAGAACATCACGTAATCATCGGAACCGAGGATATATAAGACACGCGCGACCGACGCGTGGCCTCTTCCCGCCGCGCTCGCCGTTGAAACCACACCGCCTACGATAATAGCGTCCTAAAGCGCTGCTCTTCCCGCCTCGCTCGTCGTTGAAACCACACCGATAGTAGAAACCGCCTTAGCCTGGAAGCAATCGAGCTCCAGGGAACCCGCCTCACCTCGTGTGAGGCGGGTTCCCTGGAGCTCCTCTCCGGAGTGTTCCAGAAGTCGCAGTTATAGTGCTCGACCGCATAGAAGAAACATCCCGGTGAGTCAACATTTTCCTAATAGTATTTTCCTGCTTGATATAGTTGTTTTAACCCGCTCCAATTTTGTGTTTTCCTAATCAAGCAGGATTCCTTTCATCGATTTGGCAAATAATAGTTCGTTTTTTTTGGGAAGAGCGAGTGCATTGTACCGCATATATAAGTGTAGAAGCATTATTAGATACAGTCCACTTAGATTAATATTTCGCGCAATAGGTTTAAGGTTCGACCGGGGAACTAGACTTCGGCAGCCTTAAACACGTGGCTCCACCATTTTATGGTCCTTCGAGCCGGATTTGGATTGGTGTTTAGTGGTTATCCAACCATTTTCTGGTCGAATAATTAGTGTTGCTAAATAGTGTAAATAGTGTTCGTTTAAATTTTGATTAGGTACTCGCAAACAGAATTGTTTATTTCATAGCGCTTGTATTTGGTTAAATTTAAGGTTTAAAATTTAAACAGTGTGATAGCAACCGTTTAGTACGATTACCCGACAATCTTTATAAAAACATTGAGTTAGCAAGCAACGTGTCGCCTCGACTGTAGCAGGTGTTCGATTTAATTACGTAATACGGCATACCGAGCATCGATCGTCTATCGTTTATGCGTGCGAGGTTAATTTTGATTAATAACTTTGTTATAATAATTTAAAATGGCAGTTAGTGGAAGTGAATTTAAAATTAAAACGCTTTATGCCAAGGGGGGACGTACTTTTTTCACATATACAAAACATTAGCGATCATATAAAGAACATTAATGTAGAAGCGGTGCGGGAAACTTTTCTGAATGAAATTGAAACGGTGGATTCTTTGCGGACGGATTACGAAAGAATATTAGACCAAATTAATCATTTGGAATTACAAATCGACCCGAAATACATAGTGAACTACCAACCGCTGCTGGCATTCGAAGATATGTTGTGTCGCGTGAAAAGAACGGCAAAACTCCTACAATCTCAAAACGAAGCAAAGCCTGAATTGCAGGTACGCCCTCGTGACTCAATTAGGTTGCCGCCAATAGATATTCCGGTATTCAATGGTGATATTAAGACGTGGCCCTTTTTCTTCAGTAGTTTTCAAAACAATATACACAATAACCCATCGTTATTGGACGCTGAAAAATTATATTACTAATTAGTAAACTTAGTGGCAGGGCACAGTCGATCTGCTCTGGGTTTACACCTACAGCAAACAATTACTTATTAATATTCGAAACGCTTAAAACTAAATATGAAGATAGGAGAATGTTAGCTTCCGAATATTTGAACCAGATATTCGATCTTAAACCTATATCATCCGCGAACATCAACGGCTTAGAGCAGTTTCTAGATAAATTTGTGGCATCGGTGGCTGCACTTAAGAATTTAAAATTTAATGACCTTATGGACGTGGTGTTTCTCCATATTGCACTAAAGAAATTAGACCCCGACACCGTGCGTGCGTTTGAAATGGAGCATCGTAGCTCGGAGATGCCTTCCTTTCATTCATTAGCATCGTTCGTGCGAGATCAAATAAAGGTGATGCAGCACTCTCCGAACGTTAAACAGGTGATTAAAAGGTACGTCGACCGTAGACAGACTCAATCATCTAAAATAGCAGGGTCGTTAACTTACATAACCGCGACGTCAAGATCACTTCAGCATACTTGTATCGTATGTAAAGATAAACATGGTAATTTATATAATTGTGCGACTTTTCGTAAATATTCACCAAGCGAACGTTATAAATTAGTAAAGACAAACAACCTATGTTTGAACTGCTTAAGCGATAAGCATTTAGTTGCAAAATGCAATTCGAGTTCCGTATGTAGCAAGTGCGCCAGGAAACATCACACGCTATTACATTTTGAAAATAGCAACATAGCGGCGTCAAGTAAAGCGGACAAGGAATTCACCCCTACTAAGGTCAACGATTCTAGCGGTCGACCTGGTGATGTCGCTTTGTGCTCATTGACAAATATGGGAGCACAACCTTCTTCAACCGTGTTACTTGGTACGGCGCGTATTTTGGTTAGGGATTCGCGTGGGAACGAACAGAGCGTCCGTGCACTGCCGGACAGCGGAGCCCAAAATAGCTTTATAACACGACAGTGTTGTCAGCGCTTAGGCTTAGTAATAAATAGGTCACTTTCATGTCCTGTAGTTAAAGGCATCGGAGGTACTAGTAAAGCTACCCAGGGATATATTAATTTAAAATTTTATTCTCGGATAGATCGTAATGTTAACTTTGATATAAATGCACTAGTAGTAGATAGGGTCACTGAACGGTTGCCAACCGTTTCGGTTGACACCTCGGCAATGATTGAATTTAAAAATTTGATTCTAGCAGACGACACTTACGCCATTCCTGGAAACATAGACATGCTCATCGGAGCATCGCTTTTCCCTCATCTTTTGTTAAACATTAAGGTCAGGGGCAACTCCTCGCATACCGCGCCTTACGCACTAGAAACCGTATTGGGCTATGTTATCATTGGCTCAGCCCCCATCATAGATAGTATTTCGGCAACCTCTTATTGTGATATGGCTGTCGAACTGCTCGAGTCGTTAGTCCGCAAATTTTGGGAGATGGAGGAGGTGAACGTCCCACCCATAGCTAGCTCAGATGACAGGTTATGCGAGGAAATTTACGTCCGCACGACCGTTCGGGATCGCGACGGTAGATATAGTGTAGCGCTACCCTTTAAAGGAGATGTTTTATCTCTCGGCGATTCGCGTCAAATGGCGGAAAAACGTTTCTACAGCTTGGAGCGTAGGATGCTCGCTTCACCCCAGTTAAAGGAAGCTTATGACGGCGTCATTAACGAATATATAAAAGAAGGTTACATATCACTCGTGGCTTCGAAATTAGATAACTACGAAGACACACCGTCGTATTTCATACCATACCACGGGGTACATACATTAGGGAGGACAAACTTACATCTAAGTTACGTGTAGTGCTCGACGCTAGTGCTAAAACTAGCACTCACCTGTCGCTTAACGATATCCTCTATAGTGGGCAAAATTTACAGGGCAGTTTATTTAATATAATAGCCAATTTTCGTTTGTTTAGTATAGCACTATCCGCCGATATTCGCCAAATGTTTCTTTGCATAGGGGTCCGTGAATGCGACCGTAGATTCCAACGCATTTTATATCGTTTCAACCCAAAGGAACCTCTAATGGTGTTTGAATTTAACCGCGTTTGTTTTGGTTTAAAGTCGAGCCCATTTCATGCGTTACGCACGGTGAAACAGCTCGCCCACGATGAAGGTCCCTCTTACCCTAAAGCTAAGAGGGCAATTGAGAGCGGATTATATATGGATGATTTTGTGTACTCGGTCGATAGCGTGGAGGAGGCCACCCTAACCACCGCCGAGGTTATAAGGCTCATGAAATCGGGTCAATTCGATCTTGTGAAGTGGACTAGTAATTCGGGTCCGGTTTTAGATACAATCCCACTATCACACCGTCTTTCGGCGATAAAGGAATTCGACGATTCTGATACACACAAGGTTCTCGGTCTGTGTTGGTCACCAGAGTCTGACGTGTTTAGCCTTAAGGTAAATCCGCCCGTAGAGAAATGCACAAAGCGCACAATACTGTCATGCGTTGCTAGATTATGGTATGTCATGGGTTTCGTAGCTCCGGTGGTATTATACGCTAAGCTTTTGATTAAACAACTTTGGTTATTTGAATGCGATTGGAATGACTCGCCGCCTGACAGCATTGTTCGTTTGTGGCAGCGCTTTAGAGAGGAACTTCCTTTACTAAGAGAAATTAAAATACCGCGTCATATAAACGTAGATAGAAATAGCGTCATAACGGTCGTTGGGTTTGCAGACGCCAGCGAGAAGGCTTTCGGGGGCGTTGTATATTTCCACGTTCAGAATAATGGTAGAAATTCGATTAGCCTCATTAGTTCTAATTCGAGAGTCTCCCCCCGTAAGATTGTCTCTCTGGCGCGCTTAGAGCTTTGCGCAATATTGGTACTCACCAAGCTTATTACCGCAGTTATCAGCGCATGTAGGGATAGAGTTCACATAGAGAGGATATTTGCCGTTTCCGACTCCACCGTCGCCTTATGCTGGGTTCATTCTTCACCTCACCGTTGGGATACGTTTGTCGCGAACCGAGTGGCCAAGATCCAAGACGAGTTAGAAACGCGGAACTTTTATCATGTATCCGGTACGGAAAACCCTGCCGATTGTCTATCCCGGGGACTCACCCCGATGCAAATAATGGACCACCCGCTTTGGTTCCATGGACCTTCTTGGGTTCACTTGGATCCCTCACAATGGCCAATAACCGATTTCGAAACTTCGTCAGTGTCACAACCGCCGGAAGGGAAGAGACACGCTCTAGTGGCGAAGGTTTCGAGCGAGGTTTCTCCAGTCATTGCTTTGGCGAACCGCTTGTCCTCTTGGTCGAAATTATTGCGTAGCGTAATTTACGTTTGTCGATTCGCGAAGCTTTTACCGCGACGTTCGTATGTCTTAGCGTCCGATTACAACTATGCCGAGTCGCTAGTATTACGTGAACTTCAACGTGCGCACTTCTCTGAAGAAATTACAAGATTACAATCGAATAGAGCTTGTATTCGCGCCTTTCAACGCCTTAAGCCATTTTTACAGGATGGGATTGTAAGGGTAGGTGGACGCTTGTCCAACTCGCAATTGAGTTTCGACCAACGGCACCCTATAGTTTTACCGCGTAAAGACCATATCATGAACTTATTAGTCGATTACCATCATAAATTGAACTCGCACGCTGGCCCCGACTTGTTGATGTCGATTTTGCGTCAAAATTATTGGATTCTTTCTGCACGTAGTTTAATACGCAATCGGGTGCACAGATGTATAGCTTGCTTTCGGGCACGCCCCAAGCCGTCATTTCCGGAAATGGCGGAACTTAGATCTTGTAGAGTAATACAATCGGTAAAGCCCTTCACGCACACCGGGTCGGATTTCGCTGGTCCGTTTAAGGTCACGCTCACTCGCGGGCGTGGTATAAGATCCACAAAGGCTTACGTCTGCATTTTCGTATGTCTAACTACTCGAGCGGTGCATATAGAACTCGTTGGTGATCTAAGCACAGCAGGCTTTATGGGTGCATTTAAAAGATTTCTATCCCGTAGAGGCCCTGTAAGTAAATTATATTCGGATAACGGTACGAACTACGTCGGTGCAAAACGTATTCTATCGGAACTACATGAGCTCTTAGCTAGCAAGTATTATAATTCGGAGTTCGCTCACATTCTAGCCGAGAACCGCATTGAGTGATCTCTAAACGTCCCAGCCGCGAGTCGTTTTGGGGGCAATTGGGAGACCAATATTAAGAGTCTAAAGAGTCACTTATACCGAGTAATAGGAGATCAAATTTTGTCCTTCGAAGAGCTAATTACGGTGCTCGCTCAAATTGAATGCGAATGAATAGCCGCCTACTTTGTCGTACGTTGTCTAGTAACCCCTCGGAACCGCTGGCTCTAACTCCAGCATATTTTTTGAATTTAACGCCTTTAAAGTATTTGCCCGCCGAAGATATGGATGAGAACAGACTTAGCATTTCCGCACGCCACAAATTATTAGACCGGTTAGTGCAATCGTTTTGGAAACGATGGAGGATGGAATACTTGCATACTTTGCAGTCTCGGCAAAAATGGAACACAGCGACTGAGTCTTTAGCTGTAGGGACTGTAGTTGTGCTCACTAAGGAGAATACGCCGCCTCTCCACTGGCCGTTAGGAATCGTCGAGGAGGTCTTTCCCGGTTCCGACGGAGTAATTAGGATAGCTCGCGTTAAGACCACGGTTGGGTCTTACCTGCGTCCTGTTGTCCGTTTGTGCCCCTTGCCTCTTCCATAATTTAAATTAGCTTTCTAGATTAAAATTGTAGTTGAATTTAGGTAATCTTAGCGTTAGTTAGTTATTTGTTAGTTGATCTTAGCTCTAGTTATTTTAGTTATTTTTGAAGGAGATCCCTCAAGGGCGGGGGAGATGGTTGCGCGGAAAACCATTCGTATTTATTTTATTTGACGGTAGGCTGCCAAATCGGTTATCCCTTTCCAAAACGATATCATTCGTACCCTCCTATCGACACATCGGGGTGGTGGGGTGGGAGGGGAAAGAAGATGATTCTAGAACATCACGTAATCATCGGAACCGAGGATATATAAGACACGCGCGACCGACGCGTGGCCTCTTCCCGCCGCGCTCGCCGTTGAAACCACACCGCCTAGGATAATAGTGTCCTAAAGAGCTGCTCTTCCCGCCGCACTCGTCGTTGAAACCACACCGATAGTAGAAACCGCTTTAGCCTGGAAGCAATCGAGCTCCAGGGAACCCGCCTCACCTCGTGTGAGATATAGTCGCGCACCGCCTCTCTCCGGAGTGTTCCAGAAGTCGCAGTTATAGTGCTCGACCGCATAGAAGAAACATCCCGGTGAGTCAACATTTTCCTAATAGTATTTTCCTGCTTGATATAGTTGTTTTAACCCGCTCCAATTTTGTGTTTTCCTAATCAAGCAGGATTCCTTTCATCGATTTGGCAAATAATAGTTCGTTTTTTTGGGAAGAGCGAGTGCATTGTACCGCATATATAAGTGTAAGTCCACTTAGATTAATATTTCGCGCAATAGGTTTAAGGTTCGACCGGGGAACTAGATTTCGGCAGCCTTAAACACGTGGCTCCACCAATAACAATGATTATTCTATATGTCCTTTAATTTCTATATTTTCTACAATAAAGAATCCATGTTGTGAAACAAAATTGTTGACCGAAGTAACGCTATATCTACCATCTCAATGTAACTCTAAACTTTTTTATGGACAAATCGATGTATGGTATAAAATAAATAGTAATAAGTTTATCTATGTACAATCTGAAAAATGTAAATTAACTATAAAATGTAATAATATTATGCAAGAATTTACTATTTTAGGAAGGTATCTTAAGTTTAAATGAAAGCTGTATTGGTTACTCTAAGACAATTCAATTATTACCATCTACAATAAATCTATTAAAATCGAAAATAAAATTAATTTAAACTTTAATATCACAGAAGACAATTGTTGTAATAAATTAATTCCATGCTTATCTCCTATATCTTTAACTAGCCTAGATATGGAAACTAGTATTCGTATTAGTATTCTTATCATTCCTTAAATAACTTAGAAAATGAGATCAATAAGGTTCAGGATCAATCTCATATAATAAAATATGGTAACTAATATTCATGATTTACATATTTCTTGATTATTTGCATTATTTTATATATTTCCTACAAAATATTATTCGAGAAATACTGATTCTTGCCGCTGCATACAAACATTTAATCAGTGCAATACACAGCGGATTGTTAAACACGAATCGAAAGTAAGTAATTCTATTGAATTAACTGAAGTCTCATCATCAGACGATGATAAAAAAGGATTCTATATCCTTACCCAATATGCCAGCACAAAACCAAATGAAAAGAACATTTGGTAAATTTAACTTATCAAATCGAAACTTATGTAATAATTAATATATTACTTTACTATATCTACTTATATCATAACGTTTTACGTTACATTAGAATTTAAGTTCAAATTCATGTTTTATACACTGGTGTCTTAGATATTAATATTATTAAATGTTTGTATTTGAAAAAAAAACAATAAATAAATCTTAGCATTAATTTAACACTGAATCTTTTACTATTTCATTTTTCACTGAATCATAAAAATATACTAGTTCATAATATAAATAAGTTTAATAATTTTGTGAAGATATTTTTTAAGAATAGTTAATTTTACTATGCTGTTGTATCAATTCAATTTCATTTTATAATAATAACAAATAATTGATCCAATTCTATTTTACTATTTTATAATTATTTTGTATTCGAATTATTTTTTTTTTGATTTTCACTGTATTCTTTGTAAGACTCTGCTCATCCCTTATTAAAAAGAAGGATGAGCTCCGTCAAAAAAGGGGGAGATGTTATGTCCAACCCCAGTTAGTTAAAAGCGCTGACTCGATTACTATATTTACTATAAAAGTCTAGAGTTTGAGATAATCGAGACAGTGCAGCTCCAACCCATATTAAGTGCATATCGCACACGCCGTTCGCGGCTTTTGTACATTTTTTGTATTATTTTAATATTGGGGAAATAAACCAAAAGAACTTCCGAGATTGGGTGTAAAAGTTTTTTTTTTAAAAACACCTTCAGAGCGGCCCTCCTAACAGCACGTTGTAAATACCAACGTGGGTGAATATCTACTCGTCACTCCACAAGATGTTAACCTGCGCATGGTCCTGCAGTCAACGCCAAAACTCCTTGCGTGGTCCGGGGTCTGGCGCATGCAAATCTTGCACGCCTTGAGAAATGTTATAGTTGCATTGAATGAAGTAGCTTCCATGCCACATACTGGCTTACGCCAAACCGACGATCGCTTTGCCCAGTGTTTCTTCTCGGATCTCGTTGAAAGTACTCCAATATGTTGAATGAAACAATATTTAAGGATTTTATCACGTTTAATGAACTATTACAACTTGTTTTTGATTCCCGACTTTTCCAGACATTTTTCATGTACATTCAGCACATTTTTTTATTCTGGGAGCCTAAGCGAGTAACTGGATACTTGTGCAAAGTCCCACTGCATAAGGGCAATGGAATTATTCTGCTTAGCGATTCCGAAAAACTGTATGCTTGACGTTGAAAGAAATTATGATTATGATAATTATGATGCTAAGGTGTTAAAAGAAATAATTATGACAGACGTTGTTCAAAAGTGACAAGCACAAGCTTGATTTAGGAAGAGAATGGGTGTACGGTTTAATTTGATGATGCAAAAGATACGACGGGTCAGTAAAGAAACGTGATTAAAAAATTTTACATCCGACGCATTTGTTTTTTGAGGTGCTGTTAGCTAGATTACCGTAGTATTCAATTAATTTCTCACAATTTGACAGTATACTTTAATTTTCATATCATTTTGTTTTCGTATTTCACATATTTTCTGAGATAAAAAGCCAGCAACTATAAAACTTTGAAAGATACTAAAAAATCTCCCACAATCTACTAAAATTATAATTTAAAAATACGAGTTCCTAGAAGCGTACAAAGCTTAAATATAATTCACGTTACTAGGCTATTCATGTTAATCTTTACGACCTAGCCGGTAACATGTTGGATTAACTCAGAATTTATTATACGTAAATGACACCTTTTTGCAACTTTAATTCTATGCTGCCCTGACTTTACGTTAAATTGGTTAAGGTATATTATTGTAAGACAAATTTAAGATATTCACTTCAATTTTTGTGATTTGTAATTGTAAAAAACTATTTATTTATTTATTTTATAGAATAAAAGTGAGACCTTACATGTTATATTTTCACAGTATGCAAGCAACCAGGGCTCGATCCCCACCCGCACCAATAAAATTGTTAATTTGTAATTTTAAGTGCTGATTTACCACGTGTTCGGCGGTGAAGGAAAAAATCGTAAGGAAACCTGCGCAAAATGAACCAATGAATGAATGCGCCAATGAACAACTGCATTACAAGGGGAATTGCGGATGCGTTGCCGGCCTTTTAAAAAGAGTAGGTTCTTTTGTAGAAGGTCCCTAATTCGTATCGGTCCGGAAAGATCACTGGTGGTAGTCGATTCCACAAATTACTTGTGTAAGGAAGAAAACTTCTTGTAAATTGCACAATGGTGGACCCCTAATCATCCAGATGGTAGGGATGGATGGTATCTCAAGCTTTGTCGCAATATGCGATAGTGAAATTAAGCGACTGAAATCAGTTTAAACAATTCCTTTGAGCACTCCTCGTGTTAGATATGATATGATACGCAAAGGGATGCAACAGCTCTTCTCAGTGCCAGTGGGTCAAGCCGATCTGAAAAATTTTAGTCGCCGACGATTGGAACCGCTGGAAGATAGAAGGATTTGGCACTGGGGAACCCCGGCCCAGAGATGGGAACAGTATTCCACGTGAGGCCGAACCTGCGCCTTGTATAGTTGCCTGCGGTGTGCCGGTGTTAAATACTCTCTCGCTCCGCTGAAGACGGCAAGCTTTTTAGAGACTTATTTGGCCTTCTTTTTCAAGTGGCTACAAAAATGTGCAGGGGAGTACCCTGAAACTGGTGAAATACGAGGAAGGAGTTCTTTTAACCGTAGACGGGCAAACTTGTGTATTTTGGGGATCGAACTGGAATAGATATAGTAGCCCCCATTCCGAGACTTTGTTCAGTAAAGTCTCGACTTCAGACACAAGTTTATACTGGTACTCGGCGACGTTTTACCGAGAAGTGTTAGCACGGCCGGTGTATAAAGCATCACCAGTGCTGTCGCCCGCATAGCAACGAACGTTACTGGTTTGCAATATATCATTGATATGCAGAAGAAACAGCGTTGGTAATAGCAGGCAGCCTAATGAAACACCAGCATTCATCACCGTTCATGCTCCAATCAGCCAGAAAATGTTTTTTATAGAAGAGGGGGCTGATCCAATTACACAATTTCTTGGAAAATAAATAGGAAGGAAGCTCGAAAGAACTTTTTTCCAAACTAACCGCCAAAGCCTCTACCTTGGACTCGACCGCCTACGCCCATCGGTGTGCTTGGTAACCAAGAAGATCACCAACAGAGCGACTCGACGAAACTGGCAGTCACGAATTAGCTGGTGCTTCTCAAGTATCGCATAATTTAGTAGTTAATAATGGACAATGAATGGATTATTTTCGAGAACAAGGATGGTGATAGGCCTGTTGTTTGACGGATCAGAGCGATAACCTTTTTTAGGGATCGAGTGACGAAAGCTATCTTCCATGAATTCGGGACTACGCCTACCGAAAAGACGCGTTATAACTGGTACCAACTCTGGAGCACACGTCCTCAGCATAATGGCGGGCATTCCGTCAGGCCCACTCGATTTGTAAATGTTTAGGGAGAAGAGTGCTTTACGTACCAAGCTCTATGTGAGTCGCACATCAGGCATAGAGCACTCACACCGAGGGATGGTTGGCGGTGTGTTTTTCCCGTTTCCGAGAGTCAATTTAGACGCAACAAGGCCTAAAAGGTCAGCTTTCTCTTTTGCGACGTTGACCAGTGAGCCATCCTTCCTGTGCAGAGATGGAAGTGGTGGCTTACAGATATTACCTTGGATAGTCTTGGTGAGAGATTTGATGAGACGAAAATGCACGGGGTCCCGAAGGAAGACAAATATACTTCTTTCTTCTTCTTTTTAAGGATGCTGATGTTTATGAAACCGCCGAACCATCAACCCAAGCCTGATAACACTCATGCTTACTGCGTAATGCAGGAGCGATCAAACTAAGGCTGAAATCTGATCTCCGATGGGTAGCACAGAAGATTAAGTAAATAGTTCCATTCCTTGAAGCGACCTAATTAGCGAACCTGATCAGCGACAAAATTGGCTACATTGCTGGGAGTCCATTGTCCGTCCATCCATCCATCTCATGGCTAGTAAGCAAAGAAAGACCGCATTCCGTCCCAATCCGCCGACCTGCAATGCCAAACACGGCGTCAGCGTGCAAAAAGTAACTGCAAAGGGAGCCTGAGTGTCACCATACTCCGTATCAGACAATCTGAGAGGGGCATCGACGGAATAATATTGTACAAGGACAGACATCCAGATCCAGGACAATTATTTGTAGGGCGTTCAATTATTTGTCCCGTGCGGGTTTTAAACCCGTGTCCCTGAGCGTTGCCACTACACACAAATTAAGCCGCTGCGCCACAGAGCCGTCAACATACTATTATGTAACTGGGAAATCTTTGTCTTAGAAATAAACAAGGAAAATATTACATACATAACAAACACTTTTACAAAAAAAAACATACTTCAAGTGTAATCCGAGAGCATGTGCTGCGAAAGGTCAGTAAGATAAGGAGGTTTATTTATATTGTTTTCGTTTTGTTCCCGTAAAAATGTTTTGGTCCAAACAAATTTACTAATATTATTATATGACGGCGATTGAATTTATTTTAATATTGTTTGAGAAATGTTTATAAGAGAGATTACGTTAGATAAAAAAGTGTATTAGATCTATCTCTAATATATGGTTTATAGATATTTGCAAACCATTATTTAAAAATATAAAATTCCTTCCGTACCGTGTATGTATAAAAAAGTTTGCTATTTTGTAAGACGGCACCGAGAATATTTTCAAAAGCACACAGATATTAATACTAGACAGCAAAGAACTCAATATTTGAACATATTACACCAACCTCCTTGTCATACTTAAATTTATAGTAAAAATGTTTATAATACGTACATGATAATATATAATAAATTTAAAACAATAGAAGGAAGCAAGTTTAAATCTTCATCAACTGAATGGCTCTATTTACAATACTAGGCTAAAATAGTTATATCACCGATCAAAATTTAAAGCCAATTGTATATTTGTACGAAACAGGACTTTTACGAGCTGTTAATGATTATTACTCTAATTAAAAGAATTTATACATTTTCAACTAATTATATTTAAACCGTTACCGTTACAACCTATTAAAATTCACTGCTTAACATGGGCCTTCTTCATAGATTGCCTCGTAGGGGGTATTTACCACAGTTGCCACTCTTTGCAAGGGGGTTGACAACCGCAAATTTTTTTTTTAGTCGTTATTAGGAAAATGCTTGTGTTAACTGTCTGCCTTTAATATCTAAATATCCCGCCCTATATTGATCTGAAGGGATTATATTATGTGTATTTCATTCAAACATGAACAACCATTTTCAAAATATTTGTCTGCCTATTTATTTGTCCGGGCTAATCTTCGGAATGGTTGAACACTCCTGTCATGTTTTTTTTTTGTGAAATGTATATAATAAATCATCTTTCAGGCATACAATAGCATACAATAAAAATACTTATTATAAATGTATGTACTGATAAACATCCCACTACATCCCTTATTTGTGAGTGAAATATGAGAGCGAGATGCACGACATATGTCATAGCTTCGAAACTCTTGTACTTTTATTCTTCTAAGTTTTATTCCGTTGGTGTTACAAGAGGCGACAGGGGGAATTGAAACAGGATATGGGCAACAGTACCTTCATGATGTGACAGCGTATTATTATTATTAGCCACAACTAATTGATTCCTTTATAAAGTTGTTTAAAATATCATAGATATAATATGAAGAATAATTAAAATACATTAATGAGCATAAAGTGGTAACGCATTCATTTTGAACATTAAGTATTATATAGTAAAGTAAAGGCTTAATGTCTTTGAAAATTCACTAAATTTATTAAAACCACTTTAAATATTCATTAACATGTATTAAATAATATATATTAGACATATTGATTACATTACAATAATAAAGAAAATTCATTTTTTTTGCGGTAAATAATTTAAAGTTATTGAGCATGATCTTTACTGCAGCGTTTTCTTGTGATGCTGGAGGGCGGTCATATTTTGATGTCTTTAATGAGGTAGTAGTCGGAAATACTCAGACACCTGCAATCATACATATATGTGGGCTGGTCAGGTGCCTGACTACGAAAGCATTGTTGCAGAATGTATAGTCGTATATTAAGGACTTATTCTAATAATATGGTCTAGATTGGTCTATGATACAAAAGCATTAATATAGAAGGTCTCTAAGATGCATAAGCAGTATATTAGCAGAATTTTGGAACTAAGTCCCAAACATAAAAAAAATATTATAATAGTGAGGTTTGTGATATTAAGCCTATTCTATACGTGGTAGAGCCACCCTGAAGCTATAGTATGGATGCACTCGAATTGGGCAGCCTGAACGGGGAAGGACCACGCTCTGACAGAATATCAATGTAAAATAGCACCTTAATGCTGGTGTGTTTCGTATGGTAAGTGTAGAGATCCGGAGACCTCCTTTTTTACTGGAAACGAGACATTTCATCTTCGTACTCAGGGCTGTAAATGTAGACGTGTATGGGTCACAGCATACACTTACCATCAGGTGGATTGTGTGTTCGTTTGTTACCTTTATTCTATAAAAAACTCAAACATTTAAAAGGTCTCAAGTATGTAAAAGCATTATAATAATAGAAATGGGACTTGAAAAGGATTATTATAAAGGTGTGTAGACTGTTTCGCAGTGTCTGGGACTGAGGTAAACTTGGACTCGCTAACCGATATGTCCCAGTCATATCATATTAGTTCCGGTGTTAAGCGGGTTTTTTGTAGCAGGTACGACGTGCTCGTGGAAATCGCACATCCCTACCGACTATGGGCGGCATCTTAGCGCATAATGTTGTGATACGTCGTCTATCTTTCGGATTAGAGAGAGAGTGTTGTTGTAACTTGTAGCTGCTAGCATCTTAGTAACGTGCTACTGTGATACGTTTGTGCTATTTTTATTATAAAACCAGTACTAACTTTGTTGCCAAAGTCGATAGGGATCATATGGGTGTGTTGTGAAAGGGCAGCATTGGTATGATAAATGCATTGATACTTACTGCTACTTGCAGTATTAACTCTTGTGATGAATCTGCTGGTTTGCTACGCCTGATTAGGTGCATCTCGTGTCTCTGATCGATGGAGGTGTGCGGGTGGTGATGTCTGCTGGGATTGTATGGGGGACCTTGGGATGGGTAAGCCGGTCGATACTCGTATTGATGCTTGTTGCGTTCTGCAGCATTGCGTCTCTGCGATGGTTGTTTGGTAGGTTGCTATGCTCAATGGCGCTCTCTACGTCTTGATTTGACTTACATCTAAGTAGCTTAATCGTATAGGGTCCCTTTGTGACGGGGCAGCAGACTATCTGGATTCCTTGGTGTTTTATATAATTATGTAATAAATTATCTACGTAAATTTCCCACCTTCGAATAGATAAAGACAATTTGTGGGTGGGTAAGACAAACATGATTGAAAAATGCATATCCTCAAGTCAGTTACACAAACTCTTTCTAATGGCTGCAGACTCCGTGCTTCAATAGGTCCCATCCGCCGAGATCGTGATAATTGGTGATTTTTAACGCTGACGACGCTGATTAACTTGGTTTTTGTTTAACCGATCACGCGGGTAGATCTGTTTATGACTTTGCTTTTGCATATAATCTTTCACGACTGGTTACGTTGTCTTCGCGGATCTCAGATGTGGAAGATCATGTACCTACCCTGACCTGCTGACCTCTCATCTGAACGGATATCAGGTCTACGTCGATTCCCCTCTTGGATCCTCAGACTATTGTCTGATCCGGAGCACGCAGGCACTCATGGTCCCATTGCGTTTACGTTTTTCAGGTTGCCGCCGTGTTTGACGTTATTACACAGCCGATTGGGACGGGATGCAATCTTCTTTGTGTCCCACCCCTGGAGGCGGAATTGCTTCTCGCAAGACGATTCCAACGTTGTTGCTGATTCTTGTGCTGATCTGTTGCTACAGGAAATGGAACTTTTTATTCAATCATCTGTGATACCTCTCGGAAGCAGAACCTAGCCATAGTTGGGCCGCTTTTGCAAAATTGCTTTATCCATAAGCAAGATGGCAGTAGGCCTGGGCTCACATATCGACGTCTCGAGATGCAAATACCAAGCCTTGAAAAAAGAAATATAATACCGCCTCCAGGTCCCTCAAAAGTGTAATTGTCAAGGCAAAGTCAGAGCACATCGGCAGAATTGGCGAGAAACTAATTCGTCTTCCTTCAGGAATACATGCATTCCGATCTCTCTCCAAGGCTATCCAACGGAACTTCTGTCAGCTATCTCTCCCATCTCTGCACAGGGAGGACAACTCAATGCCCCATGCTGCAAAAGACAAATCCAAACTGCAGGGCTCTTTGCATCCAATTCGACTCTTGATGACGGAGGAACACATCGCCGACCATCCAACGGTGTGAGTGCCCCATACAGGATGTGCTGTTTATCCAAAGCTCGTTGCATAGAGCAACCCTCTCCCTGGATATTAACAAGTCGAGTGGGCCTTATGGTGTATTCTATTGTACTGAAGACGTATGCTCCAGAGTTGACACTGTTTTGAAAGCATCTTTTCCGGTACTCTCACTCCGTAGGCTTAATCGCAGAATCATAGAAGACAGTTTTTGTGTACCCGACCCCTGAGAAAGGTAACTGTTCTGACTCGTCCAATTATAGGCCAATCACCCTCACCTCCTTGATCTATAAAATAATGGAGTACATTAATAACAACCAGCTCATGCGGTGTAGTGTGGCTCCACGAAATTATATATATTTGTGTTAAGTGTAGAATAAGGGACAGTATAATTAAAGATTTAGTACCAACCACACGTCTCCTTCATTTGACATCTTTCCTACATTACATGGCGACCCTGCCAGGCGGTGCGCGTGCATTGTCGCAGCGCACCGCCGCGGCCTGCAATTTTTTAATAAAATGGGAAAATAATTTAAATAAATAATAAAGAAATAATATAAAGAAAAAAATCAGTTATTTAATTAACATACTACCGGATGTGACAAGGAAACCAAAAACTGATACGAGAAGTGGCCACAATAATAATTTATAGAAGTTTACTCAAAATTAAAATTGAAATATGTGTAGTACTATAAAGACGATCAAACTATGAAGATATTAATTTATTAATTGGTAAACGAATGGATGTGGATTGAAATCCACATTTTATTTTCCTATTAATTTAAAGATACGGCATATTAATTTAAAGAGGCAAGAATCAGTTGTACTCAAGCGAGCTTAGACCAGAATATTATGAAAACTGCGCCAAAAGAACAAAGAAGAAATCAGGAGGTAATTTTCGCACCTGAGTGACTTTTATTCAGTTATAATTTTATATTATTTTACTACAGTGTTCTGCCTAAAAATTTATGTGATAATAATATAAAAGATTACATTTTACGTACTTGATTTGAAATTTCACTGTGTGTTCATATTTCATAGTTTTTTTCGTATCCAAATTTTTAAAATATCGTTTTAAGAAAACTTAAAACGATATTTTAAAAATTTGGATTGATGAAATGTTTAATGCCAGAAATAGAAAGAAATAAACTAAAAAGTTTATTTCTTTCTATTTCTGGCATTAAATCATTAATTTATATAATAACTTACGAAAAATATTGAATTTTGTTCTTTGAATATTTAAGTAAATTAATGTGGCGTTGTGTGTTAAGTTCATAGATGTTATAGTAATTTTAATTATTTTGTGTACTCGATACAATAAATATCATATTTCTAGAGATCTACGTAAAAGTAATATAATTATTAACAATGTAACTATGTCTTGACTTTTGTGTAAATTACAGTAATGTTTAAGAATCACCTTTAAGGTACATTTTACTTGAACTCATATTATACCATATTGTACAAGTTTTACGGTACGTGAAATAAGAATAGAAGGAGAGTTAATTGAGCAAGTGGATGAGTTTGTGTATTTGGGATGTGTATTTAGCAGGGATGGTAGATATGATAGGGATATAGGACGACGAGTAAATGCAGGGAATAGAGTGAATGGGGCACTACACTCTATTATGAAGAACCAGAATGTGTCAAAACAGGCACGTATGGTAATTCATAATGCTGTGTTAGTACCTACTTTAATGTATGGTAGTGAAAGCTGGGTGTGGCAGAAGAAGCACGAAAGTAGAATAAATGCTGTAGAAATGCGGTCTTTAAGGAATATGCTAGGGTTGAATCTGAATGACAGGGTGAGAAATTGCGTGATAAGAGATAAATGTGGTATGCAAGATGATGTTGTGACCAGGATTAAGAAAGGAATGCTTCGGTGGTTTGGTCACGTAGAAAGAATGAATGAGGAAAGAGTGACAAAGCAAATTTATATGGCAGATGTGAACGGCCGAGTCGGGAAGGGACGCCCTAGAAAAAAGTTTATCGACCAAATTGGCGATATTTTGAAAATGGGCCACGTTAGAAGTACCCTTAACCGACGATTATTCGTAGATATATGGATGTAAAGGAGGCGAAAGAGGTATGTCAGGATCGTGCCAAATGGAAGTTCATAGTCTCTGCCTACCCCTCTGGGTGACAGGCGTGAGTGTTTATGTATGTACAAGTTTTCTAAAAATTAGGTATGAATCACAATGTGTGGTCAAAGTTCGATATAAATGCAAATATTTCCATATACGTACTTTGAAATTTAATACAAAGCTGTTTCAAATTACTTGCCCTGCTAGGATACAATTTGTATTTTGATTTGTCCGTTGTTATGGTAGTGATGACGAATTAAGTTCCCAATTTCTTGGTTCTGTTCATTTTAATATGCAATATAGTAATTTAATTTCGGTTTAATATTGTTAGAATATTTAAATCTTTTCAACTATTCTAATGTATTATTTCCTCGAAAGAGAGTACTTACTTGTGAGGATTATGAAATAATTTCTTGCTGTATATGACTTTGAAACTCCTTTTATGTATACACTTTATTTCTTTAAATTTTGTTGTGCTGGTATTGAGAGCCCTGACTATAAATGATGTACTTAAATAAAATATGAGACTATATGACGTAAATTTGTAAAAGATGTATGTAAATTTATGAATAAGTAACAGACCATAATTATAAATGAAAAGTATTGATAATATTATAGGTTTGAGTGACATAGGTAAAGAAAATTGTCGGTGATGAGCACATCCACATACAATCAGCCTGATCAGCTGAGAGTTTGGAAAACTAATAACTGATAAATTTTTTAAGGTTGACGGTTAAAGACGTAATGAGTTTTAATAAGCGAAATGAGAATTTATTATGAATTGTATAGAAATATTGTCCATAATAATAAAAAATAATATATGAAAATAAAACAAAAGTTGGCCTTAATAAATAAGTAATATATATATATATATATATATATATATATATGGGAACAAAGAAAGTAATAGATATATGGGAACGTCCATCACTGGTAAAGCATATAGTCCTCAAGTAGGGTATGCTTCCGTGATAGGATGATAAAATAAGGAGTTACGGGTACTAGGGAACAATGCCTTCAGTACAAGTGATGTACATGAGTTTACTCATATTAGTACTGTTAGGGACCAGAGAAGTCTTAAATTTGTTACCCTTAATAATGGTACACTGAGGTCACATCCTTCGTTGGATCATGGTGCGAACATAGTTTTCCTCTGTGACAATTGTTAGAGTCTTTTAAAAGTGAAAACGTAGACCTCAAGGTTGTGCGCACAACCCAAGGTACACTATTACCTTGATACAGTATGAAAAAAAAATTATGTACCAATAAAATAAAATGATTATAATACCCAAGTACATGGGGGGCCCATATGTATGTGTATAAAGTACCCGCATGATAAATATCATGAAATAAAATATAATTGAAGTGAATTGAAACTCCGGTTCCCGATATTTAATAAATAAATACATATATGCGTGAATAAAGAGGAATAAAGCTAGCTAAAAGTCAAAATATTAATTAAAGAAAAAAAAGAGAAAGTACGTACAAGATTTATGAAAAGAAATGATAATAAAAAGGCCTAACAATCTACAAAAATACAAGGTAATAAGGGGATCCCCGACCAAATCCATAGGGTTGGATAGATAGTCATGCAATAAAACTTATTATTTCTTAGTCTACACGGCCGCATTTTTATCCGCCGTAACATATAAACATGCTATCGAATGAAGTGTTTCATTACATAAAGACAATGTAATTATAAACGGTCTAGGTGACGAGGTGCAAACAATCGGATATGTTTATATTCCATTAACGATTCATGGATCTGTTATTAATCGCAAGTTCTTTGTTTTTAATTCGTTACCAATTTCGTCGCATGGAATTCTAGGTAGAGACTTTTTGAATAGATTTGGAGCATGTTTAGATTTCAAGAAAAATATTTTATCTTTGAAGTTAGGGTCAGGCCACACTTGTTGTTGTCTTTCACTAATAATTATATTATTAACGTATTGGAAATTCCCCCAAGAAGTGAATCCATACATTATATTCAAACTGATTTTCAAACCGATTGTATTATTTGTTTCCAAGAATTACAAGATGGCGTTTATTTGGCTAGCTCGATAGCGACACCAATTAGAGGAAAAATACCAATAAAAATATTAAATGTTACTGAAAAATCAGTAACATTGTCAGGAATAAATCCTGCAATTCATGATCCTAACGATTATAATATTTGTAGTTTGGAGAAAAATGAGAATAATTTTAAAGACCGAGTAAAACGATTATTTTCCTCATTAAAGTTAAGTGACTAAATGACTTAATACCTACGAGTAAGTGACTTAGTTTAAAATGTACCACACTTTTATTGTGAAAAAAAAATATAAGAAAATATTTAAACGTAAGTAGATGTTTATCACTACTTGTTGGCGACGCGTCTATAAGAATATTTCAATTTATTAGTTAACCGATTACAAACAGCTTCTAAAAACAAATTATCGAGCAATAATATTCTAATAAGAAAACACTTAGTTGAATCTTAAAGAAATATCGAATTAATAGTTTGAAGGTCTTGGGTTCGATTCCCAGGCCGGACTAGTTTGTCGTTTTCTTAGTAATATTTTCTTAATAAATTCATATAGGGAATTTTTAAGATATAAATTATGTTTCCGGGTTCAGTTCCCCGGTTGAAATCACCTTTCCAATAGTATTGTTAATTTAAAGGAATATTAAAATAAAGTTAGAGACCAGGATTTGTTCCCCTGTCGAAATCATCACTTTGTGAATAAATAGAATTAATGGAAATTAATTGCATAAGTATTATCTTATATGAGTTTGATACGTTTTGTATGAAAACAAAATGTTTGTTTTCAATGTTTGATTCATAAAATGTTTTGTCTATGTCATCTGATAAGAGACATGATAACTGATAAGAATCTGGTTGGAAGTAATCTCCGACCTTTGAGAGTCGTGAAGAATCAGTTGTTCACCTAGTATTGGTTGATAGCCGTGTGTGCTAAATTTGCCATTTTTGCCGACAATTGAAAGTCGTGTGAGAATTAGTTGTTCAAATAGCGTGAGTTCATAGCCGCGCGTTAACTTAGGAGGTCAAAATAAGTAGAAATTTAAATATTTGCAAATTTCAGCAATTTATGTAAAATTGACTTGTAAAATATTCTAGATTGACTGTATGAACAAAATAGGTGAATTCTGTGTTATTTTTATGTGAAAATTCCTTTGGATTAGTGAAATACTGATAGTTTTGTGTAAGAAATTTAAAAGTGTTTTTAATAGTAAAATGTATAGGAAAAATGTAGATTAAACTATTGTATTAGTTAAGATATTTATAATTTCAAGTGAAGAACATTGTTTCAACCTTATATGTTGGATATTTAAGAATTCTAACTTGGTGCATATGTTTTAAAATGGGCATATTTTGTTGAATAAATAAAAGGTTTTTTGTGATATAAAAATGGAATGTATATCATATTATAGATATTTTTTGTGCTATCTTTATAAATAAAATGTATAAATGTATGTCTTATACAAATAAAGGTATTGGGCAAACCGTAAGAGAGTGATAGTACAAATTGATGTAATTAAGTGGCGTAATCGCACAGAGGGCGCGGCTCTCTTTCGCGTATAGTTTTTTGGTAGCTCAATAAACGAGTTTTCTTACAAATCGTTCAACCTGAATATCGACACCATCCAGGAGTTTGTGGCCCGGTTGGCTCGCGGATTGTTCGACCGTGCAGACAACGGGCCGCACATACATCTTAACCAACTTGCGCCGCTACACACTCACCCTCCGGACGGGCGACCCTATCCAAGAGAACTCCTCTCTATATCGATTAGAGAGTCGAGTAACAACCCTCAATGCCGCTGATAGGCCAACTCTGACTTCACCGGATAACCTCTTATTTTTCGTAGTCTAACCGACTACGAAAAATCAACCGATTACGGAAAAATCCGTATATGACACTTACAATGCCAATAGAAGGCTCCCAGGACCGGTCCATAGTGGTGGACCGCGAGGACAACATGGGTAATGGGGGCATACCCCGAGGCCCGAAACCTGCAGGACACACACCATAGTCCTAGCGAAAGACATCAACGGTTACAAATCGTTCGGGACCAGTAGTATATATAATAATCAAGAAAGAAAAAGTATATAGGGAAGTGATAGGGAAAGTAATTACTCTGTCACGGAACGGTTTGAAGATAATTACCGTTTTATTCCCGAGGAATCCTTCACCTTTAAAAAGTAAAATACAGTCCACTGGTTTCGCTATTGCGGCACATATTGAAGAATTAAGGCGTTGAGACCGGGACGACTTCGGAAGACCCGTAATCCCCGCCTGAACCTATTTGAAGAAAAGGAAGAGGTCGACGCCCTTGTGTGTTACTCCGTTGCGGCGTTCACATACGTTGTTCCCGAACCCAACGTAGGTGTCACAGGAGGTTAGGAAATCCGCTGCTGAACCAGCCGGAACAAGCGACCTCCCTCCTTCTCTGGTTCCTTGCCAATTGGTCCTTCGAAGCGGGATTTAAGGAACCATCTGTGAACTGCTGGATACCATTCAAGTGGACCTTCGGAGCCGAGTGAAGATCAGCGACCGAAGGAAGCCGGAGGTTTGTGCTGAAGCAACAGGACCAAAGGCAAGAAGACCAGGCCAGCGCAGTAGGCCCATCAGGGCTTAGGAAAGACCGGACCTGGAATACTGGTAGCTACCGGAAGAAAGAAAACCGGGATTGTGGCTTGGGGCGTGTGCTCGCATGGGGCACGTATCGCAGACAGGTGCAGGTGCCTTTTGAAGGCGCTCATCGTGACCAAGCAGGGCTTGGCATTTTTTCCTGTCGGGGAAGCGTGCTCGGCATTTTTTCCACTGGACGGCCAGTTGTTGGCATTTCCTGTCGGACGACCGTGTCCGGCATTTCCTGTCGGGTCATCAGGCAAGGGTGCAAGAAAGAAGAAGAAGCATTCACCGCTGCTGCTGCCAGGCGAGGGTGCTCGCGTGGGCACCTGACTGCATCGCGACCGGAGGAGAAAGCCTGGACGAAGCGTCACCGGCAACTGGACGGCGAGCACAGCATACATCCCGACCCCCTAACGGTGCCAAACCGGTCAGGCTCTGGCACAACACCTTCGGGTGGTGCAGTTCTCTCGAGTGAGACTGCGCTTGCACTACTGGCTCGACTGTTTCGCCATATTCCTTGGCGGGACAGTTCCTAAACCTTTCCTCCATTCCATTCCTGCACGACTCCATCCCTGGACGGCTCACCACGGTAGGCCCCCGTCCAGGATTGATAGGGCTGATAGGGCTGTTAGGGTGGTAGTAGGGTTGTAGGGTTGGGAGATAAAGGGGGGAGGGGTAGTGAGGTTAGTTTGGGGTGTAGAAGGGTTGTAGGTAAGGGGTCGTAGGGACCGTAGGGACAGTTAGGGACCGTAGGCCAACTATCACCTTCCTGCAAGATGAAAAAGGCACAAGACCAGACAGAGAGGAGCGAAGGAACCAGGACAAGAACAGGACTCTCAAGAAAGGCTCTAAAGAGGTGGAGTCATCTGGAGCGACCACAGCTACTGCTTCGAGTGGGGCAACTCCTTCAAGTGGAGCCACCACCGATACGTCCACATGCACGTGTGACTCAGGGGCGTCCGTGGCAACGACAAGCAACAGGACGGACACCAGTGGTACGCAGACCAGCACCGCACAGAAATCCGTTATATCCAGGAGTGAAACGATAGTCGAAAAAGTAGGTCAAGGGACCGAAGCAGCGGCATCGTTAAGAACAGTAATCGGGCACACTAGTGACAAAGGGTCACAGAGAGGTAGTAGGTCATCGCGATCGGCTAGGCTGAAAGCCGAATTAGAGGCGCGGATTAAATTCGAACGCTCAGAGCTCGAACGAGCACAGGCAGCTGCTGCCTTAGCCAAGTCTCAATTGGAGTTGGCACGTCTCAACCGAGAAGAGGAGATCAACTCGAGTGATGATGATGAAGAGCGGAATACTCAGGTGGAACCTCTCGTAAGGAGTTGGGTTCAACAGACCATAATGAGCGCGCCGATTAGTGTAACGCAACCCGACATTACTGATAAGGGAGCGTGTAAGGGATCACGTCGCAAAGGGGCGGAGGTCGAGCGCAACCTAGGAAATGCACACGCGTGTGAGGTTTCAGAATTAACCGAAGCGATTGTGAGTGCAATAAAGATAGCGGGTAAAGATAAGTCTTCCCAGCTTCATTTCCTCCAGGAATTACCGGTCTTCGATGGAGACCCGGGTGAATGGATAATTTTCAAAACGGTGTTTAAAGACACAAGAAGCCAATTTTCAGGGGTGCAGAATGTCGCACGCCTTAGGAGGGCATTAAAGGGTACCGTTAAGGAAGCGGTAAAGTCATTGTTGTTTACTTTGTGTGAACCTGAAGAAATAATGAACGCTCTCGAAAGAAGATTCGGTAGGGTTGAGATGCTCATTCTAGCCGAAATCGAGAATGTAAAGCGTACGCCAAGATTGGCGGAAGATTGCCGAAATATAGGTTCTTTTGCAAGTCGCATTACGAACGTGGTTGCTGTAATACAAGCGTTGAACCAACCACAGTATTTATACTCACCGGAGTTAGTAAGCCGTATTGTGGAGAAACTTGGAACTATGATTAAATTTAAATGGTTCGAATATCGAGCTCAGCATCCTTTGGAGCCAGAGTTAGAGAAGATGGCCAAATTTTTGAATTCACTGAGTGAACAATTTAGAACGTCCTTAAGCAATGAAAATGTGCCTGAAAAGCGGAAACGTCTTGAATTCAGGAAGCAAACTGTACACACTGCAAAGGGGTTTGTACGCAACTGTTTTAAGAGCGAGCGTTATGAACGCCGAAATAATAAAGGGCACAACCAACAAGCGGTTATGATAACCCAGGATAAGCCTGTAAGTCGAGTAACACATAAGCGTGTTATATGTTACAAGGAACACTCTATAGTGAGTTGTTACAAATTTAAGGATATGAATATTCGCGAAAAATGGGAAGCGGTTAAAAAGGCGAAAGTATGTTTCCAATGTTTGTCACCTAACCATAGGAGGTTAGAGTGCAGAGCGAAAAAATGTGGTGTAGAGGGATGTAGAATGGCACACCATCGAATGCTATATCGATACCCCAATAAAAATACCTCGCCGCAAGGGGACGAGGGGGATAAAGAGGATCAAATTACAACCGTTAGTACAGTGAATGCACTGGCATGTGCATATCTAAAAATTATACCGGTCGAGGTGTATGGACCTAGAGGAAAGGTCAAGACCACAGCTCTTCCGGATGAAGGATCAACCATGACACTCGTAGAGGAGTGGATGGCTCAAAAGTTAGCGCCTCGCGGACGCAAAGAAGAATTATGTATTGAAGCCGTAGGAGGTAAGCGAATTAACGTCGACAGTTCGTATCGCTTAACCGTTAAAATAAAAGGCATTTTCTCGAAAGACTTAGAGGAGATAAGTGTACAAACAATTAAGTCACTTAACCTTTCTCCGCAGTCAGTAAGCCGAGAATTATTGCAACGGTGTTCTCATTTGACACCGATTAAGGACGAGTTGATTTATGAGAGGTCCAGACCTACCATGTTAATTGGCCAGGATAATTGGCATTTCATAGTTACTCGTGAATTAATATCAGGAGGTAAGAACCTACCTGTAGCATCGCTCACCAAACTTTGATGGGTTTTACATGGTCACATATTGTGTGGCATTAAACCAATCAAGATTGTTAACCACATTTCCACCAAGAAGGAGGAGGATATGGAGAAGTTAATCAAGGATTATTTTAGTTTGGAATCTCTGGGAGTGTCTGCGCGAAAGCCCGCGAACGACCCAGAAGAACGAGCTTTAAAAATTTTGAACAAAACGGTACGTCGTATACCTAATAATAGGTACGAGACTGCTTTGTTATGGCGCACAGATAATGAGTGCATTCCGTCGAATAGAGCGCAGGTTGAAAGTCGCCTGTTTAATATCGAAAAGAAGCTCGATAAAAATAGCGAGTTGAAAAAAGAATATGAGAAGCAAATTGAAAATCTCATCGTTAATGGTTACGCAGAGAAAGCGAACCATATTTCCATTTCCCCACGCACGTGGTATCTTCCCCTCACTTCGCAGTGACTCATCCACAAAAAAGGAAAATAAGAATAGTTTTCGACGCCGCCGCAAGGACGGGCGGACGTTGTCTCAATGATGCATTATTAACCGGACCGGACTTATTGAACTCGTTATTTGGCGTTCTGCTACGATTCAGAGAAGGAAGCGTAGCAGTGATGGCATCCATTAAAGAAATTTTCCTGCAAGTGAAAATTCGGGAAGAAGACAGGGACAGCCTTCGATACTTATGGCGGCGCAGTCGTGACACGCCACCGGAAGAGTATAGAATGACGTCACTCATATTTGGAGCGGCGTCATCACCATGCATCGCTATATATATGTGAAGAATAGAAATGCGCAGGATAACGCACATATCTATCCAGAAGCAGCTTCCGCGATGGAAAGCAATTTTTATATGGATGATTATCTACAGGCATTTCCCGATGTGACGACGGCCGAAAGGATAGTAAACGATATGTATGAATTACATAAACGTGCTTCTTTCCAACTGAGGGGATGGGCTAGCAACCGACCCGAGGTTTTACATAAAATGAAGAATAAATATAAGAGCGACAGTGCTTCACTGGGAGATAAGGAGCACACAGAACGCACTTTAGGTTTGATCTGGAATATCAAACGAGATATAATAAGTTTCTCCATAAGTCTTCGTAACTCACCGGGAGAGGTGATGGAAGGTTTACGACCGCCTACGAAGAGTGAAATAACTAGCGCTGTGATGTCAGTCTTCAATCCTTTAGGACTCGCATCACCCATAACGATTCAAGGGAAGTTGCTAATCCAGCAAGTATGGAGGACAGGCATCTCTTGGGATGAAGAAGTTCCACACGAATTACACGTGTTATTTTGTAAATGGATATCGGAAGTGAAGAAATTAGGTCATTTAGAAGTACCTAGACTCGTTGCTTAAGGCATCAGCAAGGGAGAGTTACACACTTTCACGGATGCTAGTGAGAAAGCATACGCCACCGCGGTGTATAACGTCACCTCGGACGAGCTATGAGAAAGGCGGATTACGCTGATCGCCGTAAAGGCAAACCAATTTCCATTCCAAGGCTTGAATTACAAGCAGCTCTTATGGGCAGCTGACTAGCTGCATCAGTACAAGTACGAGATATCCGAGCGAATATTTTGGACGGACTCACGTACAGTGTTAGCGTGGATTAAGTCAGATCATCGCGCTTTTAAACCATTCGTTGCTCATCGATTGGCTGAGATTGAAGATCACAGTAAACCATGTGAATGGCGATGGTTTCCGACATCACAAAACGTGGCAGACGACGCCACTAGAAGTTTTCCTTCCACCTTCGATATAAGTCATCGCTGGTTTCAAGGACCTGAATTCCTCAGAACAAAGAAACTTGTTTGGGCCTGATTTATGGCCCAAACAAGTGGACACCATAAATAGTTTAGAAACGGGTGAAGAAAAATCGCCGAAAGGCGTAAACGCGCTAAGAAAGCAAGAGCCGTTAAGTCTACCCGCCTACGGACGATTTAGCAGCTTTAATAAATTCCTTGGAGCAACTACACGCATCTTACAAGCGGTAGAAAAATTCAAGAGTTTAAGAAAGTCAGTTAAAGGACCCGATAACACAGCTGAAAAGTCGGTTATGTGTTCCAACGAAAATTTAGCAAAGTCGGTTAAAGGACCCGATGGCGCGTTGGACATAACGCTCTTAAAAAGAGCGGAATTATTAATTTGGAAGTTCGTTCAAGACCAGTGTTTCCATTCGGAAATAAAATGCTTGAAAGCGGGCAAAAGCGTTGAAAGAAGTTCACGCTTAAGTAAATTATCTATGGAAATAGGAGAAGATAACTTACTCCGTTTAAATTTGCGTTTACCTTTCAAGTCTAATTTGACTGAGGAAAGTAGAAAACCTGTTGTATTAGACGGTAAACACGAAATCGTTGAAATGATGATTAGAGAAGTTCATCATCATTTTGTACATGCCAATCACCAGACGGTGATGAATGAGGTGAACCAAAAATTTTATGTCTTGAACTTGCGTAACGTAGTACGAAGTGTGTCACATCACTGTCAGTGGTGCAGAACATACAAGTCAATGCCGCAGAACGTGCCACAAAGAAATCTTGTTGTGTTTTATTCACGTGTCTGACCACCAGAGCAGTACATCTGGAATTAGAAGCCTTATTAACACCAGCGTCAATGATAATGGCGTTGAGGTGATTTATCGCCAGAAGAGGAAAACCAACCGCTATATACAGCGATAACGGGACGAATTTCAAAGCTGCACATAAAGAATTATTGCAAGCATGCGAAGAGTGCTATGAGGGCATGAAAAACGAGTCATTTAGAAAATATATTAAATGGAAATTTATACCTCCGGGAGTACCGCACATGGGTGGCGCTTGGGGGAGGTTAGTAAGATCGATTAAAATTGCGTTGACCGCTACGCTCAAAGAAAGGAGCCCGCGAGAGGAGGTTCTGCATACGTTGTTTTTAGAAGCAGAGCATACTGTAAATTCCAGACCTCTGGTAACATTCAGTATGGATAGTCCTGAAGAAGGTTTGACACGCAATCATTTTCTTCTCGAACGCTCATGTGGTGATAGACCACCTGGATTATTTTTAGAGCAACATCTGACGGGTCTACTCAATTGGAAATCCGCCCAGAGGTTAGCCGACCATTTTTGGACGAGATGGTTGAAAGAGTACATGCCTACTTTAATGCCTCGAATGGGTAACAACGGAAGGTTCATGGAACCTAAAGAAGGTGATATTGTCTTGATAATAGATCATTCGTTGCCACGAAATACGTGGCCGAAAGGCAAGATTAATAGGACGCTACCGGGACCAGACGGTCACACCAGAGTGGTTGACGTCATTACTAGCACAGGTATTTTGAGGAGACCTACATCCAGAATAATAGTCCTGGTACCCGCGACGCCTCTCAAATGATAGTGCTGATGACGTGTCTATAAGAATATTTCAATTTATTAGTTAACCGATTACGAACAGCTTCTAAAAACAAATTATCGAGCAATAATATTCTAATAAGAAAACACTTAGTTGAATCTTAAAGAAATATCGAATTAATAGTTTGAAGGTCTTGGGTTCAATTCCCAGGCCGGACTAGTTTGTCGTTTTCTTAGTAATATTTTCTTAATAAATTCATATAGGGAATTTTTAAGATATAAATTATGTTTCCGCGTTCAGTTCCCCGGTTGAAATCACCTTTCCAATAGTATTGTTAATTTAAAGGAATATTAAAATAAAGTTAGAGACCAGGATTTGTTCCCCGGTCGAAATGATCACTTTGTGAATAAATAGAATTAATGGAAATTAATTGCATAAGTATTATCTTATATGAGTTTGATACGTTTTGTATGAAAACAAAATGTTTGTTTTCAATGTTTGATTCATAAAATGTTTTGTCTATGTCATCTGATAAGAGACATGATAACTGATAAGAATCTGGTTGGAAGTAATCTCCGACCTTTGAGAGTCGTGAAGAATCAGTTGTTCACCTAGTATTGGTTGATAGCCGTGTGTGCTAAATTTGCCATTTTTGCCGACAATTGAAAGTCGTGTGAGAATTAGTTGTTCAAATAGCGTGAGTTCATAGCCGCGCGTTAACTTAGGAGGTCAAAATAAGTAGAAATTTAAATATTTGCAAATTTCAGCAATTTATGTAAAATTGACTTGTAAAATATTCTAGATTGACTGTATGAACAAAATAGGTGAATTCTGTGTTATTTTCATGTGAAAATTCCTTTGGATTAGTGAAATACTGATAGTTTTGTGTAAGAAATTTAAAAGTGTTTTTAATAGTAAAATGTATAGGAAAAATGTAGATTAAACTATTGTATTAGTTAAGATATTTATAATTTCAAGTGAAGAACATTATTTCAACCTTATATGTTGGATATTTAAGAATTCTATCTTGGTGCATATGTTGTAAAATGGGTATATTTTGTTGAATAAATAAAAGGTTTTTTTGTGATATAAAAATGTAATGTATATCATAGTATAGATATTTTTTGTGCTATTTTTATAAATAAAATGTATAAATGTATGTCTTATACAAATAAAGATATTGGGCAAACCGTGAGAGAGTGATAGTACAAATTGATGTAATTAAGTGGCGTAATCTCACAGAGGGCGCGGCTCTCTTTCGCGTATAGTTTTGTGGTAGCTCAGTAAACGAGTTTTCTTACAAATCGTTCGTATCGAATCTCCTAGGTGTGCGTTATTCGTAGTTAGCAGTGGCTGCAAACAACCGCCGGTTCGACAAACTCCAACGATCGTTGAGTCCCGTGATTCCGTGAGGCGTCGAGGTCACTGGCCCCTAGGTGATTCTTGGCACTTTATGCGCTCCGTGCATCCTGTGCCCAGTCGCGTTTATAAAGTGCCAGCTCTGCACTTCCCCCAACCCTTTTGGAATAAAAGGGGTAAGCAGTGCCCATGTGATTACGCCAACACATTTTACACCCTACCCTTCCCCTACCCTACCCTTCAAGGCTCAAATTGCACTTTGCTACTTTACTATTTGGAGTAATTAAAAACAAAACTCCCGAATATTTATATGAAAAGCTTACCTGGTCCAGTGAACATAACTTTCACTGTACTCGTGGCGCTAAGTTTTTACTTACTGTTCCAGGACACGTCACGGCTGCATTTCGCGGCAGTTTTCGCTACCTAGCAACAAAGTGTTGGAATAATCTCCCACCCCCTTTCGTGAAATTCAATCCAAGGTTAATTTCAAAATGCGATATAAATTGTACCTTCTAGATAACAAAGAAAATACAAAGTAACAATACAAAGACTGGTTGTTGATACACTAGGTAGGTGGTTTGCTTTATTATTATTTTACTTTAATTTTTGATGGTTCCCTATTGTTCTAAAGAATAAAGTACGTAATGAAATTCAATTTCTATTATATTATAATTGAAATTGAAATAGATGACCGTAGTGACTTATTCTCTTTGTAGATGGCATGTACAAGCAGTTGTTGTTGTTGTTTTTGTTATTCGCTCGTGAGAGCAGGCAAAGGAACTATGCCATACAGCCTTGTCTTTGTGTATAATTATCCTTCGTAATTCACTGCTTCAAAACATGTTGATGCGTCACATGGTGCAGCCCTTGGGAGATTCTGATGGCAACTTGAGCCAGCAGGCAGCAGACAATTGGCGATGGTATCCAAAGATGCCTATGCAAACAGCTTATCTTGAGAATCCATCTCCATCAGAGCACTTGTTTCACAGCTTCCACTAATAGTTCACATGCGCAGACACTTAATACACAAAATCGCATATTGGTCAATGATGTACACCATTGTCCAGGAATTAGCTCTATAACATAGTATAAATATTTTTAATTTATTATTATTATTCCTTTCATTATTCTATTATATACTATTGCCAACATAGTTAAAAGTAATATATTTATCTATTTATTTTTCATTATTTATCGTTTTTCAGAATATTATCTTTATATTATATTACATAAACATATACATTTAAAATATCTTTAGTTTTTTTTTTGCATTAAATCTGTCTGACAGCTGCTCGTATGTTTTAGATTAGTGGTCCCGACAGAATAACAGCACTGCGGCTCTTTGCTGTAGCATAATGCTGAGTCGGGTCCTTTTCGTTGCTGCAATCCAACATAAATTTAAATACTTTTTTATAAATACTTTTTACTATTAATTGTTTATTTTTTGTGTTGAGTTAATTGTTTGTTTTTTTTTTATGTGTTTGTATTAGCGTAGCAACGAATAAAGTTATTTTCTTTCTTCTTTCTTTCTTTCTTTCCTACCATCCGCGTCGCGCATCGTGCCGAACGGCTGGTATTTTTTAGATAGGGCCTATAGATAGATTACCTGACTGACTTTTAGGTAGGTTCTCAGCATGTCCGATAAGGACAAGGGGGAGCCCCCACCTAAACCCAAACCAAGAAGACCACCCGACCGTCCTGGTGTACTTGACCGACCAATCGCGTACCGCGACATCTTTTATCCGGAAAGGACTCGAGTAGTATCCTCCTACTCGCAGATCCCAACCAGAAAACCTTCTTCACCGGGTAAGGAGCCCGCACCGAGGACCGCGCTCTCGCCCATCGTACCTGAAGGTACGACTGGGCGGGAACCGTTCCCCCAACACCAGCGGGCCAAGAAGACGATGAAAAGGCACACCCCACCAGAGACAACAGCATCCCTCCAGGAGAAGAGGCGATGCTTCGGATCGTCAAACTCCTCGGATTATTCGACATCCGAGGGAGAATCTGACCACCAACCGGAAATACCTATAAGGATATCACCACCTAAATCGCCATCGCCGACCAAACCCCCCCCCAGAACACCGGAACAACATACCAGCATGGATGCTGCTGATCTGGAACAGGGAGGAGAAGGGTCATACGGGTGGAGTGCCACCACGTACGCGACCCTAGCGCCAAGTACATCTGCCGGACAGTCACCGTCCGCGCCTACAACCAACCCGTCAGGCCGGCCATCGGACGATGGCCAAAGGCCTTCGACTAGTTATGCCCAACTGGTAGCTGCCCCGGCAGTACCAAGGACAAAGACAGCTGAGGCACCTAAACCGCCGGAGGAAACGGCCAAAAGATACCCACCTATAGTGGCTGAGTGCTTACCGGACTGGACGAAGCACTTCGAGGTCCTTAACAAGAAGTTAGGTCACCCACGAATGCTTGTCCGTTCGGTAAGGGGGTCAGATTCACCCCTCAGTGTCCGGAAGAATTCCGGACGGTGTAGAGATACCTAGTAGAGATGACCGATAAAGTACCAGCTATGTCCTGGTACTGTTACACCTCCGAAGAGGACTAGCCCACAAAAGTGGGCATACGGGGGCTACCAGTGGGCACGGATCCAACCGCGATAGAGGGGGCTATCAGGGCTAAGGGGTTCCCGATTAAGTATGTGAAAGGGAGCCCCCCCCCGTAGAGGCAGACCTGGGTGCCTCTACTTCGCACAGCTGGACCACCTGAGCCTGGAGCGCCTTAACGAGCTTTACCAGATCGACGAGCTCCTCTTCATGAGAGAAGGCGTCATAGAGGCCTGGCAAGGAAGAGCGGACCCTTCACAGTGCCACCGCTGCCAGGCCTTTGGCCACGCATCCACCAATTGCTTCAGGCCAGTGAAGTGTGTTCGCTGCGCCGGAGATCACATTGCCAGCAACTGCCCAAGGGGTAGAGATGAAGTACCGAAATGCGCAAATTGCGCCAAGAATCATACCGCCAACGATCACCGCTGCCCAGTCGTGAGGAGGATTGCAAGGAAGCAGGGGGATTGCAAGGAGCATTGCTCTACCGGGACTACTCCTAGAGGAGCCCAAGAGGGTCCCCCAGAGTCATCCCAGGGCCGTGGTCCAGGAAGACGGGTGGGCCACAGTTAGAGGAAAGGGAAGGCAACCTGCCCCCCCCACCACCCGTCACGGCACCCATAGAAACGGTGGTGCCCACCACTACCACATCGAAGGCAACCACCGGGGCGACTCTCCAGCCCCCAGCTAACGACGCCATAGAGCGACAAACCACTCAGTGGAGTAAGCGGGGGAGGAAGAAGAAGAAGAAGGTGCAGCTTCCTCCTCAGGCAGCAACCTCTACCCCAACCCCAACGGTAACGATAGCCCAGGCGCAGGTTACCAAGGAGAAGAAAGCCAGAATGGGTAGAGTGCCAGAAAGGGCTCTATCAGAAAATAGAGCCCGCTCTACACAAAGAGCGCGCTCTACCCATATACAAAGAGCAGTACACCAACTCCCGAGACCAGCGCCAACTCCTGCACAGGCACCTAGAACACCATCAGCCGGCTTCGAGACTGCTGACGCCATCCAACGTCTGGTTGGCATAGCAATCGAAGTCGGCAGTCAGGTCCTGGCAGATATCAGAGCCGGGACTGATCCCATCACAGCAGTCATGAAGGCGCTGGCAAACCTCCTGGCTCGGCACTATGGAGGAATCTAACCTGCGCCTCCTCTACTGGAATCCAGGTGGAATCCAGCAGAAGTTACAAGAACTCCGCACCGTCGCCCAACAACAAGACGTACATGTCATCTTGCTGGGAGAGACAAAATTGAATCCGAGTACACGCATAAAGCTGCCTAATTACCACCTTTATAGGAGGGACGAGGTCACTTCTCAGGGGGCCGCCTACAGAGGGACAGCGGTCCTAGTGAGAAGGGACATCGTCCATCAAGAACTCGACTTACCGGAATACCAAACTATGCGCTCTATCGGCATAAAAATGGAGGCGGCGGGCGAGGAACTTAGGATCTACGCAGCATACCGCCCGCCAGGGACTCCATTTTGCTCCTCAGACGTCTGGACGATGATGGAAGGCGAAACACCGACCATCATCGCCGGGGACCTAAACGCCAAATACCCGGCGTGGGGATCTAGACTGATCAACCCGCGGGGTCATGCATTCTTTGAAGACGCCGAAAGACACGGCTATGACGTTTTAGGTCCCGAAGAACCCACACATGTTCCGACGGATCCATGAAGTCGTCCGTATGTATTGGAATCGTGCTCGCTAGAAACATCAACTACACGATAGTGGTAGAGGTGCTGTACGACCTGGATTCACAGCACCTCCCCATCTTAATTACCCTTGGCCTAAAGGCGGTGACTACGCCGCCCAGAACAGTTAAGACACGTGTCGACTGGAGGCTCTACCACAAACACCTGCAGGAGAGACCTCCAGCACACCACCCCTTAAACACAGCGGACGACGTAGAGGCCGCAGCTACCAACATAACCAAGGCGATACAAGAGGCCCTCAACGCTGCCTCTACGATCGTCCCGATGTCTACAAGGAGAGACGATCTGCCGCGACACATTAGCGTGCAGATCAGGAGAAAAAGGGCGTTAAGGAGACTCTGGGCGCGTACTCGCTGCCCGAGAATCAAGACACAACTGAACACCTTGTCGGAGGAACTGTCGGTTGCAGTCCAGGCACATAGAGGAGATACCTGGGAGCGGCGTATATGGAAGGCGGAAGAGCATGATGCGTCGCTCTATAAACTGAACCGACAGTTATCTAAAGCCAAACCTCCCGTTTGCCCGCTGACCAACAACGCGGGCGAACGTCGTTACAATGCCAAGAGTAGAGCGGATATCCTAGTAGAACACTTCGAGGAGCAATTTATGCCGAACCCAGCAAGTGCGGAGTTCTTGGAGCTTCATGCTCAAAAGGAGAGTCGCGTACAGGAGTTCCTGTCGTCGCCCGCGCCGCCTCTTGCAGGAGAGTGGTTCATCTCCCCCGCTGAACTGCGGTGGACAGCAACCCGCCTGCAACCGAGGAAGGCGCCGGGGCACGATGGGATTACCAACGCTGCACTCCAACAGCTACCCCATAGAGTCCTAATAGAGCTTGGTCGACTCTACAATGGGATATTGCGGAGATCCCACTTCCCGGAGGACTGGAAGAAAGGCAAAGTGATCGTCTTGCCGAAACCCGGGAAGGACAGGCGTAGAGCTGCCAGCTACAGGCCGATCACGCTGCTACCACACATAGCTAAACTGATTGAAAGATTGTTGCTAAGACGCCTCCGCCCGTGCATTCAACTTCGGGCGGAGCAGCACGGATTCAGGAGGGGTCACTCCACAGCAACACAGCTGACCAGAGTGCTGCACCTGCTTGCGGCCGAACACAACCGTGGCCGCACTACGTTAGGCGTCTTTCTCGATATCGAGAAGGCGTTCGACAGGGTGTGGCATTCTGGACTACTTTATAAACTAAAAGAACAGACCAGTGTCCCTCCTACTATGTTGCGGCTAGTGGCGTCTTTCCTTGGCAGACAGGAAGTTCTACGTCTGCGTAGAGGGCGCCGAGTCCGCAACCAGAACCATCAGAGCCGGCGTTCCTCAGGGCAGCTGTTTGTCTCCAGTCCTGTACGCGGCTTATACCAACGATATCCCTACCCTGGAAGGAAGGCTGCAAGAGTGGGAGGATGACGTGGAATTGGCATTATACGCGGACGATAGCGCTTATTTCACCTCGTCCAGAAGAGCCCACATTGCCACTGCCAGGATGCAACGTCTCCTGGACCTGCTGCCACCATGGCTAGATGAGTGGAGGATGGTCGTCAACGTTGGTAAGACGACCGCTCTGCTCACTCTCCGCTTCAGGAACCTACCACCCCAGTTAACCCTCAATGGCCAGAAGATCGCGTACGAGAAGGCCGTGACCTACCTTGGGTGCCGGATCGACCGGGCGCTGCGCATGACTGCGCACGTCGACCTCGTTGTCCGTAGAGCACGATGTGCGCGGGCGATGCTCCGTCAGGTCCTGGCATCCAAGTTACCACTTAACACCAAAGTGCGAGTTTACAAAACATATATCAGATCCATCATTACGTATACTGCTCCGGCCTGGTACGCGCTTCTGAGCGAGCCTCTGAGGCGGCGACTGCAGGCCCAGCAAAATATGGCGTTAAGAACCATCGTCGGTGCGGGTCGCTACGTCCGGAATGACGTCATAGCGGCCTGAACCTGAAGATTGACACCATCCAGGAGTTTGTGGCCCGGTTGGCGCGCGGACTGTTCGACCGTGCAGACAACGGGCCACACCTACATCTGAACCAACTTGCGCCGCTACACACTCGCCCTCCGGACGGGCGACCCTATCCAAGAGAACTCCTCTCTATATCGATTAGAGAGTCGAGTAACAACCCTCAATGCCGCTGAAAGGCCAACTCCGACTTTATATTAGACAACCTCTCTTTTTTCCCGTAGTCGGTTAACTACGGGAAAAACTAACTAACAACGCCAATAGAAGGCTCCCAGGACCGGTCCATAGTGGTGGACCGCGAGGATAGCACGGGTAATGGGGGCATACCCCGAGGCCCGAACCCTACATGTCTCATTGGGGCATGAAGACAACAATCAACGTTACAAATCGTTCGGGACCAACAGTATACGAGTATATAATTATCAAGAAAGAAAAAGTGTATAGGGAAGTGATAGGGAAAGTAATTACTCTCTCACGGAACGGTTTGAAGATAATTACTGTTTTATTCCCAAGGAATCCTTCACCTTTAAAAAGTAAAATACAGTCCACTGGTGTCGCTATTGCGGCACATATTGAAGAATTAAGGCGTTGGGACCGGGACGACTTCGGAAGACACGTAATCCCCGCCTGAACCTATTTGAAGAAAAGGAAGAGGTCGACGCTCTTGTGTGTTACTCCGTTGCGGGGTTCACATACGTTGTTCCCGAACCCAACGTAGGTGTCATAGGAGGTTAGGAAATCCGCTGCTGAACCAGCCGGAACAAGCGACCTCCCTCCTTCTCTGGTTCCTTTTCACTACTAAACTGTGACGAAACTATGTACAAGACTGTGACCTCGACATTAATATGGGACGGGGGGATCTGCCCACTCGACCTGCCCATAGAATACCACCTATTTTATTTTTCTTATTTATCTTTAGAAAATAATAGGTATATAATAAGATTGTATTTTTATAATTTATATTTGTATTAGAATGAAATTTTATATTTAGTTTTATAAGTTAAAAAAAAAACAAAAGTATTAATTTATTTTTTTTATTTTTTGTCGGTGGGAGGTGTAGTGTGGCTCCACGAAATTATATATATTTGTGTTAAGTGTAGAATAAGGGACAGTATAATTAAAGTCTTGAGTAGATAAACACGTCTCCCTTTTATTTACCAACCGTACAACATTACAGCGGTATCTTGAGAACGACCAACTAATAAGTGAAGCCCAGTACGGTTTCCGTCGTGTTCGCTCAGCTCTTGATATTTTGGGTTAACTTACTCATAAATGGGCGGGGGCATTAGACTACAAGGGCCGTAAGTTTGAACGTAACGAAGACCTTCGATCGGGTATAGCGCAAGGCGCTGTTTTGTTTCTTTGTTTGGATTACCAACGATGAATACATCATTACATCCTTAATTAAAATTTACGGTTGTCCTTATTTTAGAAGCTTCCTTCCTATGGGCTTCCCGAGAAATTGTGCAATTGGATCACGAGCTATTTTACAGATAGAAGCAATAATGTCGTAGTAAACGGTACATGCTCTGATCAAGATCAGTGACCAGCGCCATTTCTTCTACATATCAATGACAAGTTGCAAACCGGTAGCATACATTACTATACAGATGATAGCACTGGTGATGCTTTATACACCTGCCGTGTAATACTTCTCTGAAAAACGTCGCCGAGTACCAGTACAAACTTGTGTCTGAAGTCAAGACTTTGTTAAAAAAAGTATCGGATTGGGGTTGACTAAATCTAGTGTAGTTAAATATCCAGAAGACAAGAATTTGCGCTTTTACTGCTAAAAAGAACTCTTTAGTCATATCTTCTTTAGTTTTAAGGCACTCCCCTTGTTGCCTTAGCCAGTATCGAAATCCTTGGCGTCGATATATCGAGTAACGTGCAGTTTCGTGTGCACTTGGAAGAAAAGGTAAAATTGGCCTCTTAAAAGCTGGGCATGCTCAGCAGATCAAGACAGTATTTCATGCCGGCACACCGCCTGCGACTTTACAAGGCGCAGGTTCGGCCACATATTTAATACTGTTCCCAACTCTGGGCTGGGGCTCCCGAATACCAGCTCCTTTCATTTGATCGCATCCAGCGCAGAGCTATTCGGATCGTCAGTGCCCGATTTTTTTCGATCGGATTGACTCACTAGCACTGCGAAGAGATGTTGCATCTCTTTGCATATTTTATCGTATTTACCACAGGGAGTGCTCTGAGGAATTGTCCGGACTAATTCCATTAGCTCTATTACACCATCGCACATCGTGACAAAACATCCATACCATTTGAATGACTGGCGGTCCACCACTTTGCGATTTAAAAGATTTTTTCCTCGTCGCACAACTTCCTTGTGGAATTGACTACCATGAGAGGTTTTTGCGGATACGATACAACTTATTGATTTTCAAGGAAAAAGCCTACTCTTTTTTAAAAGGCCGGGAACGCTTCTGCATTTCCCTGGTGTTGCAGTTGTTTATTGGTGGCGGTAATTACTTACCATCAGATAAGCCGTATGCTCGTTTTCCCCTTCTCCTATGAAAATATATGGCTGTGGCTCAATTTGATCGTATTCTGTATGATTTTTACACGGATTGACATGCGCGACTTCTGCCAATGTTTGTGCTTTAGCAATACCGAAGGACCATGCTCTCTTTTACTGGTTTGGTAGTTATTTTTCTGTGGTCTATGGTCCAGTTACCAACTTAAGATCCCTTTTCGGGGCGAGCCTTTACCACTTTTTAACCCATTACTTCCCAAGCTTTGAAAATATTGAAATTTTTTGATCAATTCTTTAAATTAAATTCATATTATATTAAGAAAAAAAAATATGACAAAAAAATAAAAAAAAATATACCTTCATCCCTGTTTCAGCCTTTCCTATAAATATGATAATGGGAACATGTGATCATAAATAATTCAAGTTAACAATAATAAGAAAATCTGCTTTATTTGAAAATTATGTCCAGAAACAGTTTTAAAAATAAATTATTATGAGCTTATTTTGTATGATAAGGTATGAAACAATCACTGCAAAGTGTTTTTTCACATTTTGCACAAAAGGTTAGAGGTTTTTTCTTACAACCTTGTCCTTAACAACGCCTCTGTTTGCCCTCTTTGTCATATAGTGACCAACATTATCAAACCTGACAGGTAGTAAAAGAACTTCTGAAGGACAGGATGTCGGTTGACTTGCCTTGCCTTTCGATATTTTCGTCCAAGCAAAACACACCCTTCGTCTGAAATCTAGCAGAGGGATGGTCTCATCTTTATTTATCTGGTTGTAGATAATCCATGCATTCACAAGGGACATGTCTAAAATACGGATGACAAAAGACCAATAACATTTTTTACCTCTAAAGCAGATTGGATATTTAGAAATCAGCCAATCATGTTTATCCACTCCTCCCATATTTTTATTATAATTATGAATAAGCATTGGCTGATTCACGGCTACTTTGGCCTTTTCTTTCTTTGAGTACCTATTCGTTTTTACCAAAGGTTCAACAGAATCAAAATTAGTCAAAAGACAAACAACATTGATGTCATGCCATTTCACGCACAAAATTTCATTATTTTTATCAAAAGGATAATCTGAAAAACCTTGGTCTTTCTTTTTCATCTCCTGTTTAGTCATGATAGACATTTTAGTCCTATTTTCTCTGACTTTCCCTGTAGCTCTGAACCCTTGAGATTTCAAATCAATCAACAGTTGCATGCTGCTGAAAAATTTATCGAAGTAGACTACATGTGCTCTGGGATCTGTATAAACTTCAAGCAACTTCTTTACCACTGTTGCACCCAAGCCATCATTACTACTAGCAGAGGTTGGAGCATCCTTGCCCGGGTAAAGCGAAAAGTTGTAACAATATCCGCTGACTCCACACAGTGCCCAAAGCTTATATCCGAACCTTACTAATTTACCTTTTATAAATTGTTTGATTTCATGGTGACCGAAGTATTTGACGATCACTTCATCAACAGCTAAATTGGATTCAAATACACCAAGCTTTCGGAATTTTGAAAGCTTTGTCAGTATTATCAATTTGTGAGTTGTCATTGAAATGTAAATAGGATTAAATTTTATCAAAACGATTACGGGACATTGCCTGTTCAACAAATGGAATATGTACATCCTCATCTCTACACCAATAAAGTTTACTTTGCGGCAAGTGATGATACGAAGAAAAAAACAAAATTCCTATAAAGATTTTAACTCACTTATAGTTAGATTAAAGTTCAAATCATTTTTATAATGTTTGGCGTAGGTTACAGTTTCGTGCACGATGTATTCTAGAGTCTCGTCATACAACAAGTTTTCAAATATTTCTACCGCTGAGTTTCCTTCCAACTCCGTAATCATATTTTTCAAACATTGTTTATCAGTATTAGATTCCAGCTGTATTTCAGAATGTACTGGTTCACACTTACGCCATGTGACTGTCTTGCTTGTCCAAGATGTGGTTTGAGTAGGATGATTTTCCGCGACGTTATCGATCGTGCACGAAAATTCCACCTGACCAGCTACATCAGATACCGGCAAAACTTACATATCGTCGTCATGACCTTATTCTATGTCATCATTTCATCTACCTCATCCGGCGGCAATATGGCAACTTCAATTTCATTCAACTCCTCATCACTAGAATCTCCAATATCTTGAAGATGGTGTACGATTTCGGACATCTTCAAAGCTTTTTTATACTTTTTTTGCACTGGATCCATGATCTATAAATAATAAAAAATAGAAAATATAAATATATAGCCACACGAATACTTATAATCATACAGACAGGTATATTGTTTACAATTAGATAAAGAACAAAAGAAAATATTTTTACTTACCTATAATTTCTCAATTTTTCTTATTCTTCAATTCACTTTTTTACTCTAGGTCGATAAACAATCACAATCGTTTCGTGTGACGAGATGTAATGTATTCGGCGTAGACTAATCGACTAATGTAAACACAAGCAAGACCCGCAAAAAATAAACAATTGACCAGTTTGAACGTGTACTTAGCGTGACAAGATCGAACATGCTTTCGCGGCAAATTGTACAGACAGGTTCCCAGTGTCATATTCATAGGACAGCTTATTTTTAATGTATATCACAGGTTCACAAATGGTTTTTTGTTTTTGTTTTTATTTGTTTTATATTTGGTAGAGATCTAAGAATAAGTCTTCTGAACTTTGAAGTAGGTAACGTTTTTCTTTTACGGTATATACAATTGGAACTCAATGCTCTCCTTCAGTCAACAAAAATGATCAATTTTAGAAAATTATATTAAAATTACGTAAAACATTTTTTACTGCGAAAAAAAATATTTTATTAGAAAAGGAGTGTAAAAATATGAATTTCATCAGAAATAATAAAAATAAAAGTCCTAATACGTAAAAAGAAATTTTGTTAATAGTGTCCTAAAAATATGACAGTGGGGAGGCATTGGTTAAGCTGTAGAGGAGCGAAGCCGTTATATCGTGTATTTTTATAATAACAATATGTGAGCTTTTGCTAAGTAGGCAGGGATTAATTAATAAGAAATTGATTGATGTAAATGTATCAGACAAGTAGAATTGGGACGACTTAATTAGGGATTTCTTAACCTTTTCGAGCCTTTTCTTCGTGAACAGGGTTTTTACCTTAAAGTTATTATTAGGTACTACCAACAGCTTTCGATTGCTCTGATGAATATTCAATAATCTTAGAGATGCCTTTTTTTATAGAATAGGGTGACAAACAAGCACACAGTTCACCTGATGGTAAGTGGTTGCTGCGGCCCATAGACATCTACATCTATCCTCCATTAAAAATCAAAATGCAGATGCGTTGTCACCCGTGAGGACTGAGATGGAATGCCTCGTTTCCAGTAAAAAGGGTCTCCGGTTCTCTACACTCACCATACGAAATACAGCAGCGTTAAGCTACTATTTCTCGCTGGTATTCTGTCAGAGCGTGGTCCTTCCCCGGTCGAGCCGACCCATTCGTGCTACAACTATACTACTAATATAACTGCAGCATGGCTCTACCACGTATTAAAAGAATTAAGTCACTAAAAAGAAGAAGAAAGAAGTGCCTAAAAGAACTAAGTCACTAAACAAACATAACGTGTAAATGTTAAATAAGATGATCACGCCATTATTTTATTAAACGACCTTAGACTTAATAAGAAGGTCTTTGATAAGGATAAATAGTTTTAGTATTTTGGTCACGTTATTTATATTTTTTTTATATTTTATAGATGGCCTCTTTGGCAATATATTAAGGGGGCGGGGTGCGTTACAATGACTACAACTATAAATAATATAAAATCTGGTTGCCAATTCACTTGTGATTGGTTGTATTTATTATGATGATGATGATTTGATCAAGAGGTCAATTAACGATCATGTATTTTTAAAATCTTAAAACAATAATATAAGTAATAAAATAAAATAAAATCTTAAAACAACAATGCAAGTTTGCATGTTTCCAGAGATAACATACAGAACTGAACCAGCAATTATCTGGCTGTAGAGCTCGAAAAAGCGACAAACGATGGGTAAGACAGGTTCTCTCAAGTTGATGTAATTAATTTAGGGCGGCCTCTTTCTCTCTCTCTCTCTCTCTCTCTCTCAAAACAAGAGAGAATTCGATGCATGCAGGTGGCTCAGAATACAAATTTTGTGGAATTCTTTGGGGAAGTCAAATGTTCGGTAGTAGACTTGTGACGGTGATCGACTTTTAAGATGAGAAATAAAATACCTTTATATCTCACACACTTTATATTGATACCCAGTTAAATAGTTTCTAAAATATTTTTTAGGAAATTGCTCTGTAACACAGCGTTATGCATAATCTCAAGACACTACCATTTTAAGAAACATTCATTGTATAATTTGTTAGTTTCCGTTAGTAAGGAAAAAATATCAGACAAATTCTTGTAAATAAGAAAGTTAGGCTGTAATGCTGTAAGGTTCATTTTACTTTCTTCACTTTGTACTTAAATAATCTAATGATTTTCATATTTATCGCGGAACGGAATGTGAATAATATTAACGTATTAAATTTTTTGAACGTGAAATACTCGCGTTATAATTAAACGAGTCGTGTCAATTAACAACTCTACAACAAAATATGACAAGTCTTTAGTAAACACTACTCTGAAGGGAAAGCCACGTCGTTTGTTTTAATTGTCTCATAAAAATTGTATCCCGTGTAGTAAAATATGTATTACTTCAGCCAATCTCTTCTACTGTAAGAGCTTTTTGGGTTATCGTGTTAGAATTGCATAATGTAGATACCTCATTTAATTTCACATCTTGAATTTCAGCAATGTAACGACCCACTTCATTAATTACAAAAGTTGGCTATTTATAAATATTTAGTTTAAACATATTATGATCTTAAATGAAAATGTATATTAATATTCAATTTTTTTTATTCTCAATAGGAAAACACGGTAGGTATAAATAATTATTCGGTACCGAATATACAAATTTGTAAACAGATACTTGATGTTAATTAAGAAATTCCTTTGCGTCGGTGTCAGTCACGGATTTATACTAATACTTCATGTCGGTTTAATAAGATGATTTTATTTAAGGACTACTTTTTTTACCTGCGGCTTCGCTCGCGTTGGTTTGAATTTAGAAACATGAATAATACTATTTTGTACTAAATTAGCGAAACTGGATCACTTGTGGAGACACGTCGGTATCTGTGTCTATATTGGACGTAGGAAATGCATTGACTTATATATTACTAGTGTAAGGACCGGGCCAACCGAACAACTAAAACGGACCAGTGCGCTGGTGGTGCAGTGGCGCCAACACGAATCGGTCGACAGTGGTGCGCGCGCAGGACAGATTTGTATGTCATAAATAAGTCAAGCTGCGTGGTAAAAGGATGCAAAAATTACGATACGAAGATTATAAAGGAACATGGGATATCGTATCATCGGTTGATAACCCTGTATTAATTTTGTTACAATTAAATTATTATATGAACGCATTTTCAAAGTTTTATTTTACAGTTAGTTTAGTTACGTAACCAATATTAGGACAGGGTTGGATTCAGACCCTCAAAAATATTGTACATGAAAAATAAAATTTTTTAAAAAAAATAGTTACTTCATGTTTCTTTTTTCCCATGTGGCGGGATTTTGGCGTCACGCGTCTAGTTTATCTATCCGTTTCGTTTTTTGACTGTTTTATTTTTGTTTTATTTTTGTCTAAAAAACTTAGAATAAGTTAAATTTTGAATACTGGTAACTAATATATTTTATATTCAATAAGGATAAAACGAAAAGAGTATAAAAGAAATCATGTCTGCTTAATTGAATCTGAAAATCTGATTCATAAAATATTTTGAAACTCTGTTTTCAAACCGATTGCTTCTGGAGCATAGAGTTTTTATCGTGGTAGCCCCTTATTATAGTTGTATCAAGGATGCAACATAAATGCATCGATCGAGCACCGAAGAAACCGAAGAAAGGGAGCTAATTCTAATTTTATTTAAAAAATGCTATACTCATGAAATTCTCGATATCGTAGGGTTAATATTAAAAAGTAAAAGGACCCAATAATAATACAAGTCGATCTTTAGGTAAAATGATGGTATTTGCGCTTAGTATTATTACGATACTATATACTACAAACTATGAAATAATGGTACAATTAGGATAATTATACTACGAAATCCGACCCTGCCTACGTCGTGTTATGATATGACGTTTGTATTATGACAGATGCGCTACTTTTTCGTGTATGAAAAAGTTATGAGTAAAATATTTAGATGGGCCTATCCATCCTTTTGAAATCATTGAGGAAATGTTATAATTTCCAAATATTGTATGCTACGGAAACACATGAGTGAGTTTATCAGAATTTCATTAATATCATACTTCTAGGAATAAATTTTTTATATCGGACATGTTATTTCGATGTGTCTTTATGAAGGATAAATTACCCTGGAATCAAAATGTGTTGTTTAAATGTGTAAAAGAAATTCATAAGTAAATTTGAAATATTTTTTGCAATATAATGTTGAATTTCGTGATCCTTATTAATATTGGCCCCAATGAATATTGATTACCACCAGAAAATACATAGACATCAAAATTCAAAAAAATTCAAAATTTTATAGATGTAGTTCTATTTATGTTGAACGTGTGAGAAGAACTAAACTCATGTACGGGAGTAGAAATCCATAGAAGACGGATAGCAGCGTCTTCCTGATCATAGCCTAACATGATAAAAATATGCAGTTGGCAACTCGCATGCTGAGCGTGGCAAATACGGCAGAAATGCAACTTATTTGGCAATTCATGGGGGGAATCTAATTGATAAACGGTATTATATTAGCCATGTAGAGGCGGCCAAAATGATACCACTACTTATTTCGTCCCTTGGGTGTCGTAAGAGGCAACAGAGCGAAACAGAAACATGAGATGGGGTGAAAGCATATTCTTGATAACGCGAACTGATAAAAAGCTGTGGTTGCCAACCCGCTTGCCAAACGTAAATGCTACTGCAAATATCCGGTCTATTTCAAAAATAACGTTACTAAGGGTTAAAAAAGTAGCAGTTTAGATACATTCCATTATTGGACCCAGGCTGCAGCGAGTTTTAGGACAAAAAGGAGTTCACATACCTATACCTAAAAATAATTTCGGAAATATTTATTTAACTTCTCAGGTATGCAAGTTTCCTTACGAAGTTTTATCCTCCTAAGAAGATGGTAAATCGAAACTTCAAATTGCAATTAAAATATGTGTGGAATCCGCGCGGATGTAATTTGGGTTGCTTACGTACCTATTACGAAATTTACGTTTAGATCGGTTCAATTGCTGGCTTAGACAGAAGACTTTTCTTTCCGCTTCCTTTTTTTTTTTTTTTTTTTTATTATAATTTGATGGAAGTTTTAAAGTGTCCTTTCAAGTATAAGAACATTTTTTAAGTCATGGAGGGTGTTCGCGAATAAGAAATTTTCTGAAGTTATGGAGGGTGTTCGTGTATAGATTGCTTGTATGGGGGAGCTGCCGGAGACCAATACCCTTGGTCGTACGTATATATGGGGCAGTCAGGTGACCGACTAATAGTAATGTTGCACAATGTATAGTCCTGTATTAGGGACTTATGATAGTAAGGTCTATTATACTTAAGCATTATTATAGAAGGTCTTTATGATGAACTAGCAATGTAATACTAGAGTTATGGGTTGAAGTCCCGTATATTAAAAACATGTAATAGCAAGGTCTATGATACAAAAGCATTATTATACAAAGTCTTATTGATGCATAAGCATTTTGTTAATAGAGTTATGGACGGAAGTCCTATATACTAAAGACATAAAAGAAGATAAGTACATTACAACCATCATGCTAACCGCAGAGGCAAATCTACGGAAACAGACATGATCAGTGTTATTGACGGGGTCAAAACATACTGGAGGTTAAAGAAATAGCTCTTTGTGTCTTTCTAGATATTGAGGGCGCTTTTGTTTTAGAAATCATTGGATTTCTTGAAAACATTGTGATAAAAAAAACATATGTAGGTACCTATTCCCAGCAGTGGGATGTATAAAGCCCGTTGGGTTCCTCTTTAATTGAAGTTGAATGCATTTTTGCCATTGATTAAAACAACTTTTACGGAATTCATCGCGTTTAATTTTAAATGATTTTTAATTCCCGACGTTTGGGGTGCTTTCCAGCACCCATGGTCACGGGGGACTGAGGTAACTGACGCCCCGATGCCTGCGATTTGTTATCATATTCTAGGCGGTCCCAACAATTACATCAGATTTGATAGACTACAAATCCTCGCAAAAGAACATCGATTCCTACCAAGGATGATACGTGAGGCAATTGGAATTAAAAAATCATTCTAATTTCAAAAGAGAAGGAGGATGGGTACAACCACCTGCTATGGACCCTGTAATTGATGAAATTAAAACTAAACCCAAGCCTACCAATGCAAGAATTCAAGACAGAGAAAGTTCATTCTGCACAGATCGGACAATAAACAATAATTTAAAAGCTGAAGGTACTTCGGGTTAACATTAACATCGAGACGTCAGTCACCTCAGTCCCCCGTAAAAGAAGTTTTAATCAATGTGTAGTGTTCGCATATAAGAAATCATAAAATTTTAGCCCTATAAAATAGATTTCTTTTCTTACAGAATGAATGCGACTAACGAGCACACAATTGATCTGCTGGTAAGTAAATGCTGTGGCCTATATACATCTACATTTATTCTCGATTAAGAATCAAAATACAGATACGTTGTGTACCCATGAGGACTAAGATGGAACGCATCGTTTCCAGTAAAAAATGTCTTTTTCTACACTAATCATACGAAACACAGCAGCATTGAGCTTTTATTTAACGCGGTATTCCGTAAAAGCGTGGTCTTACCACGATCGAGCCATACGTACGCTACAACCGTAATACAGCTGCAGCGTGGCTCTATCACGTGTAATATATAAAAGGCACGTTTTAAAAAATACGACTTATGAATCATTGATTTGATTGGCCTCCTAGCTCTAAATAACGTATTTACCGTAAATATATTTAAGAACTATATAATAAAGCTTACACTAATATTTAAGCTACTATGAGTAGGTATCTACCGGAAATAAAAACGTAGTACGCCTTTTTTCGTTACATTTGCACGACACCATCTATCGATGACACTGCTTAACTATCGTTTTTTAGGAATGAAGGAATGGATGGATTAATGTAAATGTTTGTGAGAAAACGTATGATTTTCTTGTTTACTATTTTAGCTACACGTATGTATACAGTACCTTCTTTACCATAAGGGCGCGGGCTTGATCGCTACGCTAACAATTTTTTTTAAATTATAGTGTAATGAGGTTATTAGCGACTTTCTGGCAACCCTGAGCAGTGAAAAGGCACACATTGCCGAGTTAGCCATAAAAAGTGGCATTGACAGATTTCCTAGGTAGGTAGAAAATACGTAATTCCGCGTTTTGCCGCCATCTAAACGTTTTTGTCGAGCTATACAGTCCTTACTTATAGCCTGGATATTTTTTTAATTTTCGGAAATCTATATATTTATAATCTATGAGATAAAATAAATATAATTTCGTACTGTTTAACAAATATAACACTTCAAAAGATTTAACGACAAATGATTTATTTAATGTGATAATATTCAACCACTAATATTAGATTATATTGCAAATAATTGTAAGGATCCTTATTTTAGGACAAATGAAGTCTAAATTTAATGTCATAAATAAAAAGAATACACGTATTGATGCCGTAATAGAATATATCGTCTTTTTTTTTGAAAGAATGTTAGGAATGAAACATTAAAATTTACATTTTCCCAAGAAATTATCGTCCCCACTATGAAATCTGTCAAATATTTTAGCTTATTGTAAAGTGGCGTGTCGTGGTGACAGAAAAAGTCATGGAAGCCCTAATTAATCACATATTGTTTGATTTTAACCAATTTACTATAATAAATAAAAGATCGTAGCAGAAAATGTTTTTGCCATTCACTTATTATTTACTTTTTAACAGGACCCCAAATTCTTGTGTGCCCAAGGGCCTGGTATGGCCTAAAAGAGCATTGTATGTATATAATTGTAGAATTATTTTACTTCTGTTAATTACGGTTTCTGAGATTAAATTAAAATGCACTTATTAACTCGCCACCATTAAATAAATTCGTAGCTATTATTCGTACTCATACTTTATAATATTAATCACAATTTTTGATAGACTGAACCGATTTTAATAAAACAATGACTAAATGTAACTCAAAGATATGTTTTATGTTTTTTAAGACTCTCGTGAAACATATCGGTGCTTGAGACGTGAAACGTTCATAAATAAATGGACAGACGACTAATTACAAGTTAAGAAGCATTGCATCTTAGTCCTCAGAGGTAACAATGCATCTGTCGCCTTGATTGTTTGAAGTTGGTTACATGTATTATTAAGAAAAACAATGTACATATTTAAAACACGAGAGCTCACGACGCCCAGGCCTTAGGCTCATTAAAAACCAGAACAACTATTGTTACAAAAACAAGTAAGCTTCATTCTTTCCGATTGATATTTCTCATCAGTAAATATTTTTTTTCTTTTAATGCAAAACTAAATGGTGACAATATTAATCTTTATCTATAGAATAAAATTGTTACGAGTTTTTGTTAATTACCAAACACAAATTATAACTTAAAACACACTAATAATTAATCACACTTCACACTTAGTTCGCAATCATATCGCTTCGAAGTGTTTGCTTGAATTGCGAATTCAGTACTGCCCCGGGTCGCGGCCTAAACCGGCCTTATATACGACCTTTTCTACTGAAACATCTAGAATGTTCGAGGACATACCAGTCCCGATCGACAAGGTGTAGAAAGTTCTCTCCTAGTTCTGACACTCGATACTAGATGGCGGATAGTAGGAAAGTTCTAGTGAGAAATTTTCCAGAAAGTTCTGCTAGTTCTGCTACTCAATTCATGGTGCGCAACAATATTGTATCCGTTTATTTTGCATCAAACGCAAAGTGTAATATGCTTTGATAATTTCTCCTTTGTAAGCATATACGCGAGATAATTAAACTAATGATCAAAGTTTTTAACATGCTTTTTGCATAATTTTTAATAAATTGGGTTCCAATTTATTAAAAATAAAAAAATTCATAAAGTTTAATAATATGAAAAAATAATCTCATCTTCCCTCGCAGGTATTAAATGATTTAATTTATTTAAATGACACATAATATTTTTTATGATTGCACGGTCTTTATTTGAAATTCTATTGCTGATTTAAAGGGAAATGTAGGGAAAGACAAACAAAAATACTACTAAGGAGCGAAACCGGTCATTTAAAAAAATAAAAATTAATATATGATGATGTGTCCAAGGAGATAGTCAAATATAATATTAATATTTATAGTAGTGTCAAGTGAAGTGAATGCGATTTCAACACTTTAGCTTTCGAATTTGAAATATATTGATCTCATGTTTTTGATATCAACTGTCAATCCATAAAACTTGTGAATTTTGAACACTTGGTATTTGCAACGTTGTGTGAAGTCTCGACACACGAACGAGAAATTCTTTACATATTAGACGTACAAGTATGTCGTGCCTGAAAATATACGTCGGAGGATGTCAGAGGATGATAATAAAAGAAATATTTTTCGGTAAAGTATTTACGTTGTAAAACAGGAAACACGGTAAGCAATTAGAAATAAATGTAATAGAACAGATACAATTAAATTTAAGGAAATAGGTTTTTTAATGCAGTTACTTCTTTAAGTTACCTTTACGGAGTAGTTTTAATAGAATAGGATAGAAAAGAAATATTTTATTCAATATAATATTACACTTTATTCTTATTGAAAGTTTTTTTTTTTACTTTACCAATGGATCGGAAAAATCTTTGCCCTAGGAAGAACTAGCAAGAAACCCAGCGTTACTTTTTTAATTTAATTAATTTACAAAACAACAATAACCTCAAGCCTAGGGATTTTATCAATCATGTTCTCTAGCGTATTATAGTAATCTTTACTAAACAATTTTTGCTTTATAAAAATTTTTGAAACTTTTGATAGATAAAGCCTTTATATGTTCTAGAAGTTTGTTTTAAAAATTATTTTAAGAATACATGGCCCCATGAAGGAACTGTTTGTAGTCGACTAACTTGTATAATTAACTTGTGCTTGTTCTTAGTATTTACATATTGTACACCCCTATTTTTAATTAAACTATTTTTGAATTTTTGTACGTACATAGATTTTAAATTATCGTAAAAATACTGAGAGCCGTTTGTAGACTATTTAGTCTGTCCGCAGTCGTCTTTTAGATGGCTTTGTTGGACCAGACAGTGGAGGCGTAGGTGAGAATCGGCCTCACTATGCTTTTGCACAGCCATAAGTTCATACTGGGATGCAAGCCCCAGTTGTTCCCCACCAAACGACTGCACGTACCTAAAAAAAAATTTGCCGCATGGCATACGTTGCTAAGGTGAAAGTTTCACGTTAGTTTTTAGTCGATTTTTACGCCAAAGTGTAAACTTCAGTGGAAAATAGTACTTCTTTATCATTGAGTTTTGGTGCGACTAATTTGTCTAACCGTCTTTTCCTGGTAAAGGGTATTTATAACAGTTCTATCAGCATTACCTGATAAACTGTTATCTCTAAACTAGTTAGATAGTAGTTTTTATAAATAATAAAGTATTTTTGCAAACGCTCTTGGCATTGTTCAGAAGGTCATCAGCATAACATAGTGTATCAATGAAAAGGTGTAAAAATTAAATTTATAATATTAAAATTGTAGATAATAATTTATTGAAACTTAAATAATTTGGTGGTATTTTAGTTTATTAAGAGGAATCTATTTAATAATTGATAATCCACGAATAATTTACTGAAATGAATAAAATGATTATATATTAAAATATGTAAATATTGCCCGGCGCTTTCATTAATAAATTGTAATAAGTCGTAACAAAGTAGAGGTACTGGAAAGTGTTTAGAAAGCTCTAATTTGTTCTTTCTAGAACTAGAAAGAACAAATTAGAGCTTGATAAAAGTATTTCATTTACATTGAAAAGATATTATATTATAATTAATTTGAGGGGGATAAATTAATAAAGTATAAATAATAAAAAAAATTAATATTAAAATATTTGAATGGGGGTTAAAGTTAATAGAAATCTTGCACCAAAGAAGAGGTGTCAAAACACCTATTTGTGGTCAGCCTCTGGTAGTTGCAACCTGAATCTAAGTTTGAAACAGCGCTATTCTTGCCTTTCTGTTTGAGAGCATCGACTTCACCAACATGATGGTTGTGGGATCAACATTTTTAGATGTCAGGCTCACAATCAGCAGTGATGTTGGGCTACTGTCGAATGTGCATTCAATATCTAGACAGACGCAAAGAGCTATTTCTTTAATGATTTCTTATATTTACGCGAATACTATACATTGAAATAATACTAGTTTTTACGGAATTTATCGTGTATATTTAACTTTTTAAATATCAGATTTGATAGACCACAAATCCTCGCTAAAGAACACCGATTCCTTCCAAGGATGATTCGCGAGGCTATTGAAATCAAAAAAACATCCTAATTTCAATAGAGAAGATGGCTGGGTTCTACGATCTGCTTGGGATCCGATAATAAATAAAATTAAATCCCAACCCAAGCATACAACTGCAAGACTTCAAGATACCATAAGTTCATACTGTATAGATCAGAACAAAAGTTAAATTTTAATCTATGGTAACCGCGGTTAACTATGACATATGGACGTTGAACATCTCAGTCCCGCCCGTGACCATGAGTGCTGTAAAGCGTTCGAAACGTCTGGTATTTAAAAAGTTAAATATACGCGATAAATTCCGTAAAAACTAGTATTATTTCAGCTATTTCTTTATCCTCCAATACTTTTTCAACCCTGTCAATAACACTAATCAGGGCTGTATCCGTAGATTTGCTTCTGCGGTTAGCATGCTGGTTGTAATGTGAAGGTCTCGTAACTAGAGTTACATCCTTTATATATCTATCTATAACCTTTTCCAATGCCTTAAGAAGACAGCAAGACAGGATTATAGATCTAAAAGACTTTGGTAAACCTTAGTCCTTTCTACCTGCCATAGGTATAAATAGAACTTTGACATATATATATATTTTTTTTTATATATATATATATATATATATATATATATATATATATATAAAAAACATTGTCGTTATATATAAAAACAAATCGTCGCAAAGCGTTGACCAACTTATACAACAGACCGAAGTACTTGATTCTTCGCACGGATAAAAGAAAAGAAATGCTACGATAATATAAAATATGATAGACGTTATTGTCCTTTCTTACTCTTCTACTTCTACCTCCATGTAATGTGATCATTTACTTTATCATTTAGTCCATGAACTTGGATTTGGTTTCGACAATGAACTCCGACGTAACATAGACAACATATTTTGATGAATGGCCTCCAAATCCTCCTTATTTCTACTCATTTAAAAATTACCTAACAAAAATACTATTTAAAATAAATAATTTATAACAAATACGGACACAATATATATATATTACAACTCAACACCTACACGTTGAACACGAAAAAATATTAAGACTGTGTGGGTTTATATTTACCGGGTTTCTTGTTTCTTTAAAAAAAACGTTACCTCTACACTAGGATTTTCTATTGTACCGTGGTGCCCCTACGTTTACAAACTTAAATTTTACAAGGACAAACATCCAGATCCGGAACAGTTACTTGTAGGTCATACAAATTCTTGTTCCGTGCGGGTTCAAACCCGCGGCCCTTAGCGCTGTAACTCATTGCTAAGCCACTGCGCCACGGAGCCGTCAAAGCCGTTGGTTTTATATTAGAAATAAAAAGTTTGAATCACATATCGTTCATTTCAGACGATCCTCATTTTCTTTTGTTTTATCCCACCCCCTTTTTCCCATACTAACCCAATCCAAGATGTTAAGCGTGGATGCATGGCTGAGGGGGAGTTCAGTCACATACGGTGCCTACCCGGGACCAGCACGATTCGGGTAGTATTTTATCTTCCTTCCCTCGGCATGCAGTACTCTGTTGGTGGTGACCAAATATTATCCTAGCTAATCGTGGGACCAAAATGGACAAAAATCGACATTTTGCGAAAAATCTCCTTTAATGAAATTATCTGTAGGTTTATAAGGGGCTCTTTTAGCTTCACCAATTACTAAACAAATAGCAACACTACGCCCCAACCTGGTACGAACCGTGAAGTGAAGGGCACGTTTGCAGCCGAAACACAATCGGAAACGAACCAGTGAAGGGACAAGAAAAAGTTCATTAGGCCTCATAAGCCGAGTGAAGCAGCAAGGAAAAGGTACCGAAGGCTGATAGCAGCTGAGATAGGCCGAAGAGGCTCTCTGTCTTTGCCAGAAGCCTTGGTACGAAATTCCACTGCCCAAACCTGCCCCAGTTCCGAGGGCGAAAACACACCTACACCTATGCCACGCAGTGAACCTGGCTCTCCAGAGAAGGTGGCCTAAACCGCCCCAACTCCAATCACCCCAGCCCTCCACCTCTCGGGGTGAGACTGGAACATCATCAGTGAGAGTGACTCCTCTGGTTTCGGCCAGAAGTAAGTGTAAGGGAGATCGGAGCTGTAAAGCAAATTGTCTGCTGCCGGTAAGACTCTAGTCAATACTAAAGGCTGTAGGGCCAGAGCTTGTATAATTTACAATAAAAATATTAAACTTTTAGCTATTTCAGAAAACTGCAGAGATGTCTTGGTTATAGCCCTCATAAATCTCAAGGGACAGGGACCAGAGTAATAATTTGCTTAGCCCTCTTCCCGGAGAATCTTCCCGGAGAGAACTCAGATCCTATCATCGAGAGCGAGTGGCAGAGTTTGCCCGAAAACACAACACCGAGCTTGTGGTGGGTTGTGATACTAATACTCACCACACAACCTGGGGAAGCACTAACATCAACGAAAGATGTGAGTTAATTTATGATTTTCTCATCTCCAACCGCCTGGTAAGCCTAAACTAAGGGTGTACACCAACCTTTGTATCAGATGCTAGGCAAGAAGTGTCAGACATAAACTTTGCTACTAATTACTTGTCCAGGCGGATAAATAAAGAGGTCTGGAGTTAGTGACGGAGCCAGTGACCGTTGGTATTTTTGAAGCCTTTGAGGACAGCTGTCCCTATAAAACCTCAATACGAAAAGTTCCTAGGTGGAATACTAAGTTAAAATAACTCAAGTAAAAGATCGGGAAACAATTCAAATGGGGAAAAAACCAAAGAGTAGGATATTTATAATGCAGCCCCAACTGAATATAATAGGAAGTCAAGAGAGCATCGTGGAAGAAGCAATGCAAGAGAGTTGAGTTTTTGCATCGCAGTAAAAGTCTACACAAAATGCTATCGATAGCTTGATTTAATCAGTACGGGCTTCTTAAAGAGTAACTTCATTAATAGTGAAACAGAAAAATTGAAGTTAGTAGGGTAAACCTATTTTCCAGGGCCACATAAGACTTTTGACACAATTGCTATACAATATAATAGTTAAAGAGCCTACATTCTCAAATTTCCATCAAATTTCTTTTCAAAATATTTTGAAGAAAACATAAAACATTGGTGTTCCTCTTATTAAATATTTCCGTCGTCCGTAAATATGTCCGTATTTTTTTATATAATTTATAACAAATACGGACACGATATATATATATATGCACTGAGAAATAGATAAAGATAAGCCATTTTCATCAAATTTAATACTTTCGACTTATTATTCGCCAATTATCTATAATTCAGGCTACAGGTACTTATGAAAAGAAACACTTATTTATTGTACTCAAATTTATACAATAAATGGACTTAAAGTGTATTCCAAAGATCTTAATTTGCCTAGATATATAGCTACAGCACGCTACAGTTAAGATATTTAAAATAGCAAACTGGAACTAAGCCAATAAAAATGCAGATTTAGCTAAATATGATGCTTTCAGTGTGCTTCTCTTAAAATAGGTAAGCGTAAATTATACGAATACTCATATTTAAATCACTTCAAATTATATCTAAGTTACATTAATAGTATAATAATATAATTTACGTTAAATAGTTTTGAACTTGAACTTATCTTCACGCACAATCCCTAACGGGGTGCCAGAGAGAACAGATCGCCAAGTGTCACGATCCTTACATACCTCTTTCGCTTCCTTCAGGTTCATTAAATAGTTTAATATATAATACTCGTATGTTAATGGTATTACATATTTAACATTAGTTTTATCTAAGAATTAACTTCTTTTATTAAATTCTCGTTTGTAAGATTATTTCATGTTTTAGATTTAACATTGCGTTTTCTTGTCTCAGTGAGCAGCTCTAAAGGTAGCCACTTTCCGTCCATTCATTTTTCCTACATATCAACTTTACTTGGCATGTAGTGTACTAACTGTACGTCAGTTATTTATCTTGAACATCATATTATTAAAACAGCATACCGAACTTTTATTTTAGTTAAAATCCGTAGCTATGAAAAGGATGGACTTAGTTTTAGTGTAAACCCTTAAACCAAACACGCATTTTTGAACGAATTTTACATATTTTTAGGACCATTTCTATATTACAAGCTCAACAAGTCACTAAAGATATATAGTATCAGATATTAGAAATGTAGTACAATTCTAAGGCAATATTTCAATAAATTAAATTACGAAGACACAGAGAAGCTGTTAGAAATTTTAAAATATTTTGTATTAATTGTAGGTAACAAATAATTGCTATTTAGTTATTTTATTTACTATATAATATAGTTTAATTATATGATTTATCTAGTGTCCTACGTTATTAAACTGATGGTGATAGTCTGAACCACAGTTACTTAAACTAGTTCAGGCAGGTACCTAATATTATAAACGTGACTTTACAAGTTTTCTTTTGTAGATTCCACATTAAGCTACACATAGTTTTCGGTTTAAAGAAATTTATTTCTCATAAGAACATACAATGGTTCACTTATAATGAGATACAAAGTAATTATTATAATAAAAGTTTTAATTTCTATAATCGCTCGTTGTTTTTATTAGACTTATTGTTACTTTATTTAATTGTAATCAGATGTTTCCTGTATGTAAGCATGTGTAATCGGAAGTGAAGTAAAAAATATTTATTATTATTATTTTTGAGGGTTTATAAGTTATTCTCATCTGGTGGGCTGAATAAATATTTAAAAGGAAGTGAAAAATAAACATAAGTATATACTAAATATAGTACTATAAATAAATAAATAATACATAAATAAATAAAAGTTCAACCAGATGGAAGCCCTCGGCAAGGGAGACCACACCGCTGAGGGTTAGGGGAAAGAGAAAAAAACCGGCGGACAATGCAGCCGGACTAATTATTATTATTCTTATTTTCTAAGTAAATCGAGGTTAACTGTAAGTGAACTGCGAGTGGAAGAAGCTAAAGGTTTAAATCCAGGATCGGGCCAAAATCAGTTATTGGATTTTCCTGTCGAGAAACTGTCAGTATTAGCCCAGAGTCTTGGACTTACGCATGATCTCTGTCTCTCTAGTCGTGATGGATTGCCGTCCCATCGGACTATTAGAGTGAGTAACAGAGAGTGCACCTGTGCTTTCGCACCTACTTGGGCACTATATTCCTGTCCTGCTAAGATGGCTAATCTCCGTTGAAGCTAACTGCCGTGACTGAAATTCGATCTGGAGGACAATTATAAAATTATAATATTTAAATATCAATTTACAAAAAATATTATTATTTTTTTGTCCATTGGCTTTGAACTTGTGCGGATTAATTGAGATTGAGATAGTTACGTCCGGCGCCAGTTGTGAAGTGACCCCTTATAAAACCAAATTAATTTTTACGAAGCAGTTAATATATACACACATATATATATATATATATATATATATATATATATATATATATATATATATATATATATATATATATATATATATATATATATATCAGTACACAATAGTGCCTCCCAACGGATAGGTCTTAAGATGAACATGGACAAAACAAAGATCATGTTTAATGTCCATGTCACACCTATGCCGGTAGTTGTTGGGAGCACTATGCTCGAAGTTGTTGACGAGTACGTTTACCTGGGACAAATAGTCCGACTAGGTAAGTCCAACTTCGACCGAGAGGTCAATCGACGGATTCAACTCGGCTGGGCAGCGTTCGGGAAATTACGACATATCTTCTCGTCAGGTATACCTCAATCTCTAAAAACTAGATTGTACAACCAACCAGTGCGTGTTGCCAGTGATGACTTACGGATCTGAGACGTGGTCCTTCTCTGCTGGCCGTATGAGGACGCTCAAGGTCGCTCAGCTAGCTATGGAGAGGGCTATGCTCGGAGTTTCTCTGCGTGATAGACTCAGAAATGAGGATATCCGCAGTAAAACCAGAGTGACCGATATAGCCCAACGGATTAGTAAGCTGAAGTGGCAATGGGCCGGCCATATAGCTCGAAGAACCGATAACCGATGGGGAAGAAGGGTTCTCGAGTGGCAGCCTCGTACCGGTAGGCGTAGTGTAGGGCGAGCCCCCACTAGATGGAGTGACGACCTGGTAAGGTATGCAGGAAGTGAATGGATGCAGGTGGCTCAGCACCGTGCTTTGTGGCATTACTTGGGGGAGGCCTATGTTCAGCAGTGGACTTGTGAAGGGCTGTAATGATGATGATGAATATATATATAGAGAAAATGGTCTAAAATTGCCGGGGTCCAATTTAGCACCTGATATAAATAAAGGTATGATTCTACTATGATAAAAAAGGAATAATATATAAAAAAGCGTAATGAATATATATATGTATATATATATATATATATATATATATATATATATATATATATATATATATATATAAGTGATGTAGACTACATCACCTGAAGATGCCTCGTATAGAGGCGAAACACGTGTCGTTGGAAGTAGTGGTTCTGGGATTAGTGGTGACGGGATTAGTGCATGTATCCCTCAAGGGCGGGAGGTGCTCTTTAAAACTAGGTAAGACATATCATTTTATTTAATTGAGCGGAATGTTGCAAAGTAACTATTAATATTTTTACTAATTAGTCATTCATTCTTAGGCAATGCATACACTATTAGAACAAAGTCTCAGAAAATATACAAGGTCTATCTATTACCAAGTTTAAATATTTTTTTAAACAAAAACTGTGTGAAAATGGTTATTATAATATAAATGAATACACGGTTGATAATAACTCCTGGGAATGAAGTTGTCGCTTTCCAGCTTTTTGTGTATACTTTATACCCTTCTATATTTACAATTAACTTTAAAAAAGGAAGACCACGCTGGATTTCCTGTGGTTTTTATCCCGAACCATTGGTAAATTAAAAAAAAGACTTTCAATAAGAATTACCTGTTTGTATAGGATAAGGGCGACAAGCGAGTATACAGTCCACCTGATTGTAAGTTGTACTGACTAAGATGGAGTGCTTTTTTTTCAGTAAAAAGGGTCTCCAGTTTTCTTCACTCTACAGTTCATATGAAACACAGCAACATTAAGTTGCTATTTTACGCTGTTTTTCTGTGAGAGCGTGGTCCTTCCCCGGTTGAGCCCATTCGGCTACAAATATACAACTAATATAGCTGCAGCATGGCTCTACCACTTTAAATCTATATTGAATAAAAATAATTCCATTCAATTCTATTCTATTGTAGCTTTTCGACTCTGGAACTCCTTACTGCTGCACACTAAACGTCTCACAGGTCATTATATCCTCTGCAATGTAATTGCCTGCCAAAGATCGCTTCTAGGCGATAAGGTCGCCAATTGTACCTTTAAATAATGTGTTATACAATAAAGTATATTTCATTTATTCATTCAATGTATTTAGGCTGCATCTTTACTATTCAAGGTTAAATGCAATAAAATGGAGAAAAAAATGACTATTTTTTACCTTGAATTCGGCTATGACAATGAATGCTTTTTTACACTTCAATCGCACACACATATGTGATTTCGTCAAAATCTATCAGCACAAAACCTCATTACGAAGAAGTAAGCCGATCGTTTGAACACTAAAGCTCTTATTTCATGTTAAGAATGACGTGCGGTTTCCAGAAAATAAAATTTTACGTTTTCTTAGGTGCCCGCTGCGAAGGAACGGAAAACAAGTAACCCAATTTAGTTATTACTTATTGAGCAAATGAAAGACGTGCTTTTGTTTGCCACTGTATTTTATTATTCGCGTCGAAACTGAAACATGCAACAATATTTTTTTATCAAGAGTAACTGACATAGCCCAATGGATAAGTAAGCTGAAGTAGCGATAGGCTAGCTATATATTTTGATGAATCGACAACTGATAGGGAAGAAAGGTTCTCTGGTGGTAACTTGTACCAGTATGCGAAATGTGCCTTCTCTTCCTGGGAAGGGGCCCCAGTAGATAGAGTGACGACCTGGTAAGAAATGTAAGTTGATTGATGCACACGGACTTGCGGAGGGCTATAATGACGATGATTATTAAACTTTTATTTGAATAAGAAGTAAGTACAAGAACATAAATTTTTAACAGCCCTTTATATTCCACTAGCAGACATCGCCCTTCCTTTATACTAAGAATTAAATAAAAATTAAAAAATTAAAGGATTTTTTTGTTATGGGAATTAAATCAAGGGTCAAAATATAAGTATCAATATCAGCCAAGCGTGGCAAACTATGGAAAATAACATATTAGGTAATATATTGAGGGGGGGGGGGGGTGTTTAGTAGTGAAATATTGATAGGTTGTGTACAAGTTTGATTGTGAAAGTGGTCTCTCTTATTCTAGGACAAACAAGGAGATCTATTAAACACGGTTAAAAGAAAATATAGCTAAAGTTAAACACCGACGCTCCGGGAAGTCTACAGTTCGTGACCATCCTCGACCATCACATCACATTTGATAGATCAAAAATCCTTGCGAACGAAAATCGATCCCTACCAAGGATGATACGTGAGGCTATTGAAGTCAAAAAACATCAATCACATGCATGGGATCCTTTAATTAATAAAATTAAAACTAAACTCAAGCATACCACTGTAAAACTTCAAGACACAGTATGTTCTATCTGTGTAGGTTGGGCCAAAAGTAATAATTAAAAAGCTAAAGGTACTCCGGGTCTCTGACTAGTAGTACTAGCGGACCAAATTACCACCAGTATGTGGTACAGCTAGTATATCAATACTCAGGGGAAACGTGTATGGAGTCAGGAATCAAGTAATTCCTACGAAGCAAACAGCTTCAAAAAAAACACTAACTTATAATTACTGAAAGAATTTGTATTATTATTAAGGATTTTTTTTTTTTTTTTAATTTTTTTTTAACAGAACCAACAGCATTTTGTAACATTATAAAATTAGTAAGTATTTACATTTTCTACTGCCAATTACAGGTTCTTACTTTATAAAAAAAAAATCTTCTAACGTATCGCTACAACTGTGTGGAAATAATATTATACAGGATTATTTTTAAAGAGTAGTCATTACGCCATTACGCATTTTACAAAATACAGTGCATATATGTACATCTACTAGTGTTTTGTTTTGTAAATATTTATTTGTGTGTGTGTGTGTGTGTGTGTGTGTGTGTGTGTGTGTTGTGTGTGTGTGTGTGTTCTGAGTGAGTGTGAGAGTGTGTGTATGAAAGAGGTGTGGCATGTTTGTACGTGTTATTTTTTAGATTTATACTACTTGCTATGAATGTATATGAATTAATAATTAATTACAACAAAATAATAATAATAATAATAATAAACTTATCTATGCCCGTCAACTTAAGGACCCTTTCCGAGGCTGAAGCATACCGATACCTGGGTATGTCACAAAACATGGGTATCGATGAGGCTGGTATGAAACAGTCAGTTTGCGACGTGTTTTATGCACGCTTGACCAAAGTGCTTAACAGCCTTTTGTCCGGTGTGAATAAGACACACGCATATAACGGTTGGGTCATGTCTGTCCTCATGTCTACCTTTGGCATACTTAGGTGGACTCAGACTGAACTTAACGACATGGATAGAAAAGTCCACACTACGCGCGCTCCCTATACATAATCGCGAAGTATGCAACCTCCGTGATTACTTCCTGGCGAGATCTGATGATCCATTCTATAATGACGTCATTTCTAGTGATAAAGGGCTTACCCCCCTATCCTTAGCAAACGAGCAATGGCAGGACCCCGCAGTGCTTAGCATTTTCGACCGGGAGACCGTATGTAAGCAGAAGAGGCTCCACGGGAGGTACTACAGGGCTCTACATGAGCCCTTCGTGGGTACAGTCGCCTCCCTCAACTGGCTACGGTTCGGTGACCTCTTTGGGGAAACCGAGTGTTTTGTCTATGCAATACAGGATCAGGTTATTAAGACCAACAACTATCGGAGATACATCCTAAAGGCACCATCAACATTTGTCAAGCTTGTTGCCATCCCGGTGAGTCACTTAGGCATGTCATCTCCGGTTTTTCGACGCTTTCTAACTCTGAGTACTTGCACAGGCACAACCTAGTAGCCAGAATTCTACACCAGGAGCTCGCTCTGAATTACGATCTCGTGGACCGGAAAATGCTGCATTACAAGTACTTGCCGGAAGCCGTGCTCGAAAATGACTGCGCCAGGTTCTACTGGGATCGGGCCTGTCACAGACAGGACTATTCTTGCGGATAAGCCTGATATTGTGCTGATGGATCGGGCACAGTCAAGGATATTTTTGGTCGACATTACTATTCCGTATGACGAGAACCCCGTGAAAGCCGAAACAGATAAGCAATCAAAATATCTGGACCTGGCTCGCGAGGTGACCGACATGTGGGATGGTCTGCCGACCGAAATTATTCCTGTAGCCGTGTCTGCAAACGAGTTAATCCCAGCCAGCCTCTCGGGGCATCTGAGGCGACTGGGACTCCGTGACGGACCGCTCCGGGTTCAAATGCAGAAGGCGGTGCTCCTCGATACCACCCGTATCGTCCGCCGGTTTCTTTCCCTTTCCCACTAACCCTCGGCCGTTTGGTCCCCCCTGCCGAGGGCTTCCATATGCTTGGGCTTTTATTTATTTATGTATTATTTATTTATTTATGTTAGTATATTAAATATATACTTAAGTATATTTATTTTTTCCTTTTATATATTTATCCAGCCCAACCAGATGTGATTACTCTATCAATAACCCAAAATAATAATTAATTACAACAATGAGGAACTATTTAACTCCTTAAAAGAATCTTTCAGAATGCGCGATTTTTTTTCAACTAGTGTTATCAGCTTATAGCAAATTTAGAAAATTACTTAATTTTATAACCAGGCAAAGGTAGTGATAGTACCAAACTCAAATCAAAATGTAGCAGAAATATCCTCCCAAAAATTAGGTGCGAAAGTTTCCTAAATGTAACCGCAAACTGTTCGCTTCACGGGGCTCTTCAGAACTTGTTGGAAAAGCCGAAATGCGTTGAAGAAATTTGTAATATTAAGTGTGCGCTGCTGAATAATAGTGTTAAAATATGTAATACAAAATCTTATATAGTTTGCTTATTTTGTGTACATATATTATAGTTATTCTTGTGTAACTTTTAGTATCAATTTTCTAAAGAAACGCCGAATTATATCCGTTGAGATATACAAAAGAGATAAAATGTATGTGCTAGGAAAATAAATTGAATAATATATTTTACGATGTCTTTATTACAACATTAAAACGTAAGAAGGAACGAAAAAGACAATCTTTGAACTTGCAAAATAATTCCCTAGGTATCATTTATTGTAGAGCTAGCTTGATACTAAAATATACCTATACAATTTGAAATATTTTTAACAAATAAATATATTACTCCAAGCATTTTCTGTCATATCTATAAAAAGTTTTACGTTAAATCGTTCATTTAGCAAATATTTTTTGACAAAGGCAATAATGCGACAATTTGATTAGTACGAAAATATGTATTTGGGTATACGAAAAACTTTATTTTATAAAATAAGAAAATAGAAAATTAAAATTCTTCAGATATTTACATAAATGTTTCTGCACGTGGACACAACAGACCGATATCTTTCATATAATAACATAAGATAACGAAGTAAGTCATTGCATTTTATCCCATTCAAATACAACACTACTTACCGGCAGGTGAGACAGTGTTAATGACCTTAAAATTAAGGATGTTAAAGTTGATTAGCTTAAATATTTCTTATATACTTTCTTTCAATTATATAATTATCATTTTTAAAATTTTATTCCGCCAAACTACAGTACAGTTTGTCGGCAGTAGTTCTCGTCTTACATGCTTATGAAAGTACTTATAATTTATTATGCATATACTAACTGTAATGAGGTCTACGTCAGCCAAATATTGAAATTATCAATTATTTTAAATTGTTTTTTTAGAAACATACATCGTACATAGACACAAATTCAGCACACTTACACTTACACACACTTAAATATCGTTACATAGGCCTTCCCCATAGAATGTCTCATATTTGCCACGGTTGCTACGTTTGGCAAGCGGTTTTTTTGAATTTTATTCGTCATTAAGAGATGCTGCTGCCCATCTCCTGATTTGTTTCTCTCTGTCGCCTCTTATCCACGAGATTATATGGAGTAGTGCATATTTAATTTAAATAGATTTTTTTCACAGAATGAATGAATGCTGTTGTTATCCCTTATAAATAAATAAATAAATATTCTTATACCGCCACTATATGATACACAAATTAATATATTTACCCAAAAAAAAAAGCACTTACACACTTTAACACAGGTAAAATGCCTAGTATGAAGAGCATCTCGCGTCCTTCCTTAGTTGTGTGCACTATCACCGTCACCACTAACAGCAACACCACGAAATGTACATTATATATTTTATAAATATGATTTCAAATTAATACCCCGAAAAGAAAATTAATAACATTATCGAAAAACGACAGTAAGTGACGTTTTAATGAGTGGCTATGTTTAATATGTTTTTCTATGACATTAGTTTCGCTTGTATCTTATCTACGTAACGCAATTTTTGATGTAATTTTCACCAACTTGTAGACGTCCGATTGAAAATCACCGGTGGTAAGAGATTCCACAAAGAAGTTGTGCAAGGAATAAATCTCTTAGTAAATCGCAGTGGTCGACCGCCAAGCATCCAGATGGTGTGAATGAGCAAAATCGAAATATTACTCTACAAAATAACTAACAGCGACTGCTAAATATATTAGTAGAGTAAAGTATTTCATTGCATTCGTTTGAAGAGGCCTATATTCGGCAAGGGGATTTGTGAAGAACTGTGAGGTATGAACGAAAAATTTGTTATTCAAATAACCCGCATTGCTACAATGTACTATGTAGTCAGATTTGAGATCTTTTAAATTCCAATTCTAAGAAAAAAATAATCAAAAACAAATTTATAGCACCAGTAAAAATTTTTGGAAAAAAGCTTCAGATTTTATATCAGTGGATTAAAATGGCATATTTCTGTAAAAGATATAACCGTATTGTGAAACTCGAGATAAATCAACGCCGTTAATGGCCGAGCTCGAAATGTTTATATCCCGAGTAAATCCAGACAGTGTTTTTTTTTTCAGACTTCTAGAAAAAATTCAGATCTAAGCTATTAATCTGATTATAAAACAAATGATCAAGTTACTCTTAAGCATTATAAAGTGAATTTTTAGTTTTAATGGATCAGTCAGATTAAGAGTTTATAGGACGGCCATATAACTCGAAAAACCGACAGCCGATGGAAAAGAAAGTTTCTTGAGAAGCAGTCCAACAGGTAAGCCAAGTGTACGCTCTCCCATCCTCCCAGATGAAGTGATGGCCTAGTAAGCGAAGAGGGAAGTTGATGAGTTTAGATTATTTATATAAAAGAAGTGGTTTAGAGTTTTCACTTTGTGGCATTTCTTGGGTAAGGCCTGTTTTCTGGCTATAATGAAAATATATGATAAATAGATTTTCGAAAAAATAAAAGCGGTCTAGGTGCAACCCGAAAGGTCCACATGACTAACTTCTTAGTGAAAATAATTTAAAAAAATTATGTTTTAATATTTTATACAATTTTTCCTTCGGCACAAAAAACCACTTGAATGATTTTGCTCAAAATTTTAAAGAGGTCTAAGTTACATAATTATACGTTAAATGAAACGGTTGTAATATCACTCTTCGTTTTAGATAATGAGGAAAATTGAATCTACTACTTGTGCATTTGATGGATATTTATTGGGTTTTGTTTATTTTCTGGGTGGCCCTGTGTTTGTGTCGGAATCAAGGAAACAAAATTGTAGATACTGTGTTATATACAGAAAATAAAATAGTTAAATTGTGGAGCATTTTTTTATTGAAGTCGATTTACTGTTTCAATTAACCTGCCTAAAATTTTCTATAAATTATGGAATAAGGTATAGCATCCTTTCATTGTCGTCTTTTCTCAGCAAGTTCTAGTAAATTTTACATGAAATTAAAGTAAAACCATATTTACTTTTAATTTAATCTATCCGGTTTAAGAAAAGCCCGCAACGCAATATGCAACAATGTATGGCACTAAAAATCTGATTTGAAATTTTAATCAACTAAAAGCTAAAGCCAACAACCACTGGTCTCTGTGCTCGTTATAAATGCAAGTTGAAACATCTTTTGGATTTTAACTTTTATAATTTAATATAATTACTGCTTTGTTAAATATATTCTTCAATCATATTTAAACATGATAATACTAACGTATTAACTCAAATTCTCTATTTATTTTTTTCAAGAATGTGTTGATATAATACAAGTCCGTTACAAGGTATATGTATTTCATAATGTAATTGCCACGTCACATTGCCACTGTACACAGTTCTCAACAAATTTTTGGTTAGTCTCTTTAGCCTTTTACTTCGCCCCTGGTATGGGTAGCAGACAGAATCCATTATGGGTCCAAACGGTGTGTTAATAAGTATTTACAAGGGAAACATTTCTTTTAAAATAAATTATTTATTATTTACTATGGTATAGATATATTTTTAAACAGCTAATAATAAGCTAATAGATAATCTTATCAAGGACTACAATGAATATAGTTAATGCGTTGGAGTTGTAGCTTAGCAACAAAATTAAAAAAAAACTTATAGGCGATCGATGAAAAATAAAATAAAGAAAAGATCGGACTGGAATAGAGTTAGATAAAGATTATCGCATGCAACCAAGAGGACATGAGTAAAACTCCTTCTAGTCCTCAGTATCTTTTCTCCATAAGTCCGTAAAAGCCCACAAAGGATGTTGGTGTGTGTCTGGTGGATCTTGGTAAGGTAGATTGCTGGTATCAGTCTTAGAGTTCTCGCAATTTTATCCTGTGTAATGGCGGTGTAAGAAAATCCATCACTCTATTCTACCCATGAGTGTCGTAAGAGAAATGACGGAAAAATCTTACTGCTTCCGATAGATGGCGGTATTAACCATTTAGTCTAAGTTAGATGTAATACACCCAAACCAATGACGAACAGCAGCGTCAATAGTACAAATAATCTGATGATGTGATCGTCAACCGTATTTCGTAATATGTAAAACATCTACGCCGCGCCTGGTCGGTAAATCCGACTCCTATGTCGTAACAGCAAACGCTACCTTGTGTCATCATACTTGAATCCCTTCTGTGTGCTTACGCGTACCTGTATTATTCACTTCGTTGCTTCTCTGTGAGTTGCGTACTGTATGCCTTTCTACTCAACTATAGTACACTTGACGGGTTCCCCGCTTATATGCATAATTTTATTTACTTTTTTTTATTACCGTGTAGTGGCGGTGTAAGAATATCCACTATCCCATATCAACCGTTAGGTGTCTTAAGAGGGAAACTGAAGCAGAAGATAGGCAGCAGCATCTTACTAATAACAATTGAACATAATAAAAAATTGCGGTTGCTAACCGGGGGGGAAGGGGAGGCATCAACCACCGTTACCCCTGACAACCCTGGGGGGATTACCAAGCCTGGCAGCTACGACAAAATCCCCCTTTCGAGGCAATCTATTGGAGAAGGCTATGTTCATCAGTGGACTAATATAGCACGTGATAATGATGATGATTATTATTTTATTTATTTTACCCCAAATTTCTATAACAGTTTTCAATATTTGTCAATTCTACCATCAACTATAATATTTGTCATCTGCCGGGCATCCCCCGACGTCTTAATTTTTTTGTATATATGGACTTAGCATGATGTTTAAGACTCATCCTGTATACAATGGAAAAAATCCTTGTCCAGTAGTAACTTTTTACATTCTGTGGATGAAAAGGTAAGAGCCACAGAGAAATGCTGGTGTTTTGAGTCAATTATTGTTCCAATTAATAGCATTTTCCAATAAGATCAAAGAACACAAACAACTACACAGACAAACCTGCTAAATTAATATTTTAATCATCGAAAAGTTTGTAAAGATCAATTTGATTTATTTTTAAGGGCATTATTCGTCACTCATTACCATAAAGTTGTGCATCATTACCTCTCACTAATCTAGGACAGAGTAATTACTCTCACAGCATCTACGAGTATTTTACAACAGCTATAAAGTCCCAATAAAATTCCCTACAATTTTATGTGAGACATTACATTCCGAAATGCGGAAATCCATTCCGTCCCTGCCGTTTATAAAAGTATTAATTTTATTAACAAAGATAAAAATCTACATGAACATTTCAAATGATGTCTAACTCATACACTTAAACGTGTACCTTCAGAAGTTAATCACTACTTGTAACATTAGAACTAGCAATGATCTTCAACCAAGCCATAGATGTCGTTGGACGCAAATACGTTATTGTACGGGCTTTCTAAACTCTTTAGACTGAAACATAACAGTGCACACATCTTTCTAATGGTAAGTGTCGACCGCCATCTGTGAACAACTGCATCACCAGGGAAACTGCTGTTTGATGGCAGAAATAGTTAACAGGATGATACCTACCCAGAAGTAATATCTGCGAAAAAGTATCACTCCAACACCGAAAAGTATAGAGAGTATTTCTTATTTTATAGAGATTTTATTTGTTGGAAAACCGAGTGCAATTACGTAAGTATTTAGAGAAAAATGTCATTATTTTTAACTGATTTCCAAAAACGAAAAGGTTCACATAAGGTAACGGTCATCTTGTTTGTGAAAAACGTATTTTCATGACAACGTTGATTAGTTATTCATTTATTACTATTACATCTCTTTAATATGTTCAATGCTTGTTCATAGTTCGAATTTGTTACTTTTACAAGTCTTAATATAAACGCAGCTTCCCCAATAAGACTTGTTTTCAAATAATGCAATTTTTGTTCATTATTAAGCGACTCGTTAGTATGACAAGTGTATTAAATAAGTCATGAAACAATAACCACTCTTCATAATGCCTACCGTAGGTTGGTAACTGTATTTTGGGTAACCTCTACACGAGTTTGTTGAGAGTTACTTGATATTGGTAAGGGAGCACTGTCACTAACTTGTTGGGATACTAACAAATTTTTGAGCTCTATTACTAGCAAATTTTCGAAGTAATATATATTTCTTCATGATACAAAACTCCTCCTACGCAATGTACGGTATTTGATCTCTTTTATCCCTCGGTGTGGTGCATATAATTTGATCGTAAGCTTCTTTATATTCGCACCAGCAATCTTCTAAGCACTTAAGGCGTAATTCGACATAATTTCGTGTTAATCTTGCTTTTGGGCACTTTTTCAGATGAACATGTGTTTTTTTCATAGTGTGTGCAATGTTTTTCCACTTTAATCAATACTTTTTCCACTTCAGTAGCCAGTATATATACAAAGTAGACAAATAAACTTCAATCGCAGCAAAGTAATGAATGTTTTAAGTCATATATTTATTACATAGGTTAATTGTAGTTGTGTATATTTATTTCTGTATTTACACTTATGGTATGTGTATTTTTATATTTACATTCACGTATAAATATCCTCATATTTTATGGCACCTGCTAAAGTTCTCCGCTTAGCTCGTGGTTGACTGGTAGAGAATGCCTAAAGGCATTAATTCCACCAATTGTAAATAAATAAATAAACATTTCCAATTTATTGCACTACACAGCGTCATGACTTTCTGAAAATCAATACTAAAATATATATAGCCCGATGTGAAAATATAACTTAGCTCGTATTACTAGAGTAGAATCTCCGTGAGAACTCTTTACGACTATACTAGTGCACGTAGGATAACCGTAGAATTTATTTCACCTAAGTGGTCCAATTTTTATGGTTCCGACGAACCATTAAAATTGTATTCTTAACGGCTGATACTTCACCTAAGTGGTTTTTCTGTCGAAAGTTATCTACAACATTTTGATACTGAATTTTCGCATCACAAAAAAGACAGTTAAAAATTTCCCTTACAACTATCGTTGTAACTAAAAATTATTAAACTTATAAAAGATACCATAGTAGCTTTTCACGTCATAGTAGCTTTTTTATAGAAGAGGGGGGCAAAAGAGTATGTGGCTCACCCTATGGTAAGTGTTGTTTCCCGACGTACTACGTTGTTATGTATGCTGCTGTTTGTGTTACTGTCTTTTTTTGTTTTAAATTACTCGCAATATATTACTACTTATCCCTAGGTTTTAATAAAATCAAAAAAATTTTTAATAAGTACGAGGGTATCTATACTAATATTATAAATGCGAAAGTGTGTTTGTGTGTTTGTTTGTTTGTCCTTATTTCACGTCGCAATAGAGCGTCAGCATGGCATGTATTTTGGTATGGGGATAGTTCGGTGGCTGTAGAGTGACATAGGCTACTTTTCTCGTTTTTCTTTTCGTGGAAAAACATCTCATTCACGTGGGAAAATCAAATATCTTGCAAAATTAAATTCAGCTAGGTGGCGCCACTGTGATTCTACAAGACGGACGACGGTAGGATGGACGAACACAGAAGGTCAGAATATCTGGATTATTATGTCTTTTTACCAAAATTAAGATAAAAAATTTATGGATCTGTATTTTTCCATGCAGGACCGGGAAGAGGGCGATAAAAAAATAAAATTCACCAGCTGATTTTCTTCAAACGTTTTGGTGCATTGTAATTCACAGAATAGGCGATAACCTCGCAGACGATATTAAGTAATCCGTTGATGCTCTGCCTACCCCGCAAGGGTTACAGGCGTGATTATAAATATGGATCAGAAATACTATCACCACCTGTCACGCTTTCACCCTTAACTATGAAGGAGCAAGCAGGAAAAAGGAAAAAGAGAATAAGCAGGACCTGATCGATAGCAAGAAGGAAAAAGAGAATAAGCAGGACCTGATCGATATGGTTGTGTGCCTCTCAGACACCATAGACTGTAAAATAAACAAAGGTGACATTAAGGATATCTACAGATTAAAAGGGAAAAACCCAGACCAAAAAAGTACACCTATTATAGTAGAAACATCGTCGGCCCTGCTGAAAGCGGATGTACTTAAAATGGCTAAGTCTTTCAATGTAAGAAATAAGACGAAATTGTGTGCAAAACATCTTGGTTTAAAAACGAATGAAGACACGCCCGTTTTCCTGTCGGAACACTTGACTGCTAAAGGGTCTCGACTTCATTATTTGGCGAGAGACTTAGTCAAGTCCAAGAGATATAAGTTTTGCTGGACGGCGTACGGAAAAGTGTATGTGCGAAGAAATGAACAATCGGCTATTATTCCAATAAAAAGTGAGGAACAGGTACACAATTTGCTGTTACAAGACTGACTATTTATTAATAATACTTTTAATTATTTATTACTTAGTGCCATAGATGTATTTCTTTTGCATGCTATTTTAAATCCATATATTGTAGACATTTTGCTAGAATACCATTCATATGTTAACTACATAAAAATGTTGCGGTGCATTCTGCAGAGTTTCTCGCTGCCGAATGATGATACAACTATTTGTCTTTTTAACTTAAGTCACGCTTTGGCGCTGTTATTATGCTTACCCAAGTGCTACGCATACAATTCATTTAATTATTTGCATGAAGTCCAGCCTGAAGGACACTCACATACTACATCACGCATAAACACACAAACTTACGCGCACACATATACACACACATATTCACTTACACTTAAATTTATATATATTCCCATACATCTGGTTGCAAGCATTCACACATTCATAAAATATTATTACATACTGCAAAACCCCAGGTCTTACTTCTACCATTCTAACATATATGCATATTACATAAGCCCGATATCTATCTTGAACGAAACTTCAAATTTAAATCATATCCGACATCCCCATATTAATATGACTAGTTTTTACCTACAATTACAAAATGGGTGACACAATCAACACAATAAATGATTTGGACGCATTAGAAATTGCTCGCTCATTTGAATGTGATATTTCAGAATTAAAAAAATGTATTGAAGTAAGAAAAAATGATTTCACCATGATCTCTCAAAATATACGCAGTGTATATAAAAACTTTGATGACTTTCAACTAATATTATCAAACCTTGAATTTGAAGCAGATGTCATTACTTTAACTGAATGCAGATTAGACCAAAACAAACCTATTCCACAAATAACTAATTATCACTCTTATTTCACTAAAACTCAATTAAATCAAAACTCTGGTGTAGTCGTTTATATAAAAAGTAATTTAAAACATAAAGTAAGTGAAATAAAATTAGCTCAAGCTAATTGTCTTCAACTCGAAATATTAAATAATACCATTCTGTGTATCTATCGTTCTCCTTCCTATATTAACGCAGATGACTTTATCGATTCCCTAAGTACTCACTTGGACTCTCTAAACTCTTCTAAAAGTATAATAATTGCGGGTGATATTAATATCAACATAACAATCAAGTCTATAGAACCACCATATGAATTAAAAGATCGCATCAATTACTTAAATATGCTGGCAGTGTACGGTATACTACCTGGTCACACAATCCCTACCAGGGAAAAAAATTGTTTGGACCATTTTATGATGAAAATGAATAAAACCAAATTCCATGCAACAATAGCTGTATTACATACTAGTACCACGGACCACTTTACCACATTTCTTTCGATATCAAAAATAAAATACCATCAAATAGCAAGCAAAACTAGAACAATTGTAAATTATGAAGCTGCTGCGCTAGACCTTGAAACTAAAAACCTCACAGAATTGCTCTACTGCAATGACCCGGATGCTGTGATAAATGGTCTAGTGTATAGTCTAAAGGAGATAATTAAAAACAATACTGTCGTTACAACTATACCTAAAAAAAATCGTAACATTAAGCCATGGATCACGCCTGGAATTCTGCGCTGTATCCGAAATCGAAATAAATTGCAAAAGAAAGTAAAAGACGACCCCTACAATGAACTTAATAAAATTATATATATTAGATATCAAAATTATTGTAACAATCTTATTAAAAAACTAAAAAGACAATATGAAAGAGAATTATTGAATAAATCTATTAATAATAATAAAAAATTATGGAAAAATATTAAAAATATTACCTTTACCAGTATGAGTAATAATAACAATAATATAGATCTACTAAACGTCATGCCCTCTCCAGCTGCATCTGCGGATTACGTAAATCACTTTTTTGCAAATATAGGGAGACAACTGTCTCAACAGGTACAGCTGTCTCAAGTGGAATTGAATGATTATTTGCGTAACTTACCAACTCAGTCAAACTCTTTTGTTTTGCTTGACACTGATCAGGATGAGGTGTCTAGTACACTACTGTCACTAAAAACGAGCAGTGCCCCTGGCTGGGATAACATTCCTACCATATTTCTCAAGCGTGTGAGACTTCAAATTGTACCGATCTTAACTCATTTCATAAATCTTTGTTTTCACAAGGGGACCTTTCCATCGCTATTTAAACAGGCTATCATTACTCCAGTTCACAAATCAGGGGATAGAGACAGTGTAACTAATTATAGACCGATCTCTGTCTTGCCCGCCATTTCTAAGATAATGGAAAAGTTGCTCAATTCGCGGTTACTTAACTATCTGAACAGATACAATATTTTATCTCCCTCTCAGTATGGTTTTAGACAGGGAAGATCGACTGAAGACGCAGTCTCTGCGTTGAGCTCGCTGGTGGTTGAGAAACTTGATAGTCACAAAAAATGCATGGCAGTATTCCTTGACTTACAAAAAGCGTTTGACACTGTCTCTATCCCTATCCTGCTGCGTAAACTGGAAGCAATTGGTATGAAGGGAACACCACTTAATTTGCTCAAGGACTACCTGTCTAATAGGAAACAGAGGGTAAAACTTGATTCCTTCATTAGTGGAGACTCGGAAGTGACATATGGTGTACCTCAAGGTAGTGTCCTTGGGCCTACTCTTTTTCTCATTTACATTAATGACCTTTGTGATATGAAAACAAAAAATGCTCAAATCCTTTCATACGCTGATGACACAGCCGTAGTCTTCAGTGCAGACTCATGGGAAAACGTAAGGAAACAGGCTGAGAGTGGCTTGAAACAGATAAACAAGTGGCTAAGCAATAACCTCCTTTCTTTAAATACCACCAAAACTAATTATTTTTGCTTTAGTATTTATAACAATACACAACCACCAAAAGACTTCTCTATAAAAATACATAAATGCAATACCAGCCCAAATGTAAAAACTTGTAGTTGTCCTGAAATTCAGAAAGTTGACCAAGTAAAATACCTAGGCGTCTATGTAGATCAGAGGTTGTCATGGTATCCGCAGCTGGAATATATTTCCTCAAGACTCAGAAAATTAATCTGGATCTTCAGGATGCTGAGATACGTGGTGCCCAGGATGGTTGACAACCAAACTAGCTCTGAAAAAGGTCTCCTTATTAAAATATATTACTCGCTGGTGCAATCTATCTTGATATATTGTATATCTATCTGGGGTGGTGCTGCCAAAACCCGTTTTATTGAGGTAGAGCGGGCCCAGCGAAGACTAATTAAGACCATGTGTTTTCAAAATTTGGGGTTCTCGACCGAGCGTCTTTACCAAAACACTGGTATTCTTTCTGTTAGGAAATTATACATAATGCAGGCAGTTTTAAGAAAACATTTATCCTTGCCTTACAATCCTGATATCAAGAATAGGAGAAGACATGACATTGTTATACGAGCTCCTCGAAGCAACACTGCCTTTGCTAAAAGACAATATACCAAACGGTCAGGACATCTATATAATACAGCAAACAAGGTATTGGGAATATATGATAAAGTCTTTTTTGAATGTAGAAGACTTCTTAAGATATGGCTACTCCCTAAGTCTTACGATGACACTGAGGCTCTTCTAGAGTAATGAAGCAATAATTAAATTACATTATATTATTTTAGAATTTTACACACAAACACACCACTCAGTTTCATACACACACACACACACAAACAAACACACACACACACACACACACACACACACACACACACACACACACACACACACACACACACACACGCACACACACACACACACTCACACACTCACACACTCACACACACACACACACACATACACTCACTCACATACACACACACGCGCGCGCGCATTCAGGCTTATGTTGCTTAAGTTGCTTTGGCTGATTTATAAATGTAAATAAATAAGTATATTAAGTCATTTTTGTTAGACCACATATATTATTGTTACTTATATATTTTTATTTTGTTTCGTAATTTATTATTTATTAAGTTTTCTTGTAAGAAATGACCTATTTTAAGGAAGAGCAGTGTCCCCTGGCACAGGCTGATTCAAGCTTAAAAGGAGACACTGGTCACATATATTCTAAGTACTTAAACTGTTACAGCAAATAAAACATTATTATTATTATATTATGATATTACTGTGTTAGAAACAGTTCTTAGTAAGCCTTATTAATAAGCCTTAGTAATATTTATTGAACGGAAGTGAATACAGTTCTTATATGTGGTAATGAATGAATCGGTATTACAATAAGAAAAATTGTGCAAAATTATAAGCAAAATATTTTTGAGGGTTCCTATTAACTAACGTATACATAGTTTAAATTGATTCCGCTAGATGTCGTTACTATATTTTTAAAACGCGGTAACGAAATATTTCCTGACATGTACTTAAATCCCGCCGTTGAGCCGCGCGTCAACTTATAGTGCACACGGTACCTATACGCTTAAATTGTTTCTATTTCATAGCTTATTCGACTACCTGCTTTCGATTTCGTTTGTTATTTGCTTTGGTTTGGTATTTGCTTTTGGTTAAGGTTGAATGGATTTACATTGGCTTTCATTTTCGGATTTGTGTATTTTCTTGGATCGGTTTTGTTGATTTGGTTGGTATTCCTTTATACATATTTAGACTCTGGCTTTGATTTTGGATTTTGTTTATTTAGAATCGTGAATTGGTTTTCTTTGTTTTAGGTTGTTTAACAATATTTCAAAGGAATATTAATAGTATAGATAGTGTATACGGTACCTATACACTTACTTCTTTTTTCGTTGGTTATATTTATATTGACTACTGCTTTCGATTTCGGTTTTCTGCGATTTGTTTTGTGATTTGGTTTAAGTTGATTCGATTTTTTTTTTGGCTATCGTTTTCGGATTCGTGTTGTGTCTTGACTTGGTTTAGTTGTTTTGATTTTAAAAAATATTTAAAAGGAATATTTATTCCTTTGAGATATTTTGGATTTGATTTAAAAAAATATTTAAAAGGAAATTTAATTCCTTTAAGGTATTTTAACGTTTTTTTATAAATAGGTTTTTTGTTACTTCATAATGCCTCGCAAACGTAAGTCCAGCCTTTCAAGAGTATCTTCTCAAAAAGATTAGCTCGATCGCTAGAATCTTTAGAAGATGCTGAACTGAGAAGACAAGAACAAGCAGAGCGTCAGGCTGCTTTTAGAGCATCTGAGACACCTTCTCAACGTCAGCAAAGGCGTTTTGAACAGACAGAGCGTCAGGCTGCTTTAAGAGCTTCCGAAACACCTTCTCAAACTCAGGAAAGACGTCTTGAACAGGCAGAGCGTCAAGCTAATTTAAGAGCTTCTGAAACACCTTCTCAAAGTCAGAAAAGGCGTCTTGAACAGACAGAGCGTCAATCTACTTTAAGAGCTACTGAAACACCTGCTCAAAGTCAGCAAAGGCTATTCGAACACGCGGAACGTCAGGTCACCTTATGAGCCGCGGAAACACCTGATAAAACTCAACACAGACTCATTGAGCAATCTACTATAAGGGCATCTGAAACACCAGAACAAACACAGGCGCGAAGAGATGCAAATGCACAGCTCCAAGCTGAACGTAGACAAAATTTTCGAAAAAACAATTGATCGGTTTTAAATGATGCAGCATTCAATTATGATCTGTTGATTAATTATAAAAATCACAGTTTAGTTGTTATCGGATTGATGGACAAGGTATGGAGATTTTGCAGCGCTTTAAAATGGGAAGATGAGACCGCAGGCATGTGCTGTTCCAACGACAAAGTGTCTCTTCCGTTATTTGGGGAACCAGAAGAACCTTTGAAAACTCTCTTTTTATATGATGCTAATGAGTCACGGCGCTTTTTAAACAGGATCCGGAAATATAACTCATGCTTTCAAATGACGTCCTTTGGAATTGACCAGGAAATTATAATGCCGGGATTTTTGCCTACATTTACGGTGCAAGGGCAAATTTGTCATAGAATAGGTTCACTTTTTCCAGCTGAAAACGAACAGCAAAAATTTTTACAAGTATATTTTATGGGTGATAAAGAAAATTGAGGTAGACCGTCGCTGCCAATTTATCCAGGAAGTTGAGAGAGACACAGTGTTCAAAATTCAAAGATTCTTGCATGAATGTAACATTTTAGTCAAAACATTTAAAACTGCTTTAGAAAACCTACCTGAAGAGGATTATAAAGTCGTCTTTAACGCAGATCGGACCCCTCGAGGAGAGCATGAAAGGCGCTACAATGCACCTTTGATAAACGAAATAGCAGCCGTAATTAGTGGTGATCAATTTTCTTCACGAGACATTGTCTTGCGAGTACGTGATGATACGTTGCAACGGGTAGCCAATACACACAAATTTTATGACGCTCTGCAATACCCATTGATTTATTGCAAAGGACAAGAGGGTTATCATTTTCAAATCCCACTCATTAACCCGGTCACAAAGGAGCCTACTCCGAACAAAAAAAGTGTCATGTATGGATTTTTATGCGTATCCTATGATGTTGCGAGAAAACGATTTAACCTCTTAGCCCGGTGTACACAATTAATTCATCAATTTTTGGTAGACATGTATGTGAAGGTAGAATGTGAACGTCTCCGTTATATATCTTTAAATCAAAAAAGCTGCGCGTTGAGAATTATATACATTTACAAGATGCAGTTTCTAGCGCCGCCAATGTAAGCCTTAAAGATTTAGGTAAAATGGAAATTTATTATTAGCGTAAGTACGGAAAGATAAAAACATTGCTGTGGCCGTAGCTTCCTCCGGTATAGCCACCACAGAAAAAAGCTAAGCTGCTAAGCGGGGGCCACACTGCACATTCTGTTCTAAAACTCCCTCCAAATCTAGCACATGAAGAATCGCCGATCTGCAACTTTAGCAAATATAGTGCACGAGGTATAATGCTACGACAATGCAAACTTTTAGTGTGGGACGAAAGTACAATGTCGCATAATAAAGCTGTAGAAGCACTAAATCGAACGCTCCAGGATTTGCGCAGCAATACCGACGTAATGGGAGGAATGGTGGTTTTACTGGCTGGTGACTCTCGCAAAACTTTACCTGTCATTCAAAAGGGCACACCTGCAGAAGAAATTAAAGCATGTCTCAAGTTGTATATTTTATGGAACAAGGTGACAAAATTCAGTTTAACTACGAATATGAGAGCGTATTTGTATAATGATATCAATGCTGGAAACTATGCTGACAGACTATTAAAAATTGGCGGTGAGCTGTTGGAAACGGACGCTGAGGGCTGCGTTAAATTGACTACATATTTTTGTAATTTAGTACAGAGTCATTCCGAATTAATTGCGAGCGTTTATTCAGATTTAACGAACAACATGCATGAAGACAAATGGTTATGTGAAAGGGCGATTCTTGCACAAAAAAATGAGAGCGTTAACAAAATAAATTCAGATATATTAAGCGATGTAGCAGGAGAAATAACAGAGTATTTGTCAGTAGACACAGTTATGGACACAGAACAGAGCACTTCATATCCCGTAGAGTTTCTAAATTCTCTAGAGTTGTCAGGTTTGCCCTCACATAAGCTTCAATTAAAATAAGGCGTCCCAGTTTTGCTAATGCGAAATTTAGATTCTCCTCGGTTATGTAACGGGACAAGGCTGCGTGTGACACATCTTGGATGGAACATAATCGGTGCTACAATTTTGACAGGCGTAGGAAAAGGTGTAACTGTTATTATACCACGGATCTCTATAATTCCCACAGATCTTCCTTTTCAATTCGAAAGGTTGCAGTTCCCCATTAAGCTCAGTTTTGCAATGAAAGTTAATTAAGCACAAGGGCAAACGTTACAGATAGCGGGGGTCAACTTAGAAAAACCGTGCTTCTCTCATGGTTAGCTGTATGTAGCATGTTCGCGTATGTCAAATGCCCAGAATATCCACATTCTTTTCCCGAATAGAAAAACATATAACATTGTGTACAGTAGCGTCTTAAAATAGTGTCAGGTAGTTTTTTTCCAAAATTCCCACAATCAATTAATGAGAATTCCCACAGATCTTCCATTTCAATTCAAAATTTCCTATTAAGCTCAGTTTCTTTTCAATTCCAAATGCTGCACCTCTCACGGCCCTACTAAACTCAGTTTCCTTTCAACTCAAAAGGCTGCATCTCTTGCGGATCTTTTATTTGGCTCAGTTTCCTTTCAATTCAGAAAACTGCATCTCTGACGAATCAATTTAGCTCAGTTTCTTTTCAAAAGTCAGCATCCCTGACGGATAATTATGCTCAGTTTCCTTTAATTAAAAAAATATCCCATTTCCATTTGGAATAAACAGGCTATTTTTATGCTTTCCTATACGCTGCGTTTCAAAACATTTAAATAGGCTGACGAATCAATTTTGCTCAGTTTCCTTTTAATGGCTGCATCTCTGACAAATCTATAATACTCAGTTTTCTTTCAATTCAAACTGCTGTATATATATATATATATATATATATATATATATATATATTTCCAGCACTGCTGTATTCCGATCTAAGGGTTAAGACCGTAAGTATAATTACAGATTGCGAAGCATGCCACCTTTTTCCACAGAGGTGACATTGTAACTGTAGCCTATTTTATATGAAGTGTCCACGTTTTCATTGCATGTTTTTAAAATTTACAATCGTTTCGGTAAAATTTCTATGACTAAAACTTAAAAAGAATCTGAAGAACCTCTTTTTTGTATTAGGCAAGGAACCCTAAAATGCTTAACCCGATACTTACATGTATGAACACAAATGTCGTCTGATTCCGCAACATGGAAACTTTCAGATTTAATTTCCGAGCTTGCTTTCTCCTCGGGGGTTAAGAAATTTGAAATATCCTCCCACATGGCTTTATTCTTCTTGCAAAATGTAATTATAAATATGTGTTAATAAACAATATACAGAAAGTAATATTTAATTATTAATGTGCAGGTCTTCAGTGGGTGCTGCTTACACTAACCGTGTTTTGTTACATTCCTTGGGGTGGCCGTTGGGTAGTTACATAATGCTACGCTACATAATGATCAAAATTAACATGTGCTTTTATTAAAAAAAATTAAAATTTCCACATTTTGTAAATATCTGCGTAATACAACATGAAAACCCCCCGGTAAATATGACATGATAATCTTAATGCAAAGTACTGGTGCAGTTGGCAGTTGTGGTGTAACATATATTTATAATTACATTTTGCAAGAATAAGAAAGCCATGTGGGAGGATATTTCAAATTTCTTAACCCCCGAGGAGAAAGCAAGCTCGGAAATTAAATCTGAAAGTTTCCATGTTGCGGAATCAGACGACATTTATGTTCATACATGTAAGTATCGGGTTAAGCATTTTAAGGAGCGAATTTTAGCGAAACGATAGTAGATTTTAAAAACATGACATGAAAACGTGGACACTTCATATAAAACAGGCTACAGTTACAATGTTACCTCTGTGGAAAAAGGTGGCATACCTCGCAATCTGTAATTATACTTACTGTCTTAACCCTTAGATCGGAATACAGCAGTGCTGGAAATATATAGTATATATATATATATATATATATATATATATATATATATATATATATATATATATATATATATATATATATATAACAGTAGTAGTATATTACGTACAAAGACATATTATATATAGCAGAGTACCATTCCACATAGAAACCTAAACAAAATAAATACTTTTTTGGAGTCAAGAAACCAAGCCAAGAAACTTTCAATAAGAAATACATTTTATCTATATTAAATAAAAACTTATTATACTCTATTCTGTTTCTCGACTCGACGAATCGCGACGGCGCCCTTATTTTTTTTGTCGCTGTATATTTTTTAAATTTTTGTAGCATGGAGGTTTTCCCGCCGGCTCGGAGTATGTTTACACAGCCAAAGTTCGAAAATGAATTCGAAATCGAAAATAATTGTGTTAATATTTTAATACTAGCTGTTACCCGCGGCTTCGCTCGCATGGTCAATGGGAAATGAACTATCTATTGCCTTTTGAATTGAAAGAAAACTGAGTGTTATAGATTTGTCAGCGATGCAGCCATTAAAAGGAAACTGAGCAAAATTGATTCGTCAACCTATTTAAATGTTTTGAAACGCAGCGTATAGGAAAGCATGAAAATAGCCTGTTCAACCTACATATTTTTCTACCGCTGAAGACTTGTGGGTGACAATAACATTACACAATAATAAAACACATACCAAAACAAATTTTCATATCTGGGTGCTATATTTATGTAGTCAAAATACTGGTAATAATTTCTCTGTGCAACTAAAAATTTTTTTAACTAACATAGAACGATTTATTTCAACAGATCCTGATGATAGGTTTTTAGTGGCAGGCGACTTCAACTTAAGTGCTATATCATGGCTTCCCAATGGTGATAATTTTGTACCTACGGGAAATAAAATATTTAACGAAAATTTACTAGTTGACGAACTGATTCCTTTGGGTCTAAATCAATATAACGGCTCTTGTTCCCATTGGTCTACACCACGGGGCACTACTAATTGAATCTCATCTTTTTGATTTCATACCACTAATTTTCCTTCAATAAATTTATTCCATCCAAAATTGTTGTTAAACATCAATACCCACGTTGGTACTCTCTATCGTCAATTAAGTTGATCAAGGAAAAAGTGTTAGGGCGAAAGCCTTAGAGAGTAAATGTTACACTGACTACCTAACATCTGTTGAAAATTCTATTGCTAAGAACACAGACCGAGCACCTTGTGCGTATCGGAATCGTCGAATTCCTTTATCGCCGAAAGACGGTGTGATAGTGGGATTGTATCTAAAACCGGACGCGAATTACTAGTCCACTTGACAAGATCGAATTGACCCGCTTTCATGAGCTTTATAACCTCGGCGGTGGTTAGGGTGGCCTCCTCCACGCTATCGACCGAGTACAAAAAATTATCCATATATAATCCACTTTCAATTGCCCTCTTAGCTTTAGGATATGAGGGACCTTCATCGTAGGCGAGCTGTCTCACCGTGCGTAACGCATGAAATGGGCTCGACTTTAAACCAAAGCAAACGCGGTTAAATTCAAACACCATTAGAGGTTCTTTTGGGTTGAAACGATATAAAATGCGTTGGAATCGACCCCTATGCAAATAAACATTTGACGAATATCGGCGGATAGTGCTATACTAAACAAACGAAAATTTGCTATTATATTAAATAAACTGCCCTGTAAATTTTGCCCACTATAGTGGATATCGTTAAGAAAAAGGTATGTGCTAGTTTTAGCACTAGCGTCGAGCACTACACGTAACTTAGACGTAAGTTTGTCTACCCTAATGACTCCGTGATGTGGTATGAAATACGACGATGTATCTTCGTAGTTATCTAATTTTGGAGCCACAAGTGATATGTAACCTTCCCTTATATATTCGTTAATGACGCCGTCATAAGCTTCCTTTAATTGGGGTGAAGCGAGCATCCTACGCTCCAAACTGTAGAAACGTTTTTCCGCCATTTGACGCGAATCGCCGAGAGATAAAACATCTCCTTTAAAGGGTAGCGCTACACTATATCGACCGTGGCGATCACGAACGGTCGTGCGGACGTAAATTTCCTCGCATAATCTATCATCTGGGCTAACTATAGGTGGAACGTTCACCTCCTCCATCTCCCAAAATTTGCGGACTAACGACTCGAGCGGTTCGACAGCCGTACAACAATAACGGGTTGCCGAAATACTATCCATTATGGAGGCGGAGCCAACGATGACATAGCCCAAGACGGTTTCCAATGCGTAAGGCGCGGTATGCGAGGAGTTTCCCCTGACCTTATTGTGTAACAAAACACACGTAAGTATCGTCTGCCACGTGTGACGGCGTAAGCATCGTCTGCCAGAGTCAAATTTTCAAATTCAATCATTGCCGAGGTGTCAACCGAAACGGTTGGCAGACGTTCAGTGACTTTATCTACTACTAGTGCATTTATATGAAAGTTAACATTACGATCTATCCGAGAATAAAATTTTAAATTTATATATCCCTGGGTAACTTTATTAGTACCTACGATGCCTTTGACTACGGGACATTAAGGTGTCCTATTTATTACCAATCCTAAGCACTGACAACATTGTCGCGTTATAAAGCTATTTTGGGATCCGCTGTCTAGCAATGTACGGACGCTTTGTTCGTTTCCACGCGAATCCCTAACCACGATACGTGCCGTACCCAGTAACATGGTTGAAGGAACTCTTCAGGACCTCTCCGTGTTTGCTCCCATATTTGCCAATGAGCACAGAGCGACATCACCAGGTCGACCGCTAGAATCGTCGACTTTAGTAGGTGTGATTTCCTTGTCTGATTTACTTGACGCAAATATGTTGCTGTTTTCGAAATGTAATAACGTGTGATGTTTTCTGGCGCACTTGTTACACACGGAACTAGAATTGCATTTAGCTACTAAATGTCTATCGCTTAGACAATTCAAACATAAGTTGTTTGTCCTTACTATTCTATAACGTTCGCTGGCTGAATGTTTACGAAAGGTCGCACAATTGTATTAATTACGTGTTGTTTATTTTTACATAGAACACAGGCGCTATGGGGCGATACAAGCGCGGCGGTTACGTACGTTAGAGACCCTGCGGTTTAAGATGATGGAGTCTGTCTGCGGTCGACACCTTTTCTTAACTTTTTGTTTAACGTTCGAGGAGCGCTGTATCACTTTAATTTGGTCTCGCACAAAGGATGCTAATAAATCAAATGAGGGCAACTCTGAACTATGATGCTCCATTTCAAACGCACGCAAGGTGTCGGGGTCTAGTTTCTTTAGTGCAATATGGAGAAACACCACGTCCATAAGGTCGTTAAATTTCATGTTCTTAAGTGCAGTCACCGATGCTACAAATTTATCTAAAAACTGCTCTAAGCCGGTGATGTTCGCGGATATTATAGGTTTAATATCAAATATTTAGTATAAATATGAAGAGGCTAACATTCGCTTATCTTCATATTTGTCCTTAAGTGTTTCGAATATTAACAAATAATTATTTGCTGTTGGTGTGAAACCCGAGCAAATATTATAAATAATATAATTTTTCAGCGTCCGATAACGATGGATTATTATGTATATTGTTTTGAAATCTACGAAAGAAGAAGGGCCATATCTTAATATCGCCATTGAATACCGGAATATCTATTGAGGGCAATCTAAGTGAATCACGTGGGCGTACCTGGGCTTCCGGCTTTGCTTCGCTTTGAGATGGGGACTGCAAGAGCCGTTCTTTTCACGCGACACGACATATCTTCAAATGCTAGAAGCGGCTGGTAGTTTACTGTATACTTAGGGTCGATTTGTAATTCCAAATTATTAATTTGGTCTAATATCTTTTCGTAATCTGTCCGCAAAGAATCCACCGTTTCTATTTCACATAAAAACGTTTCCCGCACTGCTTCTATGTTAACGTTCTTTATGTGATCACTAATACATTGTACACGTGAGAAGAGTATGTCCCTCTTGACGTAAAGAGTTTTAAGTTTAATTTCATTTCCACTAACTGCCATTTTAAATTACTAGAATTAATATTAGATTAATCACAATTAATCGCACAACGCTGGAGGATGGACGCAATGTAATACAACTATATCTCACAACACTATTTTCTTATTGTGCCGTATTATGTCGTTAAATTGAACACCTTTACAACGAGCCGAGGTGACGCGTGTCGGTCGCTAAACTCACACTGGTTTTTTTTACAAACTGTCAGATACACCGAATGACCGTGCGGAACTAAACTATTTTGTAAGAATGATTCTATTTGCGAATAAGTAACCAAAGTTTAAATTTAAACTAAACAAACACTATTTAAATCTATTCAATATTAAATTAGAGTGCATTGTCTAAGGAATTAATCTAACAATTCGATGATTGAATGGACGGTGAGGCTATAAGCACCAGTCCAAATCCGGCTGAATGACCAGAAAATGGTTGAGCGGCGGGCCTATTCCCCGGTCGAGCCTTTACCCTAGTACGCGAGATGTTACACTATGTGGACTGTATACGCGGATGATGCTTAAACTAGATGGCGGATTTGGCACGTGGTTCCCCAACAATGCACTCGTTCTTCCAAGAAAACCCATTGCTTGCCAATGGTTATGAAGGAACCCATGCTTGACCACATTAGGAGGAATGACTTGGGGCGGATGAACTAATAAAACACAAATTTAAGCAGGGTAACGTATATAAGGAATCACACTTACCGGGGTGTTACTTCGATGCGGCTTGGATGCTTTGCTGCTGCGTTGCGACTTCTGGCGGATCTCCTGGGGCCCCAGAGATGCGGTCCTGGTCGATGGTGCGATGGAAGAGAGCGGTGCGCGACTATATCTCACACGAGGTGAGGCGGTTACTCCTGGAGCTCGACTGCTCTAGGCTAATGCGGTTGAACTAGCGGTACGCGTGGGCACACCCCTCTAGGACACGACTGTCCTACGCGGTGTGGTTCCAACTGGCGGCCGAAAGGAAGAGATCGCACGAGGGCTGTGCGCGCACTTATATTGATTCGGTCCTTCTCTCTTCTAATTGGTTGCGAGAATCACGTGAAATTCTAGAACTTTCTTCTTTCCCCTCTCACCCCCACAACCCCGGTGTGTCGGAGGGACCATAGGTCATGGAAAGGACAAAACTCTTGGCAAGCCTACCTTTGAATAAAATAAAATACGAATAGTTTTCCGGGCAACCACAATGCAATTATCTAACTTCTAGATTACGTATCGCATAATTTAAAATATAGAGAGGGGAACTGTTTAAGAAATGCGAAAATAAACTTTAATTTACTTTTTTTAGTATTATGAACTAATATTAAGAACAAATTATTAGATCTCATTAACAATGATATGATATTGTTTGAATAATCGAACGATTTCGTTGATTACTATAGTTGTTGTCTAAGCTACTTACTTCCCTGTCTGCGAAATAGACACAATAGTTAAACAATCGAAATGTTCATATATGACTCATGGGACAGTGAAATGGTTAAACTGAAGTGACTGTACCACTTTAGTGCACGTCACGTTTTTCTAATGTTTATTATTTTCTTATTTGAAAGTTTTGTACCGTTTTTATGCCTAATGGCCACGAATTCCCAGGTGGGTGGATACAACTCCGAGGAAAAATTACTTGATTTTATTTTGCTCCTCGTAAATATCAATCTTTCTTATTTCGTGTTATTCGCGGGCCTATATTCTTTAAGGTTTCTGATCATTACTGAAAATGAACAGTGTGGTTCACACAACGTATCCTAGATGATTCCTTTTGTTACCTTTTCTTTGACGTAATAAATCAAATTTATTAATGTATGTATTTTTTTCATTAAGTTATAAATTTGTAAATCAATGGTCTGCGCCAAAATAAATTTTAAAAAACTTATAACTCCAGCATAGCGTCAACACTTTCATGAATCGTCGCGCCTTGTCACTAGTAACTGCATAAAGCGCATTATTATCGATATTTGGTTTTATTTACACAATAAAGTTGACAAATGAGCACACAGTCCACCTGAACGTAAGTGGATTCTGTGGCCCATAGAAATCTATATTTATCCTCGACTCAGAATCAAAATGCAGATGCATTGTCACCCCTACGGACTAAGATGCAATGCGTCATATCCATATAAAAGGGTATCCGGTTCTCTACACTCACCATATGAAACACAGCAGCATTAAACTGCTTTTTACGATGATATTCTGTGATAGCGTGTTCCTTCCCGAGTCCTGGCAACCTATTCGTGCTACAACCAAAATATAACTGCAGCATGTCTCTCCCACGTGAAAAGCTTAGCTTATTTTTTTATAAATGTTTATGATATTACTTTAATATTATTATTATTTGTTTTATTACATTGACTTTAAGTTATGACAGCATAGAATATCGATATGTCAAAGATGGTCGTTTATCTACAGATTACTAATGGGCTTCCTTAGTAGTGAATATGAAAAAGTTAAAAATATAATAATGTAGAGATATACAGATTTGTTTTAGATTTATGAAACTATGTTTTTTAATATTTATCTGTATTATTGAGTTAGAAAACATAAATTATCCGAAGGAAGATGATACTTTCCATTTATTCTATTGATATCTTTCCTTTTAACTGAGTTTGTTGCATTCGTTATGCTATCAAAACAAGCGTATTTTTAAATCATTTTAAAATAAAACGAAAAAACAAAACCCGTAGGATAATTAGTGTATTATATTTTGAAACAAAAACGTAATGAACACGATGACTTTTTTGTATAGTTAAGGCGTTTTGCATTCGTAAATTATACATAAATAAACTTCCAAGAGTGGAACAACTTGTTTCATGTGGGATTCCTATTTCAAATTAGGATACATCATAAAATAAAAGCTCAAGTTGTACTTAAATATATATTTAATTTCTTTGATAAATTTTTAATCTATGGGATTATATAAAGGCTTAGATTTTTTTAAACACACACAATACCATCTACACCATCTGGATGCTTGGCGTTTCACCACTGTATATTTTACCAGGAATTTTCTTTCTTGTACGACCCTCTGTGAAATTGTTTACCACCGACTATTTTCCCGACCAATGCGACTTAGGGACCTTCAAGAAAATAGCTTACTCCTATCTGAAAGACCGACAATGCACCTACATTTCTCGTGGCGTTGCAGTTGTTTATGGGCGGCAGTAGTCACCATCAGATAAGCCACATGCTCGTTTGCCCCCTGTTCTATAAAAAAATAAAAAAAGATTTATTTAATAACTTTGACCAACTTCTGGTCATTCATTATTAAAAAAAAATTAAGAAAAGTCTTCACTAGATTAAAATCTAAACTGTTAATGTGATTACTTTTTTTCGCACTGGCTTGATAATTTTTGTATAATTTGTCCGGACATGACTTATTAGTGGCTTGTATTTACCATACCAATTTTGTTTAGTAGTAAACACTTGTCTATTTTTTTCCGTTGTAGCTTGAACGTGGTCTTCGTCATTCGAGACTTTCGATGCTATCGTCTCCAAGTGTTTCCTTAACATAATTTCGAGGTTTGATAGTTTTATGTTCTTTTTCTTCAAAGGAACGTTGTATTTCTTGGACTTCGCTTTGCTGGTCCATTCTTTTCTTGGAAAACGCTTCTTCTGTGGTTTTGATACCTCAACTTTTACTTTGTACTTTACTGTTACATTTGCCTTTTTTGCCAAGTCGCTTATGTCATTTAAGTATTTTTTGAATTCAGCTTCGGCGGCATTTCCACCTTTTATTTCGAACCGTTTCGGTATCTCACTTAAGTGACCCATTTGTGTTTGAAACTCATGGTGTTGTGCTGAAAAGATTACAGTTAAATACTAATAGCATGAGAAATAATAATCAGAACTGTGTGAACAACATTGCACCGTAAAAGAAATAACTTCATCATCATCATCTTCACTACGACTCTTCACAGGTCCACGGCTAATCATATAGCTCCACTTGTTGCCACATTTAGCAAGCGGGGACTATAAAGAGAGATGAGATTCTATCAAATACTTTTGCATTTGTGTGGAGAAAAATGTTTTATCTTTTTTATTTTAAAGAAATTTCCGTAAGGATTTATTTTATTTTGTTAAAGATTTTTCCCAACACCTATTTATAAAATTGGATAGTAAGTGCTCACTTAAAGAATGAAGATGTTATACCTGTCGCCATTTTCAACTTGCGACGGAAATTTGGAATAGTAATTGAAAACAATTAAAAATATTATCTAAATTAAAAGAAGCTCATAATAATAATAAAGCTGATTTCTAAGTTATGGTTTCGTACAGATAAGAGTAGTAGACTAATATGCACCTCACCTGATGGTTAGTGGATATTGCGGTCCTTTGATATCTTTCATTGATTAAGAAACGAAATACAGATACATTTTTACCCTGAGGAGTTAGCTTTGGGGTAAAAATGTATCTGTATGTTAGGCTTCGTAGCTTAGAGGCTAAACGCTCGCTGTGAATATCACAGCACCTGAGTCACCCAGTTTCGATTCCGCCGAGACCGAATTAAATGGTTGATTTCAGTTTTGAGTGCTAATTTGCAATATAAAATGCGGTAAATGAAAACATTGTTTAGAACGTGTATATCTGGAAAATGAAATATTTCGTGGACACATCGAAGCAACACGATATACATAGTGCTCTAAAACTCTCTCAAATTTAAGAGGATGCCTGTGCGCAGCGATGAGCGTATGGGGTATATAATGTGACATTACAACATTTATTACCCTTAGGACTACTTGAATATTACAATTATTATACTACAGAATTCATCGTTGTCCAGTGATCTCCACGTGATATGCTATCGGTAGTCGTATAGAGCCAACTTATTCAAACTGAAGTCACATATAGCTGAAGGGCTCCCCACATACTATTGCCAAATCAAATAAACGAAATACAAAAATAAAAATATTTTTCACAATAGAAAATAACATACAAATTTAACTCACCTCCAGAACAAATCTGAACACAAACAAAACTCGTAACAAATGTTAGCGATTTTAAATTCATATTTTTATTTCTATTTCAGTGCATATTCCTTCTATTGCTACGAATCTCACGAATTAGTAATGATTTATTCAGCCACAGGTGGCTTATATCGCGAGTTACGTAGAAAAAAGGTACAAATCGGAAACAATACCATTTGTTTCATTGAGCGAGAGTAGATTAACACTACGATTGCCGGCGGATTTAAAAAATAGTTTTAGCTATAAATCTTTATATTTATTTCGAGAGTATACAATTAAATTTAAAGTGTTTAACAAATTAAAACAAAATAATATGTTCATGCATTTAAAAAATAGATTTGAGTTTTCAACATGAAACTGGTAAAAGGTTGGTAGCCGCATTTTTCTTTTCTTAGTTATCAGAAAGATATACACAACACTTTGAAATTCAACGCATAACCAATATTCTTGTGCACAAGGAAAGATTAACATAAGAATATATACAAGAGTAAAAAATATATAAGATTATGAATATGTAATATTACAATAGCCAATGAAGAAGAAATTTAAGTTGATTCTAGACCGTGAATCGAGCGTTAATTAACTCAAAATTTATTTTTATTCTAATATAATGTAAATAAAATTATTAAACCATACCCTGGTAGAGTTTAGTCTACATTTAAGATGGTTTTCTCGTAATTGCCACGCATGACTATTGGATTGGCGAACACATTTAGTTGCCGGCGCATTACCCGTACTAATAGTTTAAGTCCTGAATAAAGGTTGTTGTTATATATTTCGTTGTTAACAACCTTTATTCAAAGGGTTTCTAATGAAGGAAGACGTGTCGTGCAGTGGAGACTGCGTTTAGGAAAATGTCACGTAGGATGCCAACAGACCAGATGTAGTGACGATCTGCATGCGATTGACTGACAACAATTGAATACGTGAAGTCGATATAAAAAATCATTGTTATTGGAATCGTTTTGTCATAAAGCCGTAAGTTGTGGTAGCTCGAGGGGAGAGGGCACTAAGCGATGCGAGCAATTCACACTCGTTCTCCACCAGTAACAATAATATTGTTAATTGTTATCTTAAGTATTGATTAACCACGTTCTCAGCGGGGAAGGATGCCGACAGTCAACTCTTGTCATCACAGGGCGCCCCACGATTTCTCAAAACCCCCCGCCCCCCACCGGGAGCCGACCTCTTGCAGACATATAACCTCTTCTCCCCTTTTCCTTCCGCTTTGCGCCGCCAAAGGTCTAGGGGCCCCTTTTCAAACGCCCATTTGCAACTTTTTTCTATGGTGTCTCATCTTGCATACCATATTTATCTCTTATCACGCAATTTCTCACCCTGTCATTCAGATTCAACCCTAGCATACTCCTTAAAGATCGCATTTCTACAGCATTTATTCTACTTTCGTGTTTCTTCTGCCACACCCACCTTTCATTACCATACATTAAAGTAGGGACTAACACAGCATTATGAATTACCATACGTGCCTTTTTTGACTCATTCTGATTCTTCATAATAGAGTGTAGTGCCCCGTTCACTCTGTTCCCTGGGGGATGAGTCGCTCGCGTCCGTAGGCTTCGACCACCTAACCTTAGGCCCACCCTACATGTGTCCCCCGGGTGGTGCTAAACGAGCGATAAAGCCGAGGGTATTGTTCTATAGACTATAATAGGTATTTTCCATTACTTTTACTGTCATAAACGCTAAGCCTGGGAATTTTTGTAACAAATTTAATGTTATATTTATACTAACGTAGCTTTAGGTGAACATTAGTCCCAAAATTATAGAATCGTAAGATACAAATATACAAGTATAATTATTATTTCATATTTACCTCATTTCATCTCGATGTATGCTAAAACAAACTGTGGCAGATTAACTGTTGTATAATGATCAAATACTTTAACACTACTCAATTTTGAGATGTCATCAAGCCTCGTGGGGTCACAAGTGATATAGACAGCACGAGACCTTGGCGTTTGAGTATTTGGGCGTATACATATTCTAAAAGCGACAAATGAAATAAAAATAGAATAATGAAAGTATGAAAAAAATAAAAGCTGTATTCACTACGAGCGTTTAATGCTACAAATTATAAATGAGTAAACATATAATGAGATTTTAATACAATCAATATTTCTTACACGCACAGCAGTGAAAAGGTTATGACGGTGAAAGGTTATAAAAATCATCGGCAATTCACATCCCAAACGTAGCGATTACATCATTGCCTTATAACGTGGAAGAGGTATATGTCCATAAGAACACAGTTCAGTCCAGTCAAGAGTAGTTGGATACGTTAAGTGATTCTGTCAACTTCCATATTAGTTCTCATATCTCTGTCACTTCCTACATAGTGTTACGGCGTCTTATTACTAATAATATAATTCGTCCGTAATAATGTAAGCAATTAAAATGTATTAATAAGCACAAAGTTAAAGAACATTCATTTCAAACATTAAGTATTATAAAAAAAGTAAAAGATTTTTAAAGACATTAAAAGTCTTTAAAAATTCATTAAATTTCAGTTTAAAAATTTCTGAGTTATTGAAGGTGTTTTTATAATGACGAAGCATGTTATTGTGTTGCTGAAGCGTGTTTGTTCTGATTGCTTTTATTGGGGATCTACCAAAGACATATATATGGGGTGGTTAGGTAGCCGACAACTAAGGTACTATTACACAATGTAGATTCCTGTATTAACTTGCTCGTGGAAATCGGACACCCATACCGATAGTGGGCGGCGTTTTAGTGCATAGCGTTATGATGCGTCGGCTATCTTCCGGATTAGGGAGAGTGTGTTTGGAAGTACTTTTAAGTGCAACAAGCATACTCTAATACTAATAATAAATATAATTGTAATGCAATAGCTCTAGGATATGTGGATTTTTGGTTACTGGCGTCTTAATAGCATGCTACTATGACACGTTGGTGCTATTTTTAATATAACAACAGTACCAATTTTGTTGCCAAAGTCAATAAGAATCATGTATGAGAGAGCGCCATCCGTATGATAGTTGCATTAATGCTTACTGCTACTTATGTTATTGCATCTTGTGATGGATCTACCGGTTTGCTGCGCCTGATTCGAAACATTTTGAGTCTATGTAAGTTCCAAAATTAAGATATTATTTTTATTTTATTTAATCAAGCCGTTTAGATTACAGAGAATATCAAAGAAATACACATACTCGTACACACGTATAAACACGCTCTCGAAAATTATTACCCTCCTTCTGTGGTAGTCTCTTAAAAAAGGAGTCACTATCTATTAAACATAATATTTTATTGAAACTTGCTATGCCCGAAGTAACACTATAGTGCAATAATATGCCTATGGGACATTATATCCACTTACCATCAAGTTCGCTTACGCTCCTCCCATCTATATTATATACAAAAATAAACTAACTAACTAAACTAAACTAAACTAATGCAAATTACGTGACCAGGCTAATAAGTATTGATTTTTCTCAAAGATCTTTCTAAAGGTCGTTTGTTATATTTATAGCGTGATCGCCTCAGTTAGAACCCTTATTTACGTTGTTTTTGTTTAGTAACATAGTTCGTTCAGATGTCTCCTTTTCTCCTATCTTTATTCCTCATAATTATTGTAAGCTAAAGAACCCCGTTCACGAAAAAAGTGCTCATATAAGTTAAAAGCGTTAAATCGTCCATATTCCACTCGTATCAGTTTCACATCAATCAATTTTTTATAATTAATCCCTTTCCGCTTGGAAATAGCTCACAATATTTGTATAAAAATACCTAATACAAGGGCTTCGCTCTCTAACATTTAAAAAAATGTGGAGGAGGCACCCGGCTTCTCACACGCCGTGTGTGTTGAGTGCTAACCAACCAACGCACTCCCCTCGAAGAGGGACGTAAACATGGAAACTGGATTGTAGTCCACAGCAAAATTACTGGCGAACCAGTACAAGAGGGCTTGACCGCTTGGTAGTACGTAAGCACAAACATCGACCGAAGTCGCACATGTCATTACGTGTAAACGCTATTTAGAATGCGATCAAATCCAGCAACATTGAATGTATGTCACACGGTTTATTACACATTGGTCATATAAAGCCCTCCGTGAGCGCCACCACTTTCCATACCACCGCTCCTACAGACATGATGTAAATGTAAGGCATCAACTACGGCTTCTGGCCGCAGAGCGTCTCATGAGCTTACCGCACACCTCATGGGAATGGAGTCACACCTTGAGCGGCTTTTGGCCGCATCCTTGAGAATCACCCCCCTCATAACACCACCTACATGAGGTCGACACATATGCTCAATCATACAATACAACGGTAGATATAGCCGAAAGGAAGTTATTACATAATAACAATAATTCGCCATCAGAAAGGGTTTGAGTAACTGACGTTGAGTATATGCATTTTTCTATCATATTTGTCTTACACACCAACAATTTGCCTTCAATCGCTCAAAGGTGTGAAATTAGCACATATACTTTATTGTTGTTTTAATAAACATCATGAAGGTTAGAAAGTCTGCAGCCCCGTGATGAAGGGACCAAACTTGGTCATAGCTACTTAGGTGTGAGTCAAACTAACACGCAGAGAACGCCATTGAGAAGAATGACCTGCCAAACCACCACCATCCCAAGGTCCTCCATACGATCCCAGCAAACATCACCACTCGCATACCTCCAACCACCAGAATCACATGATGTGTCGAATCAGGCGCAGCATACCCGCATATCCATGACAAGACGCAATAATGCAAGTACCAGTAAGCATTAATGCAACTATCATTTTCATTAATTTTGAGACTTACATAGCTTAAATAATTTGTATTTACTCCGTGGATCGCTAGCACTTCACTTGTGAGCCATGGAAGTGAATGACTGGGAATGAATAGGCGCAAGGGACTTCTTGTCACATATAAATCTAGCCGTACTATACAGAACTTTGAAAAAAGCTATGAATCGCTACAATCAGGTGGTGAGGTCTGCTTACGCCCATATTTTCATGGTTTCCTAAACAATTTTTCGCAATCAGAGATATGGAAGTTTATTCACTCTCTTGGTTTTAGTATAACTAAAAAGCAAGTAATTTTATATACTATCACATTAAATGACCTCAATTCACATCTGCTTGTCTTCCACGTCACTTTAAAATGATAATTATTTCGAATATTACTCCTTTAGCATCTCCGCATGTCTCTTTATACGGTCATTGAGGAGGATGCTTTAAAATTATTAACAAACTTAATTTACAACATAGGGCGCACCATCATATTGAGTTTCAGAAAATATTGTACCAATTTTAACATCCATCATAAACCGCTCGTTGGTTACTGGGGACTTTCCATAAAACTGGTAAAAGGCCTTTGTTCTCCCTCTTTCGAAAATCTCTGTTTTTAGTGCTCTCAACCACTTTCGGCCTATGTCCATTATGCCGGTTTTATCAAAAGGCTTAGAAGCTGTAGCGCACAAACAAATACAAACATACTTAACTAAAAGTAACTTTTACTTTTTAAATTAACAGCAGTCGGGGTGTTGACCCAGAAATAGCACCACAACCGCACTTTTAAAAATAACGGAGGATGTGCATGATAGCATTTAGTTTGAAAAGTTGAAGGTGTTAGCTTTAATCGATTCTTTTAACGTCTTTGATATTCTCATCGCCATCTTGTCCTATAGAAGTTTTTTCTTATCATCACGCAAGCATGAGCCCGGCGAGCATGAGCCAGGGTATCACACACCCTGATAAAATTTCAAGGTGGTGTATTTTTTAAAATCCTCGCCTGGAAACTCTAACTCGCTCAGTAGCTGGAGTGCTGGGCGCGTGGGGCGGGTTAGTGGCGTAATCGCAGTGTGGCGTGGGACACCGGCCGTTATATTCGTGGGCAAACCTGTCTCGGGTATGTTATACCCTGCCTCATTTTTGACGTATTTTTTTTACGTAATGATTTGATCATGAATTATGATTGTTTTATTAGTTTTTTCTTTGATGATTTTAGTATATAAATTTGTTGTTTATTCATTTATACCGTGTTATGTTAGTCGCAACAGTAAACGATGGGCTACGACTTTATTCTATGGTGTCTTGAACATGGCAGCTATCAATGCTTGCATTATATTTATATCGAGCAAACAAAAACGTCACAATCAAGAGAACGGAATTCATTCGTAATTTTATTTTTTTCGTGATTAATAATTTTTTTTAATTCGTGATTTACGAACACCTACATTCATGAAAATCAAAAAAGCATATTCTAAGCTACATCCGCCAGCGAATCTTAAAACAGTTCGGTGAGCCCTCGCCTAGATATATGAATATACGCGGGCGATATGTCAGATGTCAGGATTGTCCATACAAGAAGGATAGAAAAACCAAATATTCCTGCAATGCTTGTGCCAACCCCATATGTATGGAGCACGCAAAATTTATTTCTGAAAATTGTGCTGATCTCGACAGTGGTGATTAATCATAATTTTTAATTAAAAAAAAATTAATAAGTGTTTTACAAGGCGGATCTCACTATGTTTTAATTTTAAGTTTATTTACACTCCAAAGAATAATATTTTTGTTAAATTATAAATTTTTGTAAGTCCTTAAACTTTTGTTTCTTTAATTACAAAGTTTATGAAAAACATGATTATATAATAATAATTTCACAATTAGGAACTTGTTTCATTTAATTCTATTAAATCATTCATTATTTTTCATAATAAAATCATCAAAGTAAAAATAATAATAATAAGAACTTAAATATGATACATTAAATTATGGGTATGTCCCACCATGCCACATTCTCGATGTAACTTTTTTTAACCTCATGTTCGCCGGGTTAAGTATTCTCCTATCTTCATGGTCACCGGCAGGCAGTTCATGTCGACGGTATAATTTACGATTGTTGCGACATAACTACTGGTGTTCCACAAGCTGGAACGCTCTCTCCATTACTTTTCTCTATATTTATTAATATTATTACTTGAAAACTTTGTGCCTCCTAACATCTGTCTATAAACATAGGATTACAATGCACATATAGGATTGCAACTGTATGCTCATGCCGATGTTTCTAACGTGAATAATGCTGTAGTTGTGAATAACTCCGATCTTAGTTGGGTTTTTTTTTTGGTCAAGAACGTATGGGGCTATTGTTGATCCCAGCAAATGCTGGGATTAGCAATGATCCTGTACTAACTTAGGCAGCGCAAGTCAATTATCTAAACTTAGCACACAACGTACGTTAACACAACGTTAGATCCACAGAGTAGTAATGGCGAGGTAATTCCGTTCTTCACTTATGTTAAGGATTTGAGATTAATCTCACATTGTTATCTTACTTGGCGTATTCATGTTGAGAAAATTAGTTGTAAAGTTTTTGCTACTTTGAGACAACTGTGCAGATTTAAAAATATTTTATGTCGCCTGGTAGAAAGAAACTGCTTATTCAATCTCGTATTCTTCCTGGTTAATTCTGTTGATGTATTGTATTGACTATGTATTGTATTACTTAGACACAAACAATTATTTAGCCAATAAATGGGATCGACTTCTCAACAGCTGTATCCGTTTGGTTTTCGGTCTTTGAAAGTATAACCACGGTTCTTTCTATTCCAAATCCTTCACCGCTGCAGCTGTATGTTTCTGGAATACGCGATAGAAAATCCCCTAACAAGTGAGTTTTTATAACAAAAGTAAAAGAACATTACATTGGCTCATCTGACACAAAAATATATGTATACAGTAATTTAAAAAAAGTTTGACACCAATGAAAGCATTAAATATAAAGTAAAGAGTATATTCTTCCTAAGCAAGGTTTTAATAAACCTGTCTGCGAGAGAGTAAATCTTTTCAAATAGTCGTAAACGTACGACTTTACGACGCGTTTATCGCAATAATAATAATATAAATTAAAATCTTTAAGACCATCAGCGTAATTAAGATAGTACTTATAATAAGTTTATGGGCCATTTTATTTGATAGGGGTTATTAGCTTCTGGCACTTTGTTTTTATCATCTTGCCATTTTCTGTTTTATCAGTAATGAATTTAATAAATGAACATTCATGAAACATTTACTTAACATAATTATGTCATTAAAAGTATAATTGCATTATCAACAGGATTATTCAAGATATAATTAGATTTCCAAATTCCACTTTGGTCAGATCACCAAGTATATTTGTATACGTTCTACTGTTGTCTTAAACTCAATGACTTTAAAGTTGGAGAAATCAGTAGATAAGTCACGGCCGCGCTCAACTCTCTAAACATATTTAGAAATTACCTTCCTATCAAAACAAAGATCTACCTAGTTCGAGTTCTTACTGACTAGCAAAGAATGCTCATAGCATTAAGTCCGCTTATACCTGTTCATATGATCATTAAATTAGTAAATTAATGAGTAAATGAATTTTAACTTTCGATAGCTCAAAAATGGTAATTTTTACAAGGAAGGTTATTTTTTCTTTCTTATGCTAGTAATGTGAGAAACCAGAATATCAGCCACCTGTACTATGATGGTAATTTAATTAGGCATTGGAGATTATATATACCGGGTATTTTTGAAACTATCCCGAAATCGAAGACAGACAACAGTACTGAGATGACCTTTGATGAAGAGACCTTTGATGATGGGACAAAAACAAAATCAATCCCGATAAAAAAATATCATTTTTTACAACGTTTAATTAGCATTATTTACTCGCTATCATGTAAAGTACGTACAGTACAGCTAAATGAAACTATAATTTCATTAAAAAAAACATGAAAATACCGAAACATAAAACCAGCAGTGATATTTAAATGTGTTAAATCTAGCTGACCAGGGTCATTGGACGCGCGACGCTGAATCCGCTCGGCCTATTATTTAGCCTATTATTATATTTCTTATTCTATTGTCCCTATTCCCACACTTATATGGAATCATCCCTTAAATAACTTATGGAATTTTTAAAATATGTTTAAAATTGAAGATGATACATACAAAAAGACAAACTCTAATTGAGAAAGTGAATGAAAAATAGGAGAAGCAGCTTCCTATTTTTAGCCATTTAAAAATTAGGCATTTATCTCTTTGCAAAAAGAAAAATAAAATATTTTTATGATTGGAAAATGGTTAGCTTACCATGTACGAATATCTAATAAAACAAAAACCCTTTTAGCGATCCGAGTGTACAGTAACACGAGTGTTCTGCTGGAATAGTGATTCCTCAAATTTCCCTCACGCTTTCCATTAAGTGACTTTCGATGGAACATATTGCTGTGTCGACCTTTTCAGGAGCCGGAGGGTGGTTTTTACATTTTTTCCTACAAATTCGGCTTTATGTTAGCGGTAATATGAATTTTCAACCTTTCTGACCGCAGAATTTTGCACTCATGTTCAGTTTTTATTAGTCCCCTGAAGTTTTTGAATCATACCATATTTTTTCTTTTTGAGGCACACGTTTTTGAATTTTTTAAAAACGTGTCCCTTATGTGTTTTTTGGCAAATCACGATTATTTTTGTCTATATATAATTGAAGAAAAATCTGGTTGAACTGTTGGTCTCTGGCTGGTTTAAATATATATATTTAAGCTACTATACTGTGATACGTTTTTGTTATTTTGATTAATAACTTTACCAATTTTGTTGACAATGTCGATAGGGATCATGTGGGTACGTTGTGAGGGGCGCCATTTCATATGTGGATGTGCTGCGTCTGATTCAACGCATCTAGTCGTTTTGGTTGTTAAATTTATGCGGGTGAGTATATCTGCTGGGATTCTATGGGATAGGTTGGTATGGTGTAAGCCCGACGATAATCGTATTGATGCTTCTTGCGTTTTGTTTTATAGTTAGGCGGGTCATTATTCTCAGTGGTGCCTGCTGCGTCTAGGTTTGACTCACACCTGAGTAGCTTTGCCCAATACGGGTCCCTTTATGACAGGGCTGCAGACTGTCTAACCTCCATGATGTTTAATATTTGGTGGGTAGAAAACAACTTGTTGGTGGGTAAGACTAACATAATCGAAGGACTCATATGCCCAACGTCAGTGACACAGACCATCTCTGATGGCTGAGTTATTATTTTATAATTGTCTTTGGATATATGTGCTATTGTATTGATTAGTGCAGCATGTGTGTAAACCCCATGATGGTGGTAGCTGGAGAGAGGAGAATCTCAAGGCCCTGACCGAAAACCAAGTATGTGGTAGATATATGACACGCCTGCAGCTAGAAGCTATGCTGACCATGCAATCGATGGTGATGTGTTATATTTACATCACATCTGCAGGAGTGGTGGTCTGGCCAGTGGTGGCACACAAGGAAGGCTTTTAAGGCCAGTGTGCCTTTTATTTCAACGTGTGACTAAACCATGTGAGTTACATTTACTGTGGCTCGATTTGATCGTATTCTGTATGGTGGTGACACGCTTTGACATGTGCAACTTCGGTCGAAGTTTTTCCTTGCGCACTACCAAGAGGCCAAGCCCTCTTTTATTGATTCGCCAGTTGTTTTTCTATGAACTATGGTCTAGTCTCAAACTTCTTGTCCCTCTTCGGAGGAGCTTAAATTAATATTATTAAGAGTAAACGCTCGTGAATAAAACAGATACTTTTACTTAAGATTTGCAATGCGTATTAATACAAAAAGTCGAAAGATTTTTTTATCATCGCCGTCCGCAAAAAAATTATATTAATATTATTTATTACAATGAATTTCCGCAAAGTGACGCCTGATTCTAACAATTAGAATTTTCTTCAACTGACATCACCAAAGCAAATCAGTCTTTAAAAAAAGATATTATTTCAACATTAAATAAGAAATTATAACAAACACACATACACTCACGTACTCTCCTCTTTTCTCCTCTCACAACCCCCCCACGCACACGCACACGCTCACGCTCACGCACACGCCCACGCACACGCACACGCACACGCACACGCACACGCACACGCACACGCACACGCACACGTACACGCACACGCACACGTACACGCACACGCACACGCACACGACACGCGCCACACACGCGCACACGCACACTCACACACACACACACACACACACACACACACACACGCACACGCACACGCACACGCACACCACACACACCACACCACACCACACGTACACACACGTACACCACACACACACACACACACACACACACACACGCACGCACGCACGCACGCAAATCTCTATATCATATGTGATGTTAATTTCATTTATGTTATTTATTATTGTATAGTCAGACAGTTGTGTAATATCTTATTTTTGTCTCCGCTTATTTACTCTTTCTTTTTTGTAAAATTTATTTTTGAAATAACTTTAATGTATCCAAGTACTTTATAATTTATAATATTATTAATTTGTAATATTGTTGATTGTAATATTATTTATTCTAAACTATAACAAGGGATAGTTTCACTTAAGAACCTGTTATTGCCATTATGGATTATCTGAGAAGTTCTGTTAATATTTATAACGTGCTTTTGGTTTTATGATCAATAAAGAAAAAAAAATTGAATTGAGCAAAAAGCTTTGAAAACTGCGAGATCATCTGAACTTTCAGACAGAATGAACGTTTTACGTTGGCTGGCTGTTTTTAAAGACCAGACACCATGGCGATTACCCGACTTATTGAAAATGATACAAGGGTTTCATTAGGTTTATCAAATACTCTTGTTTCACGCAAGGATAATTTGAGAGCATATTCTGACGTTTTAATTAAATCTTTATATTCATATTTTAAAAAACTTTTTAAAAGACATTTTTTATTTATTTATTAAGAGAACGTATCAAGTTTTGTTAAAAGGAAATTACTATTGCTAGACCGACCTATCCAGTTACAATTGAATTTATATATGAAAACGAGTAATAGAATTCAATCTAACACAAGTATTATAAGACTAAATTGTCTTATAATATTTGTGTTAGATTCATAATATTTGAACACAAAATATAACATTTACATTTTAGCTATCGAATGCACGTCGATATTCACCTTCTTCTTTTCAGTCTTTCAGTCATCTTTTCTCACATTCATGTTTATAGTATTTGTTGAATTGTTCCTAAGAGTATAATTTTGAAAAAGTTTCCTTTTTTACATATATTTGTGCCTAGTGACATGTAACCCAGGTTTGTAAAAGAAACCACTAATCTAAGTCATATTAAAAAATACTGTAACTATTTTTATATGAGAGAACTTGTTATCTAAAGAAGTAAAATGAGGATCATTTATAATTATTATTTTAAGATTTACTTTTTTCAAGGTTAATTAAGTTATATGTACCTATTTAAGACAATATAATAACCTTAGGGACTTTGGGACCGAATATATGTGGTAAGAGTATTAGACTAGGAAATCCCTTTGCAGTAAATTGTTCTTGCAAAAACATTAATTAGTGGTTTTGAAGCTTCGAATGAATGGACTTGCATTGAATAAGAGAAAGTATGTCTAAGTTAATAATCAGGCACTGCAACGAATCTTGCATCATTAACAATTTCCTATATAATTACAACTGAGGGGGAAAAGGAAGACCACAGAACTAGATTTTATATAAATTAAAACAACCTTCTTGCTAATTTCTACTCCCAAGCAACAGTGTTCCGATCTAAATGGCAGTGCTGGATTAACCACGTAGCAAGAGTTGCAATTGCTACAGGCCCAGTGCAAAAGGGACCCCGCGTATCCAAGCGTCCCATCATAGCCTAAGCGGACTTTTTAAGTAAAGCCTGTTAAGATGGTATATTCAATTTAATTAATGTCAAATAAATTTGAAATGTTGCAAATAATAATCAATAACCGATTATTTCGTAGGCGCAAATAAAACACAGAATTTCATACAGTAAACGCACAAATTTCTACGCCCAACACGCCAAATGACTCGGTTCTCATACTTACAAATCATGCAGGAAAATCTGTTTACGACTTTGCCTTGGCATATGCTAATCTGAAACAATCTGGTCTGACAGAACTGGTCACTTTGCCTACGCAGATTCCAAATGTGGGGGATAATATATTCCCTGTTAGACCTTCTGCTGACTTCCGGACGACTATACATTCTCTGTGTCTTGGCTCTTCGGATCATTTACTGATCCGGAGTAAAGTGTCCATAACTTGTTCATTGCAGACATAATCTGTAGGCTGCTACCACGGATAGAGATTGTATGTGGGCTTTTTTCATTCTACCCATGGGGGCGGATTATATTCTCGGTAGATGATCCGGAAAAATTCATTGCTGAGTCTGTTGCCGACGTGGTGCTTCTGGGGATGAAACTTTTGATCTCGTCACACATATTGCCTACCGGTGGCAGATCCTAGTATTGGTTTGAATGCTCCTGCAAAATTGCGACACGACAAAAGCAGAAGTCTAAGATAATGGTAGGCATTGGCTTACGCATCGGCGTCTCGGTTTGTCCATTCACCACTAGCGCACTCAAAAAGAAGTACAAATCTGCCTCCAGGTCCTTCAAAAGAGTTATCGCTAGGGCAAAGTCGGAGCACATTGGCAGAATTGGCGAGAAACTAGTTAAGCCTTCCTTTGAGAACTTGTGCGTTCTTATTCCTCGACAAGGATGCCCCAGTGGAATTTATGTAAACCATCATTACCATCTTTGCGCAAAAAGGATGACTTGGCCACGCCATAAATGAGGAATTCGATCTTTTAAGACCTCTTTTTTATCAAGCTCTAAGTCTCGAAGATGGGGGGACTATACCGTCATGCATCCCGCGCTCCGTGCCGGATGTGCAGTTTTACACATCGATCGGTGCGCAAAACACTCTTGTCACTGGACGTCTAAAAGTGGACCTGATGGAATCCCCTAAATTTTGGTGAAGACGTGTGCCCCAGAGTTGGCATGAGTTCTGTATTGCGTCATTTCCGGTTCTCTTAATCTATAGGTGTCGTTTCAGGCTGATAATACAGACTTAGTGCACACGATGCCAAAAACTGTGACCCCTCGGACCCGTCTAACTACAGGCCTATAGCTATCACCTCCTTTTTTTCTAAAGTAATGGAATCCACTATTAACTGCAAACTTAGGCGGACAATATGGTTTCCGTCCTGTTTGCTTAGTTGGTGGTCTTTTTATTTACCCGACTCACCCATAACCGATGGGCGGAGGTAGTCGAGACCAAAGGGGAGGCCGTGGTGTTTAGTTTTGACATATCGAAGGCCTTCTATCGGGTTTGGCACAAAGTGCTTCTTTCAAATTTTTCCTCTAATGGGCTTCCCGAGAAATTATGCAATGCAGTCACAAGTTTTCTTACAGATCAGAGTATTAAGGTCGTAGTCGCCGGTGCACCCTTCAACTCCAAGCCTGTGAATGCTGGTGATGCACAAGGCTGCGTGCTACTTGCATTTCATGCTAGTAATATTCATCGTGATTCTGACGACACTAATAGCGATGCTTTATACACCAGCCGTGCTAATATTTCTCGGGTACAAGTCGTTGAGTGTCGAAACAAACTTGTATCTCGAGTCTTTGTTGAACATATTCTGTGAATGGCGGTGACTAAAGTTTAATTTCGCAAAGACACAGGTTGCGCATTTACCGCAAAAATAACTCCTTTGTTTTATCTTCTCAATTTTAGGGCACTCCCCTCGTTACCTCTGCCAGCATCGGAATCTTTGGCGTCGACATTTCGAGAGACGTAAAGTTTCTTTAAACTGACATCAAACTTGGTGTGCTCAGTAGATCGAGACGGGATTTCACACTGGACTATCGCTTGCAGCTTTACAAAGAGCAGATTCGGCCTCATATAGAATACTGTTCTAATCTCCGGACCAGGGTACCCCAGTATCAGGTTATTAATTTCAGCTGCTAAATTACACCATGGTAAATTGTACACTAAGTCAAAAATCGAAATTCAATCCTCATTATCTCGATGGCTGGCGGTCTACTACTGTCCGATTTGATCATCTGTGGTATAGCCATTATTTATTTATTCATTTCTCTTTAATTAATTCGGTTTAACTGGTAAAACGGTACATTAACTAACACCTCAATCCCAATGAAAATCCCATGCAGTCGCATGCGTCCGGCAAATCCCGAGCGGTCGCATGCGACCGCACTCACCTGCAGCACTTAAAACCATTAAAACTTATATTTAAAGACGCTTGGCATTATAAAATCTATACAAAATTCTCTATATAAAAGTCAAATTTTACTCCATTACAAAAAGATTTTGATAATAAAAATAAAACATACCAAGCGAATGTCAGCAGCGTGAAAATTACTACTATTTCAATATTTATAACTCGAAATTATTTACGTAAAAAGATTAATTATATTCACACAAATACTTTCATTACAATTTTATAAAAAAAAATATACTAAAACACTAGAAAAATCCAAAAATCAACACAACAACATAAAAACGAAATGGCGTACGTAATGAACGTAAATTATAAATAAATATTCATAGACTTACTCACTTTTAATTGCGCTAGAGGATAGAAAATTTCATATTGATGTTAATACCAAACTTCTTCCTAGAAAAGTAGTCTCTAAATATATGTTTCAATGGTTTAAAGTGCTGTGGATGTGCGCGGTCGAATCCGATCGCTTGGATTTTGGCGGAATAGCGCCGCGATTGGATTCGACCGCTTGGGGACTGAGGAGTTAAAGACAACATATTCATTCTTATCGCTCAGAAATTTTCAGCCATTCTGCGGCATATAATATGGTTGTAACATAAATGGACACGCTTCAAACGAATATCAACGTGAAGCAGCAGCTTAATACTGCTCTGATTCGTATGGTGACTGACACCGGGGATCCGTTTTACTGGAATCGGGGTATTCTACTTATAAGTCCTCAGGTGTAACAACACATTCTGCATTTTAATTATAAATCGAGGATAGATATAGCGTCCACTTACTATTAGGTAAAGTATGTGCTCGTTTGTCACCCTTATTTTATAAAAACAAAACAATCTGCTGGGCTATGTCGGTAAAACGTACTATCTATGCATAACAACAAACAAGCTCAAATCCAACAATCGTGAACTATAAAATTATTCCAAAAGACGTTAAGAAAAGCCCTTTTTGTTCTATATTCCTATAACAATAATAAAAACAAATGTGAGTACAAGTGAATGTAGCGGAAAAATCGGTGGCCCCGCTGGCACAGATGCGGAGAACGATCTGAACGACAAATTGTTTTATCGAAAATTACTTTTAGAAGCAGAAGCCGGATAAATTCCCATTTTTATAATTGAAACAAACGCAAATAGTAAAGTTTTAGATTTTACGTGTCAGTTAACTAATCCTTTAAGTTTAATGAAACTCCATGCATATTTAAGTTGAGCGTGGTGAACTTTAAACAATCAAAACAATAAATCAAGTAATCTTAACTTACTTATATAAATCATGGAGCAATTTTCCGGTCAATTGGCACCCTTTATAACTTTTGGAATATAAGCTGTCGAATACTTAAAACTTCACTATTTGATCCGATTAATTGAACGTACTATTTGTATATGAGAGTACTTTAGAAAGTTAGTTCGTGCTTATGACAATTTTAGTTACAGAGTTTGCTTCATTTGTTTGTAAACTCATTAAAATATATAGGTGGTGTGAAGTGCCGTGTAGTGACGGCCACTACCACGTATCATCCCGTGGCAGCATCGTATCATCACACACTTGACAGAGGGATCCGAACCAGAAGATTGGCAGCAGGGTCTTCCTAACAACAACTAAATAATAAAAAAAACTGCGTTATCAAATCCGCTTGGCAAGCGTGGAAATTATGGTAATTATCTAAACTCCCCTTTGAGTCAATATATTGGGAAGGTCTATGTTTGACAATTGAATTTTAATAGGCTATAACGGTAAACAAAATCTTTACTTAATATATTATAGGTAATATTGCCTTTCCGGGTAGTGGTGGCATAAAATAATCCCACCACGAAAACCACGTTTTATCTCGTGGGTATCGTAAGATGGCCAGAACTAAAGATAATAAAAGTTGTGGTTGCTAATCTGCCAAACGCGGCAAATATAATAATAAAATAACACCCATATTTAAATTAGTAAGGCAGCGTTTCCACCTGCAATAAAATTTCGTGAAGAAGAGTCCGACAGTCTATCCGAGAGTAGTTTGCAGGTGTAAATTACGTAGCAAGTGCACTCACGACAAAGAATTTGCTCGTTTATCAAGAGTTTTCTGCGAGTAGTTGCGAGTGTATTAGATTTTACCAGCAAGTTTAAACATGTTCACATCGTTTAGAGACAGATCTCGCAGTTTATCGATCTGGTTTAGTATATCTCGCAAAATGTCGCACACAAATTCAATTAGGAATTCAGAGTAAATCATTATGAATGAACATCTTTGTGTTTATAAAATGCATTAGCCATATCTATCTCTTTTTCATCATCATCATTAAGGCCCTTCACAATTCCACTGCTGGACATAGGCCTCCCCAAAGTTATGCCACAAAGCATGATCCTGAGCCACCTGCACCATCGACTTCCTGCATGTCTTAACAGATCGTCTCTCCATCTAGTAGGGGGTCGCCCTACATTTTGCCTACGAATACGAGGATACCACTCGAGAATCTTTTTCCCCAACGGTTGTCGGTTCTTCGAGCTATATGGCCGGCCCATTGCCACTACATCTTGCTAATCCGTTAGGCTGTGTCTGTCATTCTAGATCTACTACGGATATCCTCATTTCTAAGTTTTTACCCAGAGAAACCTCGAGCATAGGCCTCTCGATAGCTCGTTAAGCGAATTTGAGCGTCCTCATACGGCCAGCAGTGAAAGACCACATCTCAGTTCCATACGTCATCACTGGCAACACGCACTGGTTGTATAGTCTTGTTTTCAGGTTTTGAAGTATATCTGACGAGAAGATGTATCGTAATTTCCCGGACGCTGCCCAGACGAATTGAATCCGTCGATTGATCTCTCGGTCGAAGTTGGACTTTCCTAGTTGAACTATTTGTCCCAGGTATACGTACTCGTCAACAACTTTGAGCTTAGCGCTCCCAACAACTACCAGCATATGTGTGACATGGTCAATAAACATCATCTTTGTTTTGCCCATGTTCATCTTAAGACCTATCCATTGGGAGACACTCATGGCCATTGAACATAGTGCTTAGGTCCTCCAGCGATTCTGCCATAAGGACTATATCGTCGGCAAATCGAAGGTGAGTGATGTGCTCGCCATTGATGTTAATACCGTATCCTTTCCAGTCCAGTAGCTGAAGCTGAAGAGTTTCGGGGATATAACTTCAACCTGTCTTAAACCTCTCTGGAGTTGCATAGGTTTCGAACTCTGGTTCTGTACTCGGATAGCCATCGTAGCCCTACTGTGCAAACACTTCAACACTTCGATATATCGACAGTCCACTTGGCACCGCTAATAGGAGTGTAGCCCCGATCAAATTTCGACGGAATCAAAGGCTTTCTCATAGTCCACATACGCCAGGCAAAGTGCCAGATTGCACTCTTTGGACTTCTGTATAATTTGACGAAAGGTATGTATGTAGTCCATGGTGCTAAAGCCTTTTCAGAAACCGGCTTGTTTGGGAGGCTGGAAGTCATCGAGTTCGCTTTAAGATGTAGCCAATCTTGTCTGTGACACCTCTGACGTATGGTAGTACAGCAGGCAAACGCGCGAATGTGGCTGGCTTCACTCAGTCACTGTGACGTAGGCTCTGAATCCTTCGTGCTCTCTGTTACAAAGAGCATGAGGGATCTGTGACAACAAACCCCTGGCCGCTGAGCTTCAGCACGTCAAGCAGGTTCTGCACGAGAACAAGCTTCGGGTCCCGCGCCTACGTTACAGTGACCGAGTGAAGCTGGCCACAGTCGAGCGTGTGCCTGCTGTACTATCATATGTCAGAGGTGTCACAGACAAGATTGACTACATTCTATTAGAACATTCTACAAGCCGCCGCAGAAGATTAGTCAGTTCTTACCATCTGTCAAGTGTCATATTACTCTACAATATGCAGGAATGTACAAGTTTGATTGTGATTGTGGTTTCTCATTTATAGGGCAAACAAAGAGATCAATTAGAGACGTGAGGACATTGAAATTAAAAAACATCCTAATTTCAATAGAGAAGGAGGCTGGGTACTACCACCTGCTTGGGACCCTATATCTTATAAAATTAAAACTAAACCCAAGCATACTGCCAGACTTCAAAACACAGTTAGTTCATTCTGCGTAGATTGTACCAAAGAAAATAATTAAAAAGCAGGTACTCTGGGTTAACTTTGACATCGGGACGTCAGTCACCTCAGTCCCTCCTAACCACGGGTGCTGGAAAGCACCCGAAACGTCGGGTATTAAAAATAAAATAAATAAAATGCGATAAAATTCGCAAAGTTCGCGTAAATATAGGAAATCATTAAGCTATATAATATTTATGTGTCGCAACTTCGAATACAAAAAATGAGGGTAGCTTTTTTCAGTAATATTTTTAAAATCAGCCGGGTTTCTTTTATTCATTTCACTTAATGCTTGTGCATAGACTTGGGTATTATAATCCTGTCCTGCACAGATGGCTAATTTCCGTGGAAGATAATTTTTTATAGAAAAGGGGTGACAAACGAGCACACAGTTCACCTGATGGTAAGTGGATGCTGTGGCCCATAGACATCTACATTTATCCTCGATTAAGAATCAAAACGCAGATGCGTTGTCACCCCTGAGGACTAAGATGGAATGCCTCATTTCCAGATAAAAATGGGTCTCCCGATCTCTACAATCAACATACGAAACAAAGCTGCTATTTTACGCTGGTATTGTATGAGAACGTGATCCTTCCCTGGTTAAGCCAACCCATTCGTGCTACAACTATACTATACAGCTGCACCATGGCTCTACCACGTATCAAACTGACTGATAATTCTCAACGAAGATGTGATTGGAGATTTAAAATCACCGTATGAATAAAAAAAACTAAAAATATTGCAGCAACGTATATTCTCAAAGTGATTAGAAAATCCACTACCCTATATCTAAGGAAATAAATCAAAAATAGGCAGCAGCATTTGCTTTTTAATTTTTAATTTTGTACCTATCCACATTTCTTAAACGGTTTATTTTTCAAATAAATATCTTTTTCTTTCAATCTTCTTTAATTTCCGTAATAACAAATTTATATAACAAAAACTCTAGTTACTAACACGCCTGCGAAGTGTGACAACTATTTAAAATGTGGGGGATAATGGCATGTGAGGAGGCATATGTTTTACAGTGGACGTCTGATAGACTGTAATAATGATGATAAATGTTGATGATTCACTTCTAGCTAGATAGTATACATATTATTTCTTTCATTTACTCTTAACGTGGCAGCCGCACCTAGATAAATTAAGATCTAAGCTATCTTCTATCATGGGTGCGCTGCAAGGTAACATTCGCTGTTTGCCAAAATCAGTGAGATATAGTATATACAACTCCATGATAAAACCTCTTCTAGACTACCGAATAGAGATGTGGGATATGGCGGCTAAAACAAATCTAAAGCAAATCGATATGTATATGTCAAAACCAAAATAATCAAACTACTATTCATTATCGCTATCTAACTCCCACCGAAAAAAATTACAAATAAACTCAATTAATGACACTATCGCAGATTTATAAATATAATACATGCATATTAGTACATAAATTATTAAATAAAGACATACACTCTAAAATAACTTTTACAAAGAAAGGACTTACACAAAAACGTATTACTAGACGACAAAATAACATTTGCCTAAGACAACCTCAAACTAACTACGGAAGAAAAAATATATTATACGAAGGAACAGAGTCATATAATTCTTTAATTAATTTTATTTTACCAATTATTTAAAATATAACCATTAACATAAAAATACCATCTAAATTGCTTGCAAATGTAAACAATGTGTAATTGCTATAGACTTCCTTTCAATAACGATACGTAATTGTACACCTACTTTTCTTATTACACACAACAAGTAAGAACATTGTGCGTATCCACTACTTAACTCTACTACTCCATACTTCATGTATTTAAAATCTAATGATTAACTTGTTATTCCTCATGATAAGTGAATTGTACTCTTTTTGAGAAATAAATGTCTTAACCCGTTAACCGTATACAAAACCTGCGGAAGTACAGAAGATAACGGTAATTTGAAATTGTGCATTATTTTATTCATTGTGAGATTGAAACCGATTGCAAAATTTTAATTTAATTAATTTTATACTCGGAATTTCAACGAAACCGTAGGTAATTTTTACTTCAATAGTGCTTATTTAAGAGGTTATTGTTCTGTGAATGGATTTTATTTGTATTTTCAATTACATTGTTTCAATATTAATATCGGGTATACATATTAATAATGAAGCTTTGTGCTGGATAGGTGGACCAACATATAAGCAATCATGAAAATATATATTATATAATAAATATACAGTATAAGTAGGCACAGTATTTGATGAAGAAAATGTATGCACACGTATTTGTTCGTACTATTTTTTATAAAATAATTACTATCATCATCACAAGCCCAAAAACGTAGCTGGGCAAGGATATTTGAATTAGAAGCTTGGACTAATTATCATAACTAAACGTCTCCCTATCATCGAATAGATATTTTACGCCAGTCGTAAACAACGTCGATTATGCTGCCATCTATCGAATGAGATCTTTCTGGGGATTCTCATAGACGCTTCTTATGAAAATTACGGGCTTAATAAATTCGGAAAATATTGTTGTATGTAAAATAATCCTGAATTAATCAAAATTTGCTGCATAGACCGGGATACTGTAACCCTTTCGAAACTTTCTTTTGAAACTGTTCGTCTGAGTAGATTCCACCCACTTGCTTAGTTATGTCGCCAAATAGCAGTGCTTGCACAGCCGTGTTCCGATCTGCAGGGTAAAGAAAACCAAAATAATTACAGGCCATGATTTGTGTTCCATCTTAGTGCTCAGAGGTGACCTCGCATCAGTAGCTTTCTTTGTTTGAAGATATACTCGTAGCTGCGCATGTTGTAGTAATCTCACTTCTTTGTTGAAGATATCTCTTGCGCATGTCGTACTTTATTTTTGTAGATGCACCATAAGGTGGACTGTAAGTTTGTTTGTTACTGCAGTTTTGCAAAATAAGTAGTACGGGCAATTTATTCCGTGTCTAAAATATATATAATCCGTGGTTTCTTAATGGTTATTGGCAGGACATGCAGTATTTTCTAAAAATGTTGTAAAGCATTATCTAATAATCCATTTTGAATTAAAGTTATTGGTCTGCCTGGCAGTCTATCGCTTTTGATTTCTTCGCCTTTTATTATACTCATGGGATGAGTTGGGACAGTAGACTATATTACACCACCACTACACAGTAATCAATACACGGCCTTAGTGATAGTTTTTAGACCACTTTAGTCTAAGTATATGATTCACTTTAGCTGTTAAAGCTATAAAATTAACTGCAAAGATGGAGATGATAAAGATAAAGAAGAAATTAGTAGTAAAATGCAACAAAACTTTTAATTTTAATTAAGTGGTTTTCGTTTTCATTGATACCAAGCATATAACGGTACCACGGTAAGTGATTTGTAAACTTGAATGGGCCGTAAAATGCTTTACGAGTGCATTAGTTGCGAATCAATTCGGTAGAATTTTATTATAGTACGTACTCAATTTTTTTATAAAATAATTGTAAAAACGAGCTCATAGTCCATCTGATGGTAAGTGGATGATGTGGCCTACAAACATCTACATTTATCCTCGATTAAGAATCAAAGTACAGAAGCGTTGTCACCCCTGAGAACTATGATGAAATGCCCCGTTTTTCCGGTAGAAAACGTCTCCGGTTCTCTATATCCACCATACGAACCACCAGCGTAAAATAGCAGCATTAAGCTGCTATTTTACGCTGTGTTCATTTTGCCATTTTTGCATATAAAATGCTAGATCTAACCGTCCCTCTATTTCATGCACTGATCCCAGCGCTGTTACTACAAACACAGCCACACTAAGAAAGACACGCCACCGTCAAACGCGTTTCGCCTTTACACTCGCCTCAGGTGAAGGCGAGTCTAAGGTGTCTGTAACTGTCCATGGTATTGTCGTTGCTGGTGTGTAATTTGTCAGAATACTTCGCGGGCGCGCACATTACAAAATTTTTATCGTAATCGGTCCTAAGAAATAGAAGTGCACGGAAGTTGAAAAACAAAGAAATACTTTTTTTTGTAAAAAAAACTGTGCGCACACAAAGTTTCATGATAATAGAATACATAATACAGAAACGCATACAAGACGAACATAAAACAGGTATATATTTATTTTCTCTAGCAGTACCTGGCCACTCGTTGAAATGGATGGCGCTGTTATTCCAAACAAGTACATCTCAAAACACGCTTGTATTCGAATGTAACGTTATGCCAAAGTTTCAAGGCCAAAGGTGTAGAAATTTCGCATATTTTTAATTCTGCGAACGTGCATTTACATTTTTATTTATATTCATAAAATTATACAGGTATAAAATTTATATCTCTTTCTACTGTTCTATTTTTCAGTAAACTCAATATCCATGAAACAACCGTATACACTTACTGCACCCACGTAACGATCTTAATTCGACTAGAATTGTGAGCTAAAAAGATACTTTGTTGTTGTTCTCTTTTCGCAGCATTGTTGCAGTTCAACCCTTTGTTATTTTGTCGTCAATTAACTTTGTAAGTACTATTATTAGAGTATTTTGTGTATACAATATTTATTGTGTACTCATACTCTTAAAGATGTTGTAGACTAATGTCAACTTTTAGGAAGTGGATTTTTACATTAAACGTATTTCGAAAACTGATGAAAACATTTTGGAAACTATATTTAACTGGGCTACATCAAGTAAGAGTTAAAGACGCAAAAGTCACTTAACTCGGAGAATTGGTCATTATGTTGACATCAAAATGCAAGTTAATGTACTAATGTAGTAAATTGTACAACTTTGATTTATATTAAATATATAAAATTATTATTAAAATTTAAAAGTGAAAGTCAATTTTTCAGATAAATCACGTTTCATTTCTCTGATTTTGTTATCAATAATTCCAGAATCGTTTAATTTTCACATTTGAAATATTCGAACCGGATATGCAAAGCACCGCTAACAGTGCGACGTGATTGGTTTTGATACGATTATGATCACCAATCCACCTATCAAATAAGTGGATAACGGCATTTCCCTCCAAATTGAGAGGTTTATGACCGCGATTGAACTAATTAATGCCTGTAACTCTAAAAAAATCATACATAAATTCAAATAAAATTTTTTTTTATATACAAGATATCCGAGAAGTTGACGTCAAGCCGGAATCAGACGATAAAGTCAAGTCATAATAGTTAACAGAAAAATTTAGAAAAAAATCTTTGCTATGCATTTTTAAAATTACAGGCATTTATAAAAAAATTGAGTTGCTACAAATTTCATTAATTTAATTAAAATCACAGAATGTCTTAAATCAAATAAACGAAATGCCTTAATTAAAAATCAAGGATGTAACATTTACAGCAAATGCAACTGTCTTGCTTAACTTGCAATTCACGCTCGACATCTTCTCAAGTAGAATCGGGTTATCAGACAAGCGAATCAATCATTATTTACAAATTCCCCGCTCTAGTTAATCTTTGCCAAAGCTCAGCTACGTTTTTAATTGGTATTAAATAAACTTTTTGTTTAACGGCTTCCCAGTATTTTTTTTTAATTTTTAATGAATTCAAATCAGGCAAAATGGTAGGCCATGAGATTGTACCAGCCCTGTTCATCTGTTTGGGTATTCTCCGTCGAGATATTCTCTCAGTGTGCGGGCGTAGTGCACTGGGTAACCGTCTTGTTGGAACGGCATATCCCTGGAAATATTTAGTGGTATGTTCTCCAATAATAAATGCAAATACACAGTCAAATCTCTGGCATCTAAAATAGACTGATTATTTGTCCATTCAAAATTCCGGTCGAAACATTATTCATAAAGCCGTATTGTGATTGATCTTCTATCATTAAATTTAGATTTTCTACAAGCCACTCGTGCAAGTTTTGCAGATTCATGTATCCATCTTTTTTAAATGTTGACTCATTCGACTATAAAAATTTGCAGGGAACCGTGGATCTTGCCTGTATATTTCTACCATTGTTTTACAAAAATCAACCCGAGGCTCATAATCTCAGGGAAGAAAAGTTTGTACTCGGTGTATGTGCTATGGTTGAAGATCATTTTTTTGCAATATCCTGTGAGCTGCACTTTTGGGCACTCGAGTTCTTAATTCTATTGCACGCACTGTAGTACTCGGGTCTAATTTGAAGCTTCTAACACAACGTCCTCGTAAAGGAGGGAAGATCTCCCCTCACCATGTGCTTGGTTTGAAAATCGGCCCTCTGAGAATAGTAAACGGTGCACATTAAAAAAAATCAATGACGTGGATGATGAGCAGTATTTGGGTACCTCTCACGATAAAGTCTAGCTGCAGCACTAGCGTTGCATCGGAATTTCTCATAAAGGCGGTGCATGTTAGTACATTCTGGTGTGTTATACACAGATATGGTGGCACTGCAAAGGTGGCGGCAAAAGTTTGTCTTAAAGAGAAACTACACAGGCCAAGTCCAAATCACAAGCAATCAAGTCCAATAAACGAAGCCAAATGTGATTAGAACGAAATCATCACGAGCGAATACAGAAATATGCGATATATAACTATAACTACAATTGATATATAACTTAAATGTGTCTTCAACAGCTAAAAAGTAGCGTGACTATCTATCTCGCTAACACTTCGTCATCTGGTCCCTCCGTTTTACTCAAACTAGAATCTTAAGAAATAGGCTTAAAGAAAGCCTTGGGGTACACAAAAATCATTTTAGACTGTTAAAGAACCCGTTTTGTTTCGTTGTTGGAAACCGTGCATTCTGGTCTCACGCCAAGGCTGTCCAGGGGAATTACTGTCAGCCATCTTTTCCATCTCTGCACAGGGAGGACAAATCACTGGCCCATACCGCAAAGGAGAAAGCCGATCTTCTAGGCTCTTTCTTTGCGTCCAACTCAACTCTCGATGACGGGGGGGAATACGCCGCCGACCAGTTCACACAGCGCTCGGTTCGCAAAGCACTCCTCTCCATGGACATCCACAAGTCGAGTGGGCCTTGACGGAATCCTCCCAATTGTGGAGGACGTGGTTGGCCCGGTTTTAACGCGTCTTTTCCGGTACTCCTACTCCCTAGGCGTAGTCCCAAAATCATGGAAGACGGCTTTCGTTCACCCGATCCCTAAAAAAGGCGACCGCTCAGACCCGTTCAACTACTGCCCTATCGCCATCACCTCCTTGTTCTCCAAAACAATGGAGTCCATTGTAAACTGCCAGCTTATGAGGTACCTTGAGGACTGATTAGTGACCGCCAATACGGTTTTCGCCGTGGTCGGTCAGCTGGTGATCTTCTGGTCTACCTAACTCACAGAATGGCGGAGGCAGTAGAGTCCAAGGGGGAGGCATTGGCCGTTAGTTTGGACATTGCGAAGGCCTTCGATTGGGTTTGGCACAAAGCGCTTCTTTCGAAGCTCTCTTCCTATGGGCTTCCCGAGAAATTGTGCGATTGGATCACCAGCTTTCTTGCAGATCGGGGCATCAAGATCGTTGTAGACGGTGCAAGCTCCGATTGCAAGCCTATTAATGCTGGTGTTCCACAAGGCTGCATGGTATCGTCAACGCTGTTTCTTCTGCATATCAATGATATGTTGCAAACCCGTAACATTCATTGCTATGCAGATGACAGCACTGGTGATGCTCTTTACACCGGCCGAGCCAATATTTCTCGGGAAAACGTCTCCGAGTGCCAAGACAAACTAGACTAGATTGGGGGCGACTAAATCTAGTCCAGTTTAACCCCCAGAAGACACAAGATTGCGCGTTAACCGCTAAAAATGACCCATTTGTCGTATCTCCTCAGTTTCAAGGCACTCCCCTTGTTGCCTCAGCCAGTATCGGAATTCTCGGCGTCGACATATCGAGTGACGTGCAGTTTCGTGGTCACTTGGAAGAGAAGGCCAAATTGGCCTCTAAAAAGCTTGGCGTACTCAGCAGAGTGGGACAGTATTTCATGCCGGCACACCGCCTGCAACTTTACAAGGCGCAGGTTCGGCCGCACATGGAATACTGTTCCCATCTCTAGGCTGGGGCTCCCCAGTACCAGCTCCTTCCACTTGACCGCATCCAGCGCAGAGCGGCTCGAATCGTCGACGACCGAGTTCTTTCCAATCGGCTCTATTCACTGGCACTGCGAAGAGATGTTGCATCTCTTTGCATTTTCTTTCGCATATACCATGGAGAGTGCTCTGAGGAATTGTTCGGATTAATCCCAGCCGCCAAATTTCGTGAACGCACTACGCGGCAAATGTCCCGATACCATCCACACCATCTGGATGCTTGGCGGTCCACCACTGTATGTTTCAAGAGGAGTTTTCTTCCGCGTACAACCTCTCTGTGGAATAGTTTACCACCAGCGATTTTTTCGGACCGATACGACCTGGGGACCTTCAAAAAAAGAGCGTACTCCTTTCTAAAGGGCCGGCAACGCACCTGCAATTCCCCTGGTGTTGCGGTTGATCATGGGCGACGGTAGTCACTTAACATCAGGTGAGCCGCATGCTCGTTTGCCCCCTCTTCTATAAAAAAAAAGAAAATTAATTTACAACTGAGCTTCTTATAAAAAGAAAACTCAATAATTAACTAATAATCTTGCAATTGCTATACCATTTTGGAATCCTTAATAAATGCGCCAACTTTCAAAATTACCTACCAAACTCGAAAAGTAAATTTATTTCAATACGCAATCAGTAAGAAACAGTTTTAGCAGCTATATTCAAGATAACATGATAAGAAGAAAATTAAATAATAATAACTAATAAAAAGTTATGATGAATCACACCGGTGCTAGACCATCACTTGTAGACTACACAACAGTAACCATACCTTTTCTAGACGTAATTTTTCGTTTTGGGTATTGTTTAGGTCTTGAACCGGAATCCTAACAACTTTCTGAGCACTTGCGATTGTCAAATATTATCAATTTTTCGTCGTAAGTAACAATGCGGTTTAAAATTTCTTCGTTTATGTGTCTGTTGGGCAGTTTCTGCACGTTGTTGAGCACGTCTCGACGAGTACTTTGCGCTGGCGATCATTGAATTCATGAGTCAAGCATTAGTCAATTTTTTTACCTTGCCAATTTGACGCAAATCCACCAATATTGTTTTAATGCTAACTTCGAAAGCTGCTGCTAATTAAGTCGTAGATTGAGTATCATCAGTTTCCACAATCGCTTTTAATTCGTCGTTGTCGATCAAAGATCGGACGAACATGGGATTCATTTTTCAGTTCGAAATTTCCAGAAAGGACGGGTAACCAAATAACAGTTGGCACGTTCCATTGAAGTAATTCTTTCGTAAACGTCGTTGATGTTGCGTGCCGCTTGTGCCGCATTGCTGTCACGACGATACTTAAATTCTTTTACCATACTCATGATGACGAAAAAGATGCAGGTGCGATGATAACATAACGCTTATCAATAAAAACGTCCAATTTTGGAAAAAGAATTCCATGTTTCCAAAATAAAATTGATTTAAATTGGAATTCTTATCCAAACAAAAATTAAATTGATTTTAAAGGGCCCCAGTACTGCAGAAACGCAATTTATAGGTATTACCTATTATTTTTATGTCATCATTTTAGTAATATTCAATTGGTATAAATATCAATATTGTCATCATTGCAACCCTTCACAATAGCTTTACCGTTAAACACAGACCTTCCCAAAGGAATCCAACAATACACGGTGCATGCTATTGTATTTTCTAAGAAATTTGATTGATGGTTAAACTACCGCCATCTAGTCATTGCTTTATGAAAGACTTAATACTTATTAATTTATAGCTGCTCTGGAATCTAGCATTTTTAGGTAAATTATATTAAAAATTAAGCATTATTAATAATAATTCTGATTTAAATATGATTTAGAAAATACTAAAAAGGAAATCATATTCTATTAAGGAAATTATTGTTATATGTTATTGTATTTGTTAACTACATTAAAATATTATCATCATCATCATTACAGTCCTTTACAAGTCTGCTGCTGAACATAGGCCTCCCCAACGTAGGGATGCCACAAAGCACGGTCCTGAGCCGCCTGCATACATCGACTTCCTGCATGTCTTAGTAGGGGGTCGCTCTATTCTTTGCCTAACGGTACGAGGCTGCCCCTCGAGAACTTTTTTCCCATATCGGTTGTCCGTTCTTCGAGATATATGGCCGACACAATGCCACTTCAGCTTACTAATCCGTTGTTCTATATCGTTCACTCTGGTTCTACTGCGGATATCCTCATTTCTAAGTTTATCACGCAGAGAAATTCCGAGCATAGCGATGGCTCGCTGAGTGACTTTGATCGTCCTCATACGGTCAGCACTGAAGGACCACGTTTCAGTTCCGTAGGTCATCACTGACAACACGCACTGGTTGTACAGTCACGTTTTCAGGTTTTGAGGTATACCTGACGAGAAGAAATGTAGTAATTTCCCAAACGCTGTCCAGCCAAATTGAATCCGTCGAGTGACCTCTCGGTCGAAGTTTGAGTTACCTAGTGAGACTATTTGTCCCAGGTAAACATACTCGTCAACAACTTCGAGCTTAGTGCTCATGGACTAAGCTCGAATTTGTTGACGAGTAACATGGACGTTACACATGATCTTCGTTTTGTCCATGTTCATCGTAAGACCTATCCGTTGGGAGACATTATTGAGGTTATTGAGCATAGTGCTTAGGTCCTCCAGCAATTATGCCATAACGACCATGTACTCGCCATTGATGTTAATACCGTATCCTTTCCAGCCCGGTAGCTTGAAAACGTCTTCCAATGCAGCGGTGAAGAAAAGACTTATCGGTGTTACTAAATTACTTAATTTTTTTGTTCCAAAATAATAAATAATAAAAAATCCCTTCATAGTTCTAAATTCAAGTTAGTTTATATTTATTACATACATTAGGTTTATATTAATAGGAGTAATAGTAAACAATAGAAGTTTAAAATTTGTTTCATTAGGCAACACTTAATCTTCAATTTGATTCAATTACAAATGAAAAATTATTTAAGAAATATGTCTATTTCTTGTTATTTCGTATTTTTGAGTGTTTTATTGTAATTGCTTTTGTATAGCACAAAACATAGGGCTCAAGAATGTGCTTTAAAGTAGATTTTGTAATTGGTGCAGTGACAAATATAATAAAAGACTTATAAAATAATATGTTAATTTCAACCCCGTAATTTTTATGATGGTTTGTAGTAAGTTACTTTCTACATTATGTGCAGACAACATGGAATTTTATAACATCTCACGTTTTGGTGTTATTTTATTTTCAAAATATAATCTTGTTTAAAATTAAGAAATAAATATGTTAACAATACTGAAAATCTTTCTTTTTGCCTAAGTCCTACAATTTATCGAGAGTATTTATGCCAATTTCTAAGTAACATATAGTGTTTTACTGTCATTTAGAAATCGACAAAATACTTAAAAAAATAACAATATGTCTCCCAACGGATAGGTCTTACGATGAACATGGACAAAACGAAGATCATGTGTAACGTCCATGTTACTCGTCAACAAATTCGAGCTTAGTCCATGAGCACTAAGCTCGAAGTTGTTGACGAGTATGTTTACGTGGGACAAATAGTCTCACTAGGTAACTCAAACTTCGACCGAGAGGTCACTCGACGGATTCAATTTGGCTGGACAGCGTTTGGGAAATTACTACATTTCTTCTCGTCAGGTATACCTCAAAACCTGAAAACGTGACTGTACAACCAGTGCGTGTTGTCAGTGATGACCTACGGAACTGAAACGTGGTCCTTCAGTGCTGACCGTATGAGGACGATCAAAGTCACTCAGCGAGCCATGGCTATGCTCGGAATTTCTCTGCGTGATAAACTTAGAAATGAGGATATCCGCAGTAGAACCAGAGTGAACGATATAGAACAACGGATTAGTAAGCTGAAGTGGCATTGTGCCGGCCATATATCTCGAAGAACGGACAACCGATGTGGGAAAAAAGTTCTCGAGGGGTAGCCTCGTACCGTTAGGCAAAGAATAGAGCGACCCCCCACTAAGACATGCAGGAAGTCGATGTATGCAGGCGGCTCAGGACCGTGCTTTGTGGCATACCTACTTTGGGGGAGGCCTTTGTTCAGCAGCAGACTTGTGAAGGACTGTAATGATGATGATGATGATATTTTAATGTAGTTAATAAATACAATAACATATGGCAATAATTTCCTTAATAGAATATGATTTCCTTTTTTAGTATTTTCTAAATCATATTTAAATCAGAATTATTGTTAATAATGCTTAATTTTTTGTGGCGGCCACACTATCTTGATTGATTTACATAATGTAGCTAAAAATGCTAGATTCTAAACTAGATGGCGGTAGTTTAACCATCAATGAAATTTCTTAGAAGATACAATAGCATGCACCGTGTATTGTTGGATTCCTTTGGGAAGGTCTGTGTTTAACGGTAAAGCTATTGTGAAGGGTTGCAATGATGATAATATTGATATTTATACCAATTGAATATTACTAAATTGATGACATAAAAATAATAGGTCTATACCTATAAATTGCGTTTCTGCAGTACTGGGGCCCTTTAAAATCAATTTAATTTTTGTTTGGATAAGAATTCCAATTTAAATCAATTTTATTTTGGAAACATGGAATTCTTTTTCCAAAATTGGACGTTTTTATTGATAAGCGTTATGTTATCATCGCACCTGCATCTTTTTCGTCATCATGAGTATGGTAAAAGAATTTAAGTATCGTCGTGACAGCAATGCGGCACAAGCGGCACGCAACATAACGACGTTTACGAAAGAATTACTTCAATGGAACGTGCCAACTGTTATTTGGTTACCCGTTCTTTCTGGAAATTTCGAACTGAAAAATGAATCCCATGTTCGTCCGATAACTTTGATCGACAACGACGAATTAAAAGCGATTGTGGAAACTGATGATACTCAATCTACGACTTAATTAGCAGCAGCTTTCGAAGTTAGCATTAAAACAATATTGGTGGATTTGCGTCAAATTGGCAAGGTAAAAAAATTGACTAATGCTTGACTCATGAATTCAATGATCGCCAGCGCAAAGTACTCGTCGAGACGTGCTCAACAACGTGCACAAACTGCCCAACAGACACATAAACGAAGAAATTTTAAACCGCATTGTTACTTGCGACGAAAAATTGATAATATTTGACAATCGCAAGTGCTCAGAAAGTTGTTAGGATTCCGGTTCAAGACCTAAACAATACCCTAAACGAAAAATTACGTCTAGAAAATGTATGGTCACTGTTGTGTAGTCTACAAGTGATGGTCTAGCACCGGTGTGATTCATCACAACTTTTTATTTTATAGAGGTATGTATATATATATATATATATATATATATATATATATATATATATATATATATTATAATACGTATAGTTATGTGTAGTTGAAGTAGTAGTTTATAAACTAGCTTCCAGGCGGCGCTGTTGTCGTGGCAAGTTTTTACGTTAGAGATTCCTATCTATTTCCGTATAAACACTCTTATCTATGACAAGGTGCTGATCCAACTGCATGCTGGCATATCTTACCCGGTTGTCACTCCACCTCGTGACGAAAAATATTAACAAATGTATCCTACCGCAAAAATTAAGGACGTGTAAAGGCAGTGACAATAAAAACCTTTTAAAGTGTTTTCCAGTTGTATATTTTCTTTTCTGCAATAAGTGAGATATGATATTATGTCATCTATTGAAAGCAATGAGGTATTTCTGGCTGTTAATATAGTCGCCTCTTGTGACGCCTACGGTCTTACGAGGGCGGCACTGAAAATTTCGGGAATCAAGGAAGTGACACGACATTACTATTTAAAAATGTATTTATTGCTTTTCGAAGTATTCTCCACGAAATTTGACAAATTTCCATACGATGGAACCAATCATTGAAGCAATCATTCCATTCGGAAGTTGGGGTCTCCAAAAAGGCCGTTTTGTAGGCGTCCACAGCTTCTTCAGGTGACGAAAATCTCTGTCCACGCAATTTATTCTTCAGTTTAGGCTTAGGTCGGGGCTGTACGGCGGATGGTCTAACAATACTATGTTTTCTTGCTCTAAAAACTCCTTTGTTCTGTGTGCGGTGTGAGAACGCATTGTCGTGATGGAGGATGATGCGGCGGTTGCAGTTCTCTTTACGGAGTTCAGAAACGACCTGTGGCAAACAAATGCTAGCATACCATTTTTCATTAACCGTTCTTTGTCCCTCAAGAGGAATAGTCGTAACATGGCCGGTTTTGGAGACAAACGTGGCCACCATTTTTTTTGCAACACTCCGTGAACGAACAATTTTTGTTGGCTTTAACTTATTTTCGAACACCCAAACTCGTGACTGGTTTTTTGTTTCGGGTTCGTACGCGTATATCCAGGTTTCGTCACCTGATACAATGTTGTATACAGCATTTGAGGATCTTGCGTGGAATCTTTCGAGAGTTCTGACGCACCAAGTAACGCGAGCCGCTTTTTGCTCTTCACAGAGCGAATGCGGTATCCATCGGGAAAACAACTTTTTTACACCTAATTGTTCATGCAAGATTATTTGTATTTTACTCATGCCAATGTGTAAAGTTGCCTGAATTTCGCGGTATGTCACATGTCGATCTTCCTCAATCGGCTTACGCACAGCATCAACGTTTTCTTGGGTGACTGCAGTTTTTGGACGACCTTGACGGGGATCATCACGGAGCTTGACACGTCCACGTTGAAATTCAGCAAATCAGCGATAAATTGTGGTTTTGGGTGGGGCTTCATCACCAAATGCAGAAATCATCCAGTCAACACACTGTTTTTGTGTTAAACCACTTCGAAAGTCATAATAAATCATTGCTCTTGAATTTTCTCGAGTCAATTCCATTTTCTCAACGACTAAACAAGTTTGACAAAACCTTGTGACAAGACCGAGAATCTTTTTTTAAATAAATAAATGGTATTTGATTTTTAAAACCAAGGAGTTTTCAATTAAAAAGATTTTAATATGACAGAAACAGTGGAAATATTCCATTCCCGATACTTTTAGTGCAGCCTAGGTATCTTACCATGACTGTACATTTTCAATTATTATAACGATGGAGGTAGTCAGATAAGTAACCCTATTCGTTGAAAGTTGAAAAAAATATGTTAATCTACCTTTCTTAAACCTAAAAGTGTTAGCAAAAATATTTTATCACGTCACAATTTCTTCCTGCAGTCAAATGTTTTTTTTAAATACCTAAGGTGGTGACGACAGTTTATTGTTCGCTTCAAACGACAATTGTCTTGTCGGGTTGATTTAAAATGTCGAGTAGAAAGTGTAAACAAAGTTCGACGAGGCGGACAGTTTACATTTTCAAAAAAGAGAAGACCCATTGTAGATTCGTTAAAAAGTGCATATTATCTTCATTATTTTGGATTTCCTGTTGCAAATCGAGATAAAAAGTGGGTGCCTCACATGTGTTGCGAAAGCTGTAGAATCGTCTTATTCCAGTGGCCAACAGGAGAAAACATTCATTTGTTTTTTTGTTCACCTTCCATTTAGTTAACCAATGCCATTATTGGGATTGCAGGGTGGTTACACAAAATACTTTTGTTTCCTTTGTTTATGGGACAGTAGAGCGAAACAACATCATTATTTAAGAAAAGAATGGCCTATTCGGAATGAATATATACTGATTAAAATGAACATTAAATACGAGCTTTTGGTAGATCCCAATAACATCAAATTGGTGCTTATGAAAAGTTTTGTGAAGGTGCTTGACAAAAACAGTGATGGTTTCCGGAATTTAAGAAAAATCTTTCCAAATATTACGGAGGGAAAACTGAAAGAGGTTTTATTTGTTGCCCCACAAATCCGTAAAATTATGAAAGATTCTCAGTTTGAAAGCATTTTATCTCTTAATGAAAAATCTGCTTTGAAATCATTCAAAATGGTTGTAAAAAATTTTTGGGGAAAAAAAGGGAAAATTTTAAAGAAATTGTTACAGATTTATTGGAAAATTTTCAAAATATGGAAGTAAACTCGTCATTAAAGATTCATTTTCTGCACTCGCATCCGGAATCCGAAAAACTTTGGAAGTATGAGTGATGAACAAGGGAAACGTTTTCATCATCATCATCATCATCATTACAGCCCTTCACAAGTCCACTGCTGAACATAGGCCTCCCCCAAGTAATGCCATAAAGCACGGTCCTGTGCCACCCGCAACCATCGACTTCCTGCATGTCTTACCAGGTCGTCACTCCATCTAGTGGGGGGCCACTCGAGAACCTTTCTACCCCATCGGTTATCTGTTCTTCAAGCTATATGGCCGGCCACTTCAGCTTACTATTATCTGTTGGGCTATGTCGGTCACTCTGGTTTTACTGCGGATATCGTCATTTCTGAGTCTATCACGCAGAGAAACTCAGAGCACAGCCTTCTCCATAGCTCGCTGAGCGACCTTGAGGGTCCTCATACGGCCAGCAGTGAAGGACCACGTCTCAGATCCATAAGTCATCACTGGCAACGCGCACTGGTTGTACACTTTAGTTTTCAGAGATTGAGGTATACCTGACGAGAAGATGTGTCGTAATTTCCCGTACGCTGCTCAGCCGAGTTGAATCCGTCGATTGACCACTCGGTCGAAGTTGCCTAAATGGACTATTTGTCCCAGGTAAACGTACACATCAACAACTTCGAGCATAATGCTCCCAAAAACTACTGCATAGGTGTGATATGGACATTGAACATAATCTTTGTTTTGTCCATGTTCATCTTAAGACCTATCCGTTGTGAGACACCATTGAGATCATTGAGCATAGTGCTAAGGTCCTCCAGCGATTCTGCCATAAGGACTATATCGTCGGCAAATCGAAGGTGAGTGATGTACTCGCCATTGATGTTAATACCGTATCCTTTCCAGTCCAGTAGCTTGACAACGTCTTCCAACGCAGCAGTGAAGAGTTTCGGGGATATAACGCCACCCTGTCTTACACCTCTCTGCAGTTGAATAGGTTTCGAACTCCAGTTCTGTACTCGGATAGCCATCGTAGCCCTATTGTACAAACACTTCAGCACTTCGATATACCGACAGTCAACTTGGCACCGCTGAAGGGACTGTAGCACCACCCAAATTACGACGAAATCAAAGGCTTTCTCATAGTCCACATATGCCAGGCACAGTGGCAGATTGTACTCTTCGGTCTTCTATACAATCTGTCGCAGGGTAGGTATGTGGTCTATGGTACTGAAGCCTTTTCGGAAACCGGCTTGTGCGGGAGGCTGGAAGTCGTCGAGTCTGCGTGCAAGAAGATTCGTAATAACTCTAGAAAACAGCACGTAGACGCGACTCACAATGGAAATCGGTCTGTAGTTCTTCAAGAGAGCGTTGTCGCCTTTTTTAAAGAAGATCACCGCACTTCTGCTCCACACCTCCGGAGTAGTGCCATGATGGAGGGCGCAATTGAAGAGCTTCTGAAGAACTACAAGTACCGGTGTTCCACCCGCTTTCAGAAGCTCCGCTGTAATTCCATCCTCGCCTGGGGCCCTGCCGATTTTAAGGTGCTGGAGAGCCATTCTAATCTCGCTCAGACTGACGTCCGTTATATCATCGGAATAGTGTCGGATAAGACTTGCTCTTGGATCGTTACTCACACTTGCGTGTGGCTCCAACGATGATGTGTACAGCTGCCCATAGAACCTCTCAATCTCACTCAGAATCTCAGATGTCACGGAAACGATGCTGCTACACTCAATCTTCAGCTTTGACAGTTGGCTCTTTCTGGCAGACAGATCTCTGAAAAAGACTTTGGAGCCCTGTTTCCGCTCAATTGCTTCTTTAATACGAGCAGTATTAAATTTGCGTAAGTCTCGCCGCATGCATTTAGAGATCTGTCTGTTCAATTGCTTGTATGCTGTTAAAACTGTTGACGATTGCAGTCTCATCTTTCGTCTAACAGCCATGAGATTTAAGAGTGTGATCGAAGAGTTTTTGTGTTCTTCTGCGGCGGGCATTGCAATTTTCTAGGCACTGAAAGCGGTTACGTAACTCGAGCTGAAAATTTTCGGGATTCTGGATTAGAGCACGATGGGGACGGAGCGTTGACTTCATTAGACGCGACCTCTCCAACTTAACGTTCAGGTTCAGTGTGCTTCTAACCATTCGGTGATCGCTGCCAGTTTTCATCCTTGCGATCTCTGAGACATCACTTAACAGTTGGCGTCTGGTCATCATAATGAAGTCAATCTCATTTTTTGTCGAACCGTCGGGGCTCAACCAAGTCCACTTCCTGTGGGGCCGCTTCTGGAAGAAACAGTTCATTATAAAGAGTCCCTCTTTCTCCATAAAGTTGGCCAGCAGCTGGACCCTTCGGTTCCGTTACCCTACTCCATATTTCCCTAACTTCAGCTCACCACTTTCTCTTGTGCCTAGTTTTGCGTTGAAGTCTCCCATCAACACCGAGTAGAGCGTTTTGGAAAAATGCATGGCTCTGGAAATATCTTAATACATTTCCTCCACCTCCTCATCGGTATGTGCCGAGGTTGGGGCGTAAACCTGTATGACCTTCAGCGAATACCATTTGGTGATTCTGAGTATCAGGTACGCGACTCTCGTCGACACACTCCCAATCTTTACAAAGTTGTTGACGAGAAACTTGTGGACGATAAATCCGACACCTCCTTTGGACAGATGGTCGCCCTCCCGGTGATAGAACAGGTTGCCGGACTCGAGGAGTACCATGTCCTCCCCCTCTCTTCGGACCTCGGATAATCCAATAATATACCAGCGCAACTTGTCTACTTCTTCTTCCAGCTCCAGTATCTTCTCGTCAGTCATCAGGGCGCGTGAGTTATAGTTGCCAGGTCGAGTCGTCGTAGGTGGCAACCGAACATTCACCGGAGATTCTTAGCACCCCCTGCCCCGCCGTTACCATAGTCGCCACCGTAGCCAGGAATAGGGGGGGCCGCCGGGGACTGAGGGCCGTTTGTTTGCGTCGTTATTTGCCATAGTTGCCACGCTTGGCGGGCGGGTTGGCAACCGCAGTTTTTTTATTATATCACTGTTGTTATCAGGAAGATGCTGCTGCCCATCTCCTGTCTGTCGTTTTCACCAAGATTTAAAGGTTTTTGAAGAATGACACCAAGGATTTTGGGATGAAAACATGTTAGGGGATTACTGTTGGTCTATTATAAGAGACACTTATTCAAATAGCTATAAAAAGGAGACAAAAATTATTGTTTTTTTTTAAGTATTAATACCAAAATTATGTATTTCAGTTAAGTTAATAAATATTTCTTAAACCAGACGTGATAGATTTTTTTTACTATTTTTCTTGATTATTACCTAAACTAATAACGAAAAAACAACTTTCATTTGGGGTATGAAAACTGTATAAACTAGTGTAATTAGTATTTCAAGGGGATAGACTGCTAGGGATTTTGGGGGACGGTGTATGAGGAAATCTTACACCGAACAGGATATGTAAAGCCGAGAGAAATGCTAACATTCTACGTGGTAGTATTGAGCTTGTTCATTCACGCAGCTGCTCGGAAAATTCGAATTAAGGTCCAGTCGTTGTTTGGTCCGTTGACAATGTTGCAGCGCAATAAGAGCATCACAACAAGGATGCACGTAATGGTAATTTACTTATTTTCAAATTTTTATGCTCCCAACTTTTCGAGTGTTTAGCACCACCTATGCTGCAATAGTGTATTGATTGTGGATTCAAGTTTAAGAGCCAGCATAATTACAGCTTTTCACAACAGTAACAATAGGAAATATTGCATGACCGTGATAAAACCGATCTTTTTGGTGTCGGTGGCTGCATTTATTTATAGAATACGAGTATTTTTATAGAAGTATTAGTGACAAACAAGTTAATCAATTTTAAGCCACCGCTGGATATATGGATGTTGTGCCTACATCTACTCCCAATTAATAATTGATATTAAGAGGGATTTAAGTACCAAAATGGTACTTGTAGTAGAAAGAGTATCTGATTCTTGTCACTCACCGTTCGAAACACAGCAGCATCATGATTATTATGAAATTTTACATTACTATTCTATGCAAGCGGTGGTGTTATGCCGATTTTCGACTTATTTTTGTTGAAGCTATAATACGCTGTAAAGATCTAAGTGGAGTATTGACCAATAACTATTAGGTGAATTCCGAATTCATTTAATTAAAACTTTTAAAATACTGTAATAAAAAGAGAAAATATCATAAGTATTTGATATAGTTAACAATTTGCGGGTGCAATTTATTATTACTGTTGAGCGCCTAAGTTGACGTCATGTACCCGGTACTAGCGCCCTCTAGTGTCGAACAGAAGAATTAAGCTTTCTGGAAGCCCCACACTTGAACTTTCTGCGCCTGGTCGGTTGGCGCGCGTATTTACTTGAATATTCTGGACGTTTCGACGAGACGCTTAAGGACGGCTTGGCCCATGCACTGGAGGTGGAAGCCGTGCGGCAGGATCATCGTTCCCATTGCGTCAGGGAGGTTGCAGCAGCTACAGTTCGCGACCGCAATAAAGGATAAAGCAATAATAAATAAGATAAAATATAGGTGCTATGGCTGTCGAGAAAGGGGCCATCTTGGATCCAGCTCCCCTAAGTGAACCGTAGAAAGGGAAGTTGATCGATCTCGAGAGAGCAGCTAACGGCAACGCCTGTCGGTGGCAGGATCATCGTTCTTATCTCGGTAGGGAGGTTGCAGCAGTTACGGTTCGCGACCACAATAAAGGATACAGCCCTAGGTGCTATGGCTGTGGGGAAAGGACCCATCTTCGATCCAGCTGCCCTAAGCAAACCCTAGAAAGGGAAGGTGAACGATCTCAGAAAGGAAGTGTGGCTAACAGCACCACCCAGCAACAGCAGTAATACGACTTTACTATCAGACACTGCAGCGGGAAATGGCGAGGCAACACAGATGCATTGTCAAGAAGTCCTTATCTTGATTATGGTGAGAACAGTACCAGGCAAGAGAGTAAGGAAGTGGTATCCGTGAGGATGCTCAGGACAGACCACCTCAGCAACGAATGGAAGGACAGCTTACAAAATGCACAGCAGGAAGATCCGGACATCAAGCCGATTCTGGAATGGATGAAGGCCCGTGCTACCAAGCCCAAGTGGAGCGACGTCTCAGCGATGAGTTCGACCACTAGAAGCTATTGAGCCCAATGGGACAGCTTGCTGATTCAGGATGGAGTCCTGTGCCGTAAATGGGACAAAGGTCGAGAGTCCCTAAAGCTAAAGTGCCGAATATTCTACAGCTGTACCATAATGGTTGTTCAGGAGTCCATCTGCGAGTTAAACGAACTCTACTGAAGATCCGAGAACAGTTTTACTGGGTCCATTATCGTGACGCTGTCGAGGATTGGTGTCGCACATGTAGAAGTTGTGCGGCGGTGAGGGAACCTCAGACACGTAGTAGAGGAGCATCGAAATTGTACAATGTTGGTGCACCATGGGATAGGACAGCCCTTGACATTGCGGAGCCGTTACAGAAAGGCGCAAGAGGGACTCCTAAGATCGTCCATGTTGATCGCCTGGCGCGTTAATATGGGGCCGATAATGCTCGGGACAAGCATGTCTTAGGAGGGGGCAGTGTTGCGCGCCTAAGTTGACGTCATGTACCCGGCACTAGCGCCATCTAGTGTCGGGGACGAGAGCGAGGAGGGCTTCCTGGAAAATGTCAATCTTGACTTTCGACCAACAGCGCCATCTAGTATCGAACAGAAGAATTAAGCCTTCTGGAAGCCCCACACTCGAACATTCTGCGCCTGGTCGGTTGGCGTGCGTATTTACTTGAATATTCTGGACGTTTCGGTGATAAATGTGTATTTAAAGGCGCTGCAATACGCGGTCGGGGCAGTATTGAATTGACGAGACAAGCAAAGCTTCGGAGCGAAAGAAAGTGAATCAGTGTGGTTAATTATTAGTGTTTTAAGTTTTAATTGGTGTTAGGTAATAAAAGTGTAAATTTTGGTAATTCAATCGGCAGTTTTTATTGTCACGAACCTCAAGCTCGTAACATTAGGTACTTTACAATATGTCGAGCTGGCAACCGGCCCAAACAGTGAAAGTAATTATTATCACCTGTAATGGTTGCTCTGAAATATTATAATATCAAAAGTTTTTTTTTTTTTTATAGGAAAAGGATGATAAGCGAGCACACAGTCCACCTGATGGTAAGTGGTTGCTGTGGCCCATAGACATCTACATCTATCCTCGTTTGCGAATCAAAATGAAGATGCGTTGTCAGCCTTGAGGACTAAGATAGAATGCCTCTTTTCTAGTAAAAAGGGTCTCCGGATCTCTACACTCACCATACGAAACACAGCAGCATTAAGCTGCTATTTGACGCTGGTATTCTGTGAGAGCGTGGTCCTTCCCCGGTCGAGCCGACCCATTCGTGCTACAACTATACAATTAATATAGCTGCAGCATGGCTCTACCACGTAAGAAACAAAAAAAGACAAAATAAATGAAATTCCGACTATTAAACTATATTATTTTATCAATTTGAATTCGGAAAGTAAACCGATATATTGATTTCATAGGGTCATGAAAGAAACTGATGGAAAAATTTGGGATGTGCAAGCGGGACTTAGAAAGGGAATGGGATGTACATATCAAGTCTTTTCCATGCGCATGATCGCGAAGAAGTTTCTGGCCAAAAAACAAAAGGTTTTTTGTGCGTTCATGGACTTGGAAAAGGCCTATGACGGAGTGGATAGGGATTTGCTATGGCAAACACTGAACTCATTTGGGTTGAGCGCTGGCTTGATACAGGCATTGGAGTCTCTTTATAGGGACTCTAGTGCTTGTGTTAGGATCAACGTGGTCTACTCGGACTGGTTTGACATCCATAAAGGTGTCAGACAAGGCTGTGTGGCTTCCCCGTGGCTGTTCAACCTATTTATGGACAGTTGTTTGCAAAATTTTAAAGTTGAAGAATGCGGATTAAGAATGGGTGAGTTAACCGTCAAATGCCTTTTGTACGCCGATGATCAAGTTATCCTTGCGTCGTCGGCGGCCGAGTTGCAAATGATGGTTACATTAATGAACAGATCATTAAAAGAAAGGGGTATGAAAGTGAACGCAAGTAAGACGAAGGTTATGGTTTTTGAAAGAGAAGAAAGTAAAACGATTTGTGAAATAAGAATAGAAGGGGAGTTGATCGAGCAAGTAGATGAGTTTGTATATTTGGGCTGCGTATTTAGCAGGGATGGGAGATATGATAAGGATATAGAACGACGAGCGAATGCGGGAAATAGAGTAAATGGGGCCTTGCACTCTATTGTGAAGAGTCAAAATGTGTCGAAAAAGGCACGTATGGCAATTCACAATGCTGTGTTGGTCCCTACTTTAACGTATGGTAGTGAAAGTTGGGCGTGGGAGAAGAAGCACGAGAGTAGAATAAACGCAGTAGAAATGCGGTCGTTAAGGAGTATGTTAGGGCTGAATCTGAATGACAGGGTAAGAAATTGTGTAATAAGAGAAGAGTGTGGTTTGCAAGATGATGTTGTGACCAGGATTAAGAAAGGAATGCTTCGGTGGTTTGGTCATGTGGAAAGAATGAATGAGGAAAGAGTGACAAAGAAAATTTATGTTGCAGAAGTGAATGGCAGAGTCGGAAAGGGACGTCCTAGGCGAAAATTTATCGACCAAATTGGCGATTTATTGGAAACGGGCCAAATTAGGAGTACCCTTAACCGACGAGCATGTATGCGTAGGTGTATGGATGTGAAGGAGGCGAGAGAGGTGTGTCAGGATCGTGCCAAATGGAAATCTGGCGTGAGTGTTTATGGATATGATTTCATTTGGAAGTTATATATAATATACAGTCCAGTCCGAGTCCGAGTAGGAGTGAGCAATGGTCCGAGTCAGTCCGGTCCCCCAGTCCGATCTAGTACCTCGCCGCTTACGGTCGCTTGCGACCTAACCGTGAAGTGCTATTAATCGGTTGAGCCCATGCGCTCCCAGTGCATTAATTTAAGAAAGAAGAAAGAAGACAAAGATCTTTTAGCTGTCCGCATAAGTGATTCAGTGTCGTTGTGCGCCTTTACGGCCGCCAGTTGCATCGGGCCGCCGGCCCATTGTTCTATTGTATAGTGCTAGTTAGCGCCCCACGTTTTCCCGATTTCAGTAAACTGTAAGTAGTTGTGTTAGTTGCACACCCGCTGCCACAGAGGCAGTAATTCTATTGTTTTAAATTCTGTGCTGCTTATCGCATTAGGCGACAGCTAGGTACACACCCTAGCGTACCAACGCGCTAGTTGTATAAGTGTTCGTTTAGACACACACCTCCCTCGCCGAAAGGTGGGGAGGCTTGATACACAAGTGTTTTTTTAACCACTAACAAGATGGCGGCTATCACTATAGCCGAACTCGCCGACTTCTTCGGTCAAGTGTGCCCCGACGCTTGGGCGGCTTTCCTAGCCCAGCGCAACAAGGCCGCTGCTGAACGTCCCGTATTACGTATCGACGACCCTATATCGCCGAGCAACGGGCCCTCGACACCTGTGTCCATAGACACAGTTTACGACGCCGCGACCCCGCGCCTTCTGCGTTCTCCACCCGCGGTCCCTCTCCGTTGTTTTCGGAGGCCGAATCAGGCTCCGAGATGGAAACAGATAACCACCGACCCGAAAAACCCGATGACGAAGGCTTCACCCTAGTCTCGGGTAAAAAGCGTAAGCGCACCGACGCGAAAATGGAGACGAGCCTCACTCGACCCCTACGTCGCCCAACGTCACTCTGGCTAAAAAAGTCGCGCCTTCCACGCGCAACAGGACCGCAAACAAAGCGCGAACCCGACTCGGGCCGTACTAAGGAAGGAAAAGCCGCCGCCTCTAATAATTTTGCAGGATAAATCCCGCTGGAGCAACCTATCCAAGTGGATAGACTCAAAAAAGTTCTTCTGCCCCAAAGTCCTCAATGGATCGCAGGGCATTCGAATCCACGTCGCAACGACAGACGATTTCCGCGCTTTAACTGCGCATCTAAAGCTCAAAATCTGAGCTTTCACACATACTCCCTCGCGGAGGACCGTAACCTCCGTGTTGTAGTTCACGGACTCGGTTCGCGGAGTAAAGAGCTCGAAACCGAGCACATCCTAAGCGATCTTAAATCACAAAATCTCCCTGTTAGAGAAGTGCACAGGATGCACCACGCGACCTATAAAAAACGGTACCTACGGAATATTGGACCTGTCTCCGGAGGGCAAAGAAATATTTAACATCACCCGGATGTGCAACCTCACGGGGATTGTAGTAGAGTCCCCGCGCAATAGGGGCATCGTTGGCCAATGCCACCGATGCCAATTATACGGCAACTCGGCCAGAAATTGTTTCGCCCGCTCTAGGTGCGTTAAGTGCCTAGGCGATCATGGCACACCCGACTACCCCCGAACGCCCGAGTCGGAGGGCCCTCCGTCCTGTGTTCTGTGCGGCGAAGAGGGACACCCAGCGAGCTATCGCGGGTCTACAAAAGCTCCGCGTAGGAAGACGAACGGAGGAGCAATCCGACGCGGGCGGGCGGGCAACTCCAGTAGATCGCGCCCACGGCATTCTGCCCCATCGGTCGCACCAACCTCGGTGCCGGAACCCACGCCCGCTCAGGCTGCAGCCAAGCCCGCCTCCATTAAAGGGACTTCCGGGCAAGGCCCAAGCCCTCCGGTGCCTTTAGCACCTAAACCCAACGCATGGGTTAAGCCCCAGGCGATAGTCAGCGCGGCCGCCCCACGGCCAGCGCCTCCTCGCCAGGCCCAGAAGCCCAAACCTGCCCCTCAGGCACCGTCAAATATCTTAACACTGACCTTTCGTTAGTGTTCAACTTCGCCAGCAATATTAATGTGGCCGAAGTCACAACCCTAGCCCGCAAACTTCGCGAAGCCAAGTCCGTACAAGATAGGCTCAATGCTACCATTGAGCATATCAATCTTATCCAAGCGATAGGTTCATTCCAGTACCCCTAAGCCAATTTTTTCTTTTTCATAATTAAAATGGAAATACGACCTATAGGTAGAACCAAGCCTAGGTCTCTAACTGTCGCGTTCTTTAATGCAAACGGTATCAGAAATAAAAAGGAAGAGATCATGTATTTTTACGCTACCATGATATCAACATCATGCTAGTGCAAGAGACCTTCTTGAAACCTAGTTTGAGCGGTCCCAAAATAGCCAGTTATATCTTAGTAAGAAATGATAGGCTGACCGGACCTAAAGGCGGCACCTTGATCTACTACAAAAGGTCCTTGCAATGTGTACCGATAGATACTCCGCTGCTTACTAACTTAAAAGCGTCGGTCTGTAGGATAGCACTTACGGGCCATCCGCCAATAATAATTGCATCAGCATACCTGTCTCCTTTAAAAAGTATATTACATTCCGACATATCGGCTCTATTGAACCTAGGCCCTAGCGTATTAATCGCGGGAGACCTAAATAGTAAATACGTTAGCTGGAATTCCAACATTAACAATCCTAACGGAATTATTTTAAGAGGCCTCACGGAGAGACTTAACTTCGATGTTATCGCTCCCGAGAGTCCAACACGCTATCCTTTTGCAAATAACCAACTTTCGGACGTCCTTGATATAGCACTGCTAAAAGACATCCGACTGACTATTAATTCGATAGAGGCTATTATCGAACTAGTCTCAGACCACAGGCCGGTCGTTTTACAACTGGGCCGGCCGGCAGGTGAGGTCCCTCAGACCAAAACTATTGTCGACTGGCGTAAACTTGAGGTCACACTTAAGTCTACGAACTCCCAGCATTTGGACACTATACCTAACAAGATAGATTCGCTAAAGGAGGCCGACAGGGCGATTAGCGCCCTTTGGACTCACATCACATCAGCGGTCGAAAAATGTTCCCGTAAGGTTCGTGTGTCGAGCGATCAATACACGAAACTTTCGGCAGATGTTCGACGGCTGATTAGAGCGAAGAATTCCGCGCTTAAAACATATGACCGCTACCACACAGAAGCCAATAAACTTCGGGTACGTTCTCTACAAATCGAGATTAAACAACGAGTAGCCGAGTTTAGAAACGATAGCTGGGATAACCTCTTAGAAGGTATCGAACCATCTCAAGACGCCTTCTGAAAATTAACGAGAGCTCTTAAACACACTGGACATCTACACTAAACAGACATCTGGAAAGAAGCAGACGTAATAGGGATCCCAAAACCGGGTAAACTGCATAATCGTCCCTCTAGCTACAGACCCATTAGTCTGCTCAACACTTTGGGTAAGCTATACGAGCGCATTATTTACAGGCGTCTCAGTCAATACACCGAATCCAACAGACTCCTCCCATATGAGCAGGATTTCGAGCCAATCACTTATGCACCCACCAGATTCATTGCCTAACAGAATACATTCTGTCTGGCTTCAACCAAAACCCGACAAGGAAAAAGTCTCGAAACACGGGGGCCCTCTTCTTCAATATCGCGAAGGCGTTTGACAAGGTCTGGCACGACGGCTTGATTTACAAGCTGTACAAACTAAACGTGCCCGATAGGCTCGTGCTCATCATACGAGCCTTCCTTTCGAACCGCACTTTTCGATATCGAGTGGAGGGAACCCGTTCTTTGAAGCGCTTCCTCAAGGCCGGGGTCCCACAGGGCTCCGTCCTATCTCCACTCCTCTTCACACTCTTCACGAGTGATATCTCTAAAGACCCCGTGGTCAACACCGTACTCTTTGCTGACGATACGGCACTCTATTTCTCAGATTACAACAAAATAGCCTCTCATTAAAGCTCCAAAAAGCCACTAATCGCCTAGGCGACTGGTTCCGCCAATGGAGAATTGATGTGAATCCCGAAAAGGTATAGCAGTATACTTTCAGCGGAATTCAACAGCAAGTTCAAAAACGATTTCGCTGTACGACCGCCTAATTCCTTGGAAAAAATCGGCCAAATATCTGGGTGTCACGTTCGACTCCCGCATAAGTTTCGCGACGCACATAAGTGTAGTACGTAACAGAGCCAAGTCAGTAATTGGCCGTCTACACCCTCTCGTTAACAGCAAGAGTAAGCTGTCGCTAAGACACAAACTCCGACTGTACAAAACCTGCATTAGACCAATTATGTCCTATGCAAGTGTAGCTTTCGCCCACACATATAAGACCCACATTGTAAAACTCCAAAGAGTACAAAACTTTTTCATTAGAAAAGCCACCGGTGCACGGTGGTACCAACAGAACTCTTATTTGCACAATGATTGTGAATTACCATCTATCTCCGAATACTTTAAGGAGATGTCCCAACGCTACTTTAATAGAGTAGAAACCCACCCTAACCCGCTAGTGACAAACGCAGCTAACTACGTTCCGATAACAAACGTCACGACCTATCTCCGTAGACCGCGTAATGTGTTAATAGAACCACCTCAACCGCTCGATCCAGTTGACCCAAACGTCGCAGGCACATCACACAATGACACTACACCCACACTAAATGGGATAAACACTACTAGGATAACGAATGGGGCGCGTCGCACCCGCAGACGGGCACGACGCGTTCCAGCTCACATCGCGTACACTCCGTACACCCGCGTTCCTGGGCGGTTCTCACCCCCCAGACCATCGACCGACACGAGCTGAGCAGTCAGAGACGGGGGTCTCACTCCCCCTCTCGGACTGCAGTTAGATAGCTCAAGAAACGCCTAAAAATGCGACATGATGATTGGTAACAATACCAAATCATAAACCACTCATCATCATCCTCACCTCATTGCCTTTCCCTTTTTTAATTAGCTCTTTTCTTTAGCCCTGAGTCAGATGAAGCTGTAAGAGTCGTATAGACTAACAGCGCTAACATCCAGAAAATAGTAGTAGTAGTATATAATATAGTCATACTCAGCCCTATTTGTAAAGTATAACGCCTCTACAATCCAGATTATTCTTGTTTTAAGGGAACGTTTGAAAATATATAAAAATATAAATTAAATAAAACAAAAATTCTTATTTCTTCAGAAAGATCAAAAATAATCATGCAGTTCAAAAATCATCAAATAGGCGGGTTGATGAGTACTGATTCAATACTCTTGCACTGATGATAATGATTTCCATCATAAGTCTATAAATAGGTTAATTCTGCCTGAATAACTAATCCCTGAATGAATCAGTGCTAGAATGGACCTCCACTATTGAGAAATTATTTTCCTTAATCGCGACTCTCGGCAGGCGATCGTAACATATCCAAACATTTCGTTTATAGGATAGGGGTGACAAACGAGCTTACAGAATACCTGATATTAAATGGTTATTGTGGCCAATTGTGACATCTATCCTCGATTACGAATCAAAATGTATATGCGTTATCACTCATGACGACTAAGCTGGTTGTCTTATTTTCAGTAAAAAGGGTCTCCGGTTCTACACACTTACTATACAAAAAACAGCACCGTTAAGCTGCTATTTCATTCTGATATTCTGTGAGAGTGTAGTCCTTCCCCGGTCGAGCCGACCCAGTCGTGCTTCAACTGCACTACTAATATAGCTGCAGCATGTCTCTACCACATAAAAACAATTAAAAAATAAACTTACTTTTTAGTATTTTTGTTTTCGCTACAAAAACAGGCGTTCGTGACTATGATCTACTTAAAGCGGGTAAAATATCGTTTTAAGCAGATACCGATCAATCTTGCTAATAAATATAAATTGAACATATAAATTGAATGCTTATATGTTCAGTTTATATTAAGCTTAAACCGAATTATGCTTAAACCATGTACGACTGTAATTAATGAAACAATTTTAGAACAGGTTTATTCAATAAATTAATCCATTATTTCGATGACTACAACGTTTTTTGATTTCGATGTAACCGTGTAGTGGTGGTGTAAGAATATTCACTACCCTATATCGTTCCATGGGTGTCATTCGACGCGATAGAGGGAAATGTTCACCAGAATCTTCCTCTTATCCTCTTCGAGCATACGGTTCACATGATGGTAAGTGATCAACTGTCGCCCATGAACATCTGCAACACCAGGGGAAATGCAGATGAGTTGCGGCCTTTTAGAAAGGAGTAGGCTCTTTTCTTGAAGGTCCCTAAGTCGTATCAGTTCAGAAATACTTTTTATGGCGTGGCGACTAAGTTAATAAAAAAAAACTATAAAGAAAATATACAGAATTGTTGTCATTTAAATATTTACAATACCTAACCAGTAATTTTTGAAGTTCTTTGGAGTTGGATCAGTTTGATTCATTTTAATGGCGGTGGTGATTAAGCGCATGTTGATGTGATGTAGTTAGGAGATGAAGCGATATGAGGCACAAGTTATATTAGTTATATACCTGATGGGGCAGACGCGTGAGCTACTGGATTCTGGGGCTATCTAACCGCCGGCCAAACAAAGGTGACGAGCCCCGGTTCCGAAGGCTAACTCGTATCGTTTTGGGCGGTGAGAATTTCCTAGGCACGCGGGTTTCCGGTGTGTACGTGGTATGGAGGGATATGTGGCGCGCCCATCATCGGACACGCTGCGTCCCATCCGTTGACCTATTGGTGTTTGTGACATTAGGTGAGTAGGTATTGTTAGTGTGTGGCGGGCCAGCTACATTTGGGTCTTCGAAGTCTAGCGGAATCGGGGTTCAACTGAAACGTTACGAAGCCTCCGGAGAGTGGCCGTGACGTCTGAAGTCGGAACATAAGTGGCTGTTTCTACCACTAGTGGATTGGGATGCGTCTCGGCGCTCTTGAAATTGCGCTGAAACATTTCCTTGAAATAATCAGAGATCGTCGGAAGTTGGCAATTTCTGTAGTGTACATTGGATATAATCTAGGTAGGGTGGAGTTTTGCTGGTACCACAAAGCTCCGGTGGCTTTGCGAATGAAGCTATTAGCAAACTAATTTTGAGTGCGTGGGTGAAGCCTACGCTTGCGTATAACGTGGTCGGTCCTAAGCAAGTTTTATAGAGATGAAGCTTGTGTCTTAGGAACTTAGTTTACTCTTGCTGTTTACTAGCGTATGGAAGCGGCTAACAACGAATTTGGCTTAGTTACGGACATTAAAAATGTGTTTCGCGAAGGTAATTATGACGTATGAATGTTTCCCTACGTATTTGGCCGTTAATTGTCAGGGGATTTGGCGGATGAATAGGGTGAATTATCGTACCCTACGATTTTTCGGATTTACGATCCGGTAACGAGGGAGAGAAGGATTCCTTTGAAATTATATATTGTTACGGTTTTTTCAGGATTTATTTCGATTCGCATGATCGCGGAGAAGTTTTTGGCCAAAAACCAAAAGGTTTTTTGTGCGTTTATGGACTTGGAAAAGGCCTATGACAGAGTGGATAGGGATGTGCTATGGCAAACACTTAACTCATTTGGATTGAGCGCTGGCTTGATACAGGCATTAGAGTCTCTTTATAGGAACTCTAGTGCTTGTGTTAGGATCAACGTGGTCTACTCGGACTGGTTTGACATCCATAAAGGTGTCAGACAGGGCTGTGTGGCTTCCCCGCGGCTGTTCAACCTATTTATGGACAGTTGTTTGCAAAATCTTAAAGTTGAAGAATGCGGATTAAGAATGGGTGAGTTAACCGTCAAATGCCTTTTGTACGCCGATGATCAAGTTATCCTTGCGTCGTTGGCGGCCGAGTTGCAAATGATGGTTACATTAATGAACAGATCATTAAAAGAAAGGGGTATGAAAGTGAACGCAAGTAAGACGAAGGTTATGGTTTTTGAAAGAGAAGAAAGTAAAACGATTTGTGAAATAAGAATAGAAGGGGAGTTGATCGAGCAAGTAGATGAGTTTGTATATTTGGGCTGCGTATTTAGCAGGGATGGGAGATATGATAAGGATATAGAACGACGAGTGAATGCAGGAAATAGAGTAAATGGGGCCCTGCACTCTATTGTGGAGAGTCAAAATGTGTCAAAAAAGGCACGTATGGCAATTCACAATGCTGTGTTGGTCCCTACTTTAACGTATGGTAGTGAAAGTTGGGTGTGGCAGAAGAAGCACGAGAGTAGAATCAACGCAGTAGAAATGCGGTCCTTAAGGAGTATGTTAGGGCTGAATCTGAACGACAGGGTAAGAAATTGTGTAATAAGAGAAGAGTGTGGTTTGCAAGATGATTTTGTGACCAGGATTAAGAAAGGAATGCTTCGGTGGTTTGGTCATGTGGAAAGAATGAATGAGGAAAGAGTGACAAAAAAATTTATGTTGCAGAAGTGGGGGGGGAATTTATCGACCAATTTGGCGATTTATTGAGGCCAAATTAGGAGTAGTATGGTGTATGGATGTGAAGGAGGCGAGAGAGGTGTGTCAGGATCGTGCCAAATGGAAGTCTGTAGTCTCTGCCTACCCCTCTGGGTGACAGGCGTGAGTGTTTATGTATGTATGTATGTACTTCGATTCTCCATAAGCAAAACCATTCGCCTAAGTGATCGGCGGTTTTTTGGAGAATCTTGGTGATAAATTTCTTATTTTTGAGAGCAACAAAGAGTGGTGTGTCTGCAAGGAGAGCAGTATTGACTACTCGGACCTTCGGGATGTCACTCGGGAAGAGCGAGAAGAGGAGCGGGGAGAGGGCGGAGCTCTGCGGGAACGAAGTAATTTTATCATGTAACCCTAAGGTACATGATAAAATTACTTCTTATAAGTATAAAAAATATCTGTTATATTGCTATTTAAGTTGGAATGTGGTGTAGTTTATAAAACAATGTCAAAAAATAAAACTCAATTTATGTAAGTAACTAACAAACATTATTTAAAAATGAAGTCGCGGGCACAGCTAGTCTTCAATATATCGCCAATTTGGTCGATAAACTTCCACCTAAGGCGTCCCTTGCCGGCTCGGCCGTTCATTTCCACAACGTAAATTTGCTTTGTTGCTCTTTCCTTATTCATTTTTTTTTTTACGTAAACAAACCACCCAAACATTTCTTTCGTAATCCTACATACAATATCATCTCGTAAAATATTTTTTTTTTCTTATCACATGATTCCTCATTCGTGCTTCTTCTGCCACTCCTAACTTACACTACCATACATTAAGGTAGAGACTTACATACCATCGTATAAAATATTAAAAATTTGAGTATTGGCAAAATAATCTTATGTGTGTCTTTTTATTAAAAAAGATAAGAAGAGCTAAAGAATATAAGTAGCTATTCCTAAAGTATGTGTCATTATATTTTTGAGTAATAAAAAAATTATTCCCATGTTTAAGAAAAATATTTAAATATATAATGTTTGTAAATAGACATAGATAGGTGAATGTTACGCTTGTCGGAGCTAATTAATGTGGCAGATTGTACGGCCCCAACGTGTCTATTAATTACTGATAACAACGTTCATTAATTTAAGTCGCTTTGATTTAAAATAAATGATGTCATTGTATCGTAGAAACGTTATCTAAACGAAACCAGCCCTCTTGTCATCAGCGTCAACGACCAAATGCAAATACTTGTTTTAGAAACTTCACTACGCGGGGACCCCATAAACCCATAGACTCTACAGCAAATGACACAAGCTTCGGGTCTCGCGCCTTTGTCACAGTGACCGAGTGAAGCCGGCCATAGTTGAGCATATGCCTGCTGTTCTAACATATGTCAGAGGTGTCACAGACAAGATTGGTTACATCCTGGAGCGAACTTCTATTAGAACATTCTACAAGCCGCCGAAGAAAATTAGTCAGTTCTTACCCGATCAAGGTTATATTCCTCTACAAGACGCAGGAGTGTACAAGCTTGATTGTGATTGTGGTCTCTCATATATAGGGCAAACAAAGAGATCAATTAGAACCCGCGTAAAAGAACACATAGCTGACGTGAAGCATCAACGTTCCGGGAAGTCTGCAGTTTGAGTACATATCCTAAAAGGCCCCAATCATTACATCAGATTTGATAGACCACAAATCCTCGCGAAAGAACATCGGTTCCTACCAAGTATGATACGTGAGGCTATTGAAATTAAAAATTTCAATAGAGAAGGAGGCTGAATACTACCACCTGCTTGGGACCATATAATTAATAAAATTAAAACTAAAACCAAGCATACCCCTTCAAGACTTCAAAACACAGTTAGTCCATTCTGCGTAGATTGGACCAAAGACAGTAATTAAAAAGCTGAAGGTACTCCGGGTTACCGTTAACTTTAACATCGGGGCGTCAGTCACTTCAGTCCCCCGTGACCATGGGTGCTGGAAAGCATTCGAAACGTCGGGTATTGAAAATAAAATAAATAAAACGCGACAAAATCCGTAAAAGTAGATTTAGTCAATATTATATAGCCTATTTTACTGCCACAACTAAAACCAATCCAACGACACTAACACCAGCAACTCCAGTTCGCTTTGCCGATACTACTGAATTATTGTTCTTATTTTAATTATACATTTACCGCATTGCAGGGAAAGATAAACTGCATGTCGGACGATGTTTTAAAAATATTTAGAGACTGATTTTTATCAGTATAAAGTCAATCAGGTGATGGAATGATAATGGATTTTCTTTTTATAAAATCCATTATCATTTCATCGCCTTATTTTAAAAAGAAGGTAAAACAATGTGTGAAATCAGAAAAGTAGGAAAGTTTGTGTACATAAAATATTTTACTGAGTAAATGCACAACCCTACGTTAGTCCCCGCCTTAGTGCATGGTAGTGAGTTTATCCTGCTAGAACAAAACTTAATTACCATAGAATTGTGCAGTAGATTAATGCTGTAGAAATGCGGTCATTAGGAATATGTTAGAAGAGACTCGTAATAACAGAGTGAGAAATGGAGTGATCTTTATTTTCTCACACTCATAGTCTGATTGGACGACAATACGACACGACCGGGAAGAGATCAGACGCAGTACTCACGGCTTTACGTACGTTCAGAGGCACGGGATTGAAACACCGCCTACATCCTGACTCCTGACTGATACTAAGAATTTCTTGAGAGAAAACTCCAGTAACTGTTTTTGGCCGGACCCGGGATTCCCAAGTAATACTGTCCATCTCAGTCAATGCTGTCAAAACTAGATTAAGAGTTGCAGGCATATATAGAAACAAAATACAAACGCATAAAGACAGACTGTTTACAGCTTACTACAACATTTAACAACACTGATATTTTAAATTATTTCATTTTTATTTAAGTAAATGACAATATTTTAGGTAACCAAGATAAAATATAGAAAAGAGAGAACCTGTAAAATAACCTATTACCTTTATATTAAAATGGAAGGCCTTATCCGAGCTCTTTTAGGTAGCGGTTAGCACCCTATCACTTGCGAAATGCCTCCGATAAATAACCGCTAAAGTAAAGAACTTTATTAACTCGCAGTTTATGAACTTTTATTACTAACAGGGAAATAAATGACGTTTATTAGGAAAACTGTACGGATTTTCTCATTAAAATATTGCTTAAAATTTTTAGTCAACTTCAAACAATGAGAAGGCTTTTTATTCGAGTGTATGTATTTTTGTATGTTTGATAGTTTCAGTTTACTTAAGTTTAACTTTGAATTCAGCTTTGTTTTAAAAGCCAAAAAAAACCCTCCGCCTCCTTTCTTAAAGGGTTTTATGACAAGGAAATGTCCACAGCACTGTCCCAATGCGTGTTAGCGAATTTCACATGTCTTCGAAATATTTAAAAAATAAAAATATAAATTTCTTTGCAACCTTCCGCTAAATATATTATTTAGCGGAAGGTTGCAAAGAAATTTATATTTTTATTTTTTATTATAATGAATTTCCGCAAAGTAACGCCTGATTCTATCAATTATTCGAAATATTTTTTTTCTTCTTTCTCAGACACGCAAGTTTCCTCAAGATGTTTTTCTTCACCGTCGAGCACTTAAAATTGCAATTAACAATTTCATTGTTGCCGGCGGGGATCGAAGTCGGCTTTGTTTTAATTAAAAGTATTAAATAGGTTAAACTCCTTCGTTTTAATTTTGAGAAAAATTCCACCGCTAAGAGTATTAACTGCAACTATTTAGACGACATTTTAGTTGTTGCTAGAGCTTGTAATTTCTTAGTCAAGCCGAATTAAATATTTTAATAACAAGTTAAAAATTTTGTACCACCGCTTTCAATATAATTAAAATAAGAACATCTTCAATGTATTCGAAGTCTACTAAATACGCATTATTAAAGATAACTAAAAACTTTTGGTCAGATCTAGATTAAATTTGTATGGTGGTCCACACGAGAAGCATCAGCTTTTAGATAAAAAAAGAATCATCAAAATCAGTTCACCCAGAGAAAGGTTCTGAGGTAACAAACATAAAACAAAACATATAATCGAATTGTATATCTTCTCCTTTTTAAAGTCGGTTAAGTAATAGAGGCTGACTTCAAAGTACCAAAAAGAATGAAATATTTTCTACTTTATAGTTATACGTTATCTGCTTTTACTTTAAATAAAATGTTTAATTTTCAGTTAAGTATTGAATTTTTTTCACCTTTACCGCACACACTAGCATTTTCTACTGAATCATAGAGGTAGTTTATAAATATAAAATACACAAGGACAAACGTCCAGGCCCGGAACAATTATTCGTAGGCCATACAAATACTAGTTCCGTGTGGTATTGGCACTCGCGGACCCTAGCACTGTAACTCATTGCTAAGCCACTGCGCCACGGAGCCGATAGGTTAGAAGTAGATACATATGTTGTTTTGGTTTATATTTTAATGTAACTACTGTTCATGGATCAGATTAATGAATAAAATAATACACTTAATAATTTCTATTTAAAATTATTTTCTAAGTAAGAAAATTAATTGGTCATCAAAAAGGAAAACATGATACCCGAAATCCACACGCATTAATAAAAGGTTTTCACCTATAAAATTTTATTCTTACTTTTGATAGATGACTTCTTCATATATATATATATATATATATATATATATATATATATATATATGTATATATATATATATATATATATATATATGATATGATATGATGTATCTTTCACAATCCTTTTAATCACGGATGATTATATAATACGGACATATTTTTAGTTTAGTGTCAAAAGTTTATAATCCACATATGTGAAAAATATTTCAATCAAGTTTATATAGCCTTAAGTTAATTGTAAAAGGGTATTTATTTAGCTTTTTTTAAAGTTGTTGCGCCAAAACGTACATTACATCAACTGTATTAGCTGGCAATATCCTTTCTCTTCACTTCCGATTCTTTCGTGCACGGGCACGCCAATTTAATAGATTACTTCTTCATATATATATTATATGATATGATGTATCTTTCACAATCCTTTTAATCAAGGATAATTATATAATATGGATATATTTTTAGTTTAGTGTCAACATTTTATAATCCACATGTGTGAGAAAGATTTCAATCAAGTTTATATATTTAGCTTTTTTTAAGTTGTTGCGCCAAAACGTACATTACATCAACTGTATTAGCTGGCAATATCCTTTCTCTTCACTTCCGATTCTTTCGTGCACGGGCACGCCAAATGATAGACTAGATGATAGACGACATGATAGCGTCATTTTGTTCGGCCAATTAGACGCGCTGGTCGCCATCCGGAAACACACCGCTGGCGCAGACCAGAGTTGTCGGCGTGCGCGCCGCCGAGCAGTTGAAGCTCGAATTTCGATGTGATAACATCACTGTGGCAATCGAGCCAAGTAACAATTTTGTAGTGACCGCTTGCATGTGGTATTCAAAGGTCAACCGCAGTGCATTTATCGTCACGTACCGCTCGCCCAGTTGCAACATAGTGCCACCAGCCTCGAAATCTGAATAAGAGGCCACGTGCAGACACCCCAGGTGAGCCCGTTCCTATCTTGAGCTGTTTTTATTGGTTATTCCTTTTTCCCACAGCAGCTCATGCTACTGTCGTATCGACTAATATAGTGGATTAGATTATGGCAAGCTTATCATCCCAATCCCACCTCGTGCCATGTCCGCCATTTTTTTTTTGGGGTTATAGCCAACCACGCAATACAATCCACTTTCGTTATTTTCGCACCCAAAATCTTGAAGCCATTGTTCCCGGGAATCGAACCCAAGACCCCTGTGACCTAACCATTTTGTTTCGATCGATCTGGATACGAATAGCAACCTAATCATCCCCACTATTTAGTGACCATCCGTTTCCGGATTCAAACCCAGGAACCATATCGCTTCACGAGTTTTGCAGTTGTGTGCTTGAGTTGGGATTTAATTTTATTAATTATAGATTATTAGATTTAAATATCCTCGCGAATCACCCTGGGAAGGAATCGGTGTTCCTAAGCGAGGATTTGTGGTCTATCAAATCTGATTTAGTGACAGGGGCGATCCTGTATGTTTCACTGACTGCAGACTTCCTGAAACGTCGATTCTTCACATCAGCTATATGTTTCCTAACGCGGGTTTTAATTGATATTTTAGTTTATCTTATGTAAGAGAGACCACATTCACAATCAAGTTTGTACACTCCTGCATCTTGCAGAGGGACGTTACACTTGGCTGATGGTAAAAACTGACCAATAGTCGTCGGCGGTCTGAAGTATGTTTTAATGGAAGCACGCTTCAAGATCTAGCTAATCTGTTCAGTGAGTACTCTGACATATGGCAATACAACAGCCACACGCTCGTCTTTGGCAAGCTTCACTTGTTCACTGTGACGTAGGCGCGGGACCAGAAGCTTTTTGTCATGCAAAACTTGCTTGACGTGTTGGAACTCGGCAGCCAGGTGTTCACTGTCACAGATCTCTCGTAATCTCTGAAACAAAGATTTACTCAAGGTAGCTAAACGTCAAGGATAGTGGTGAGAATCTATATACATAGTGCGGCTCAAATTGTTATCAGAATCCAGAATTACTAACACATTTAGAATAAATAAAGATTGTTTGCCTCTACTCTAACTCCATTCTGGACTGAATTTTAGAATTTATAGAGGTCTAAAAATGCAGTTACTTTATCTAAAGGTAGAATCGTTAAAGTATCGTCTACGTACCGCTTATAGAATAATAGATTTATGGGGGAAATAAGCAGGACTTTCTCCTCAAAGTCTGCCATGAATATGTCGACGACATTGGGAGATACAGGTGAGCCCATCGCCACACCATCCACTTGCTTATAGAACTCTTCCTTCTACAGTAGGTAGCCAGATGTAAGGCAGAGTCTGTGTAATATTGCATAATATACGAGCATGTTCTGTTCTTCCAGCCTTCTAGTTACAATTAAGATGCAGTCTTCAACGAGTAAGCATGTGAACAATGATTGCATATCAAGGCTGACCATAGTTTCATTGTCTGCCAGATGTAGGTCTCTTATCTCGCTGACAAAATGGAAAGAATCCTTTATGTGTACTCTTGTATGTCCCCTGAGTAGTGAAAGTATTTTTGTTAAGTGTTGCGTTATTTTTGAATTCTTATAATTTGATTTTTTTTATATTTTTCTAATAACTGTAACAACTTGACCTATTTCCCGTTTCCGGGTGTTGACATTGATTTCTGGAACACTCTGTGTATTAAAATTAAATCTTACTAAAAGGTTACACACAATATTTAAAAAATATAATAAAGAAAAACTAACACTAAAAATTTAAATTGTCATACAGTCCCACATCTCGTGGTATCATGCCAAGGATTCTTGCTGTGTTTCCTCACTGAATGGCTATACTTAGCCTTTGAGCGAGATAAGGGCCAGCCCTATTATTACCAGCGGTGATGACCAGTCGCAGATTTCCTTTAAGAACTTCACCGCACGTTGATGCCACGGATCGATAGTCTCTACAGCAAATGGCACAAATATGTAGTCATTTCTCAAATCAAATTCAAAATTCAAATTCAAATTTATTTATTGCTAGAATGTAGTACATAAGAATATGATGTTATTAATTATTAACGAGACCTTACATTCTACCATGATAATGGCGTACAATATTTTACAGTAAACAAAAAAATATTAATACAATTTAGTGAAGTAACTTATTGAAGAAAATGAATTATGTACCTAATCAAAAATATTTTAGCGTCAAGTTGTTAGCTTACAATAAGTATTACATGTCAAATTTTTTATTAAAATGTAGGTAAATGTTATAAAAAGTCAAAAAATTGATAAAAAATTATAAATGTTAATGTCAAAAATTCTGTTAAAAGATCAGTTTTTTTTTTCATATTTCACCATCATTAAAATAGGAGATGATTTTTATTTTCGGATGAATACATAGTACAACATGTTACTATGTTGTCATAAATTATATCAAACTATTACCAAAATTTACAAAAATTGCAATTTACTTATTAAGAAATATATTATGTTTCGGCTTCAATTTTTTTATCAATAGCCAATGGCGTAATAGAAGAAAAATGTCAGATAATTATTAATTATTTTTAAATAGAATAGAATGTCCATGCTCAGTGAAATTATAGGTTCATTCGTTAAATTTACAATCTACAAATTCCTTGACGCTATAAAAGGTACTTTCTGCAAGAAAATCATTGAGTTTTTTTTTTAAATCTTGGTAAAGAAAGTGCTTTGATATGCTGAGGAATTTTGTTATATATTTTGACACACATATATAGACAGCTTTAATTATACTTAGATAGTTTAGGAAGTGTGTCGATTACAAGTTTTTCGGGGTATCTATAGCTTCGAGAAGATATACCTTTGGCTTTAGTAAACAGAAGGTTGTGTTGTTTAACGAACAAACAAATTTCATATATGTAGAGCGAGGACAATGTCAATAACTTAAGGTTTTTAAATAAAGGTTTACATTAATCAAATGGCGCTTTAAGAGTCAATGCTCGTAGACATTTTTTTTGAGTGACAAAGGCTTTGTTACTAGTCTCGGCGAACCATTTCCCCAGACAATTAACATGTAACTCAGAATTGAAACTACCTACATTCAAAGACTCATATTTCCGCCATTTACTTAATTCTTCTGCCTCTGATGCCACCCCGGCTCTAAATGAGATGACAGGCTGCCAAACTGTCTAAGCAAGTAACATCCGACACTAGGTCTTTACCTCCCTCCCTAGGGATCAAAGTCATAGCGTTGGTCTCTTACCATCGTCGCGTCACTAAATATACAAGTTCTAAAACTGAAGGAACGTTTATAGAGACAAGAGCCCTTCGGATAACTTTGTTTAGAGAACCATTACGGGAGAATCTACCTACACTTTTCTTACACGAAAGTCCGTGGAGCCCAAGCTTGTCGACACTGCTACCACATTCCACGGTGATTCGCAAGCTTTCCCCATCAAGCAATGATATTACTTGATGGTACAGCGTGTTCCTTAGTCGAAATAGCTGGAAGGCAGCCTGATCTTGGTCAATGTAGAAATTGTATAGTATATTTCTGTCTGTGTAATATAACCTGCACACTACCAACGGAATATCCCACTGCTTTTGTAGGTTAGCAAAGCACACGTCTACTTTATTATTTAAAAATTAGTTAAAGTTGCTTGATTCCAGGCTGTTTTATTTAGAGTCAAATTTAGAATATTTTTCAAGCTACCTACTTTAGGATTATTATCAATATCTTTTAAAATATCCGAACATTTCAAGAATGGACTCGAGCGTAGTAAGTATGTAAATTTAGGCAAAAGAAGACAATATTTTAAAAAAGTAAGAGAAATGTGAGGGTACATCTTAAACTTACTTTTTAACGTGGTTTAAAATTGATCAAATTTCGTTATTAAAACAAGTTTAGTACTATAAAAAACAACGGGGCACCTAGCGGGTATAGCGATTCCGCACACATCAGACAGTTTTTATTCCTAGAGAAATATGATAGGAATTTTGAAATAAAGTATTTCTGTTAGAACTAGATAAGTTAATGGAAATAAATATTTAACATTTATTACAATTGGTTCACGACTAATATTTTTAATATTTTGTAAAATAAAGTAAGATCAAGAAGGGCGTCATCTGCTTTACCTCCCAGTGTACCGCCGTCCAGGTACCAGATATTCAGCTTGGATTTCAAATAATAGATTGAATCCCAAAATTGAATAGAGCTGGACCTAGCAAAAAAGAGTCAATAATATGGTTTTCAATAAACAAGTTTGAGTTTTAACTGTAACACTGCCAAACGTAATGATAAATTTCGGGGGTATTTTTAGCCACTTTTTTCAGCAGGGTTACTTTATCGATAGAGTTAAAAGCATTTCTAAGGTTAACCTTGACAAGAACATCTGCATTAGAATTTGTTAAAAGTAGGCTGAAATTTTGTCTTAAGATTAGAGACTATGTACCTGCAAGCTAATTTTGAAGTTAAGCACAGAAATATGGACCAAACGGCAATAGGACGGATACCGCCATTATTTTTTAGAAGGCGCACAATCTAGTCCCATAGAAGTAGGAAATAAAATTGGGATTAATGTCACTTGACACTTCACTTTAGAAACTCTACCGGCGTCATCGGTATACGTGCTTAAAAGATCTTAGAGATTCTCATCATTGCCGCCAGCAGAGACATTTGAGTATGACAATTTTCGATTTGTTAATGAAAATGTAAATACGGCGTAAGAGAATCGCATCTAACTTCTTTTGGTCACCACCGCACAAAATTTATAGATACCCATAAATACGGCTGCAGGCCCGTTTCAGTGGATGATCGCAATCAATCTGTTATCACACAGTCCAGCTGATCGGGCGCCGAACTGCCACTAAGTGAGGTTCTTAGTAACGGTCACAAAGTGACTGTATGGTATAGTTGCACTATTATTATCAAGGTTCAACAAAAGTTGATACTAGATATTGACAGAACCCTGCTACTCTGTCCATAAAATTAAAAAAAACTAAACGGATTTGTGTTAAAATTATTTATGATCGGCTTTACTGATAAAAATCGGCTTTACTGATAAAAAATGGTAAAATTTACCTTTCTAAAGGACAATACAAAGAGATAGCTACATATTGAGATAAACAATATTTATTTAATGTAGGCGTTACTCAAGGATTATAAATATTTGACGATTGTTAACAAATTTAAGTATTTTACAAAATACGTAATATTTAGGTAAATATTAATGTCCATTTTACGATAATTACTTATATTATTTACTTTAATTACTAATTTATTTCGCAACCATCAACGAGTTCAAAATAATTAAACCTCGCATTGCGAGCGATACGTCTACAAACGTGCTTCTGACATGATCCGGATGTAAGGCTTGGGTTTCATTACACTTCAAGGAAATAATTATTTTTCTATTTTACCTAAAACCCTACCAAGAATCTACCAAGTTTCTTTAGAATATTGTTCATATTATAAGCCGATAAACTCAGATTGACAAAGAAAGAAAGATGAAGCGCTGTGTATATTTCAAGTGTCAACTTATACATATTGTAGGAACACGCACTCACATACACATATACATTAAAATACTTTGCAAACAACAACACGATTTATTCGTTATTTATGTTATGTTTCGTTATATATATTTATATTATAATGCGTGCAATCAAGGTGAATGTGTTTGCATGTACATGTATTCAGGGTGCATATTTATGCGACCAGTGAACTATAACTCGTTGAAAAATAAATAAAGATGTGTGCATGAGTTACTTAAAATGTAGGCAGTAAAATATACTCTTACCGTGACAGCAATGAGTTTAGGATATTTCATTTATTCTAGTATTTTGTATTATCGCAATAGATTAATGATGGATATTTGTGTACATAAACAGTTATATACAAGGTTCAATATTATAAGACTAATAAAAATCTAAAAATTCCTTAAAACGTGAATTGGCTATCGTAATAAAAGATTTTATTGCATAGAAGATGCATACTACATCGTACCTTAGCTGATGTCCGAATAGATCGGCTCGAACGAGCGAGGATCAAACTCGCACAATACGAGCATAAAACAGCAATATAATTAAGTTATGTGTCGTATAACGTAGTCGAAAATGACACGAAATGTAGACTTGGTCCGCGAGGGTAAGCTCGTATGGAGTTTGAATAAACACAGTCCACCTGATGGTAAATGGTTACTGTAGCCCATAGACATCTACATTTATCCTCCATTACGAATCGAAATGCAAATGCGTTGTCACCCGCGAGGACTAACGACGACAAGATGGAATGCCTCGTTTCCAGTTAAAAGAGTATCCGGTTCTCTACACTCATCATACAAACACAACAGCGTTAAACTGCTATATTACCCTAGCATTCTGTGAGAGCGTACTACTAATATGGCTGCAGCATGGCTCTACCATATTGAGAAAGACAATAAATAGTAGGTCCACAGATCCACACCTTCAATTGTTTTATTTAATTGAAGTAACAAACAAAATTACATTCCACGTGCAGTCCATGGACACCTGCAACCAACTTCAAACAGAGAAGGTTGGAGATGCGTTGTCACCTTTAAAGCTGAGATGGGCAATGCCTTACAACCTACTATTATACTCTCTGTCTATACCCTTCAAACCGGAACACAGTACTGCCGTGCGGTAGGAATGGATAAGAAGCTAGTAGCTATAATCTACCATTTACCTTTTGCATTCTTATGATACCTTGCATCTGGATAGTGCTTGCGAGTGGTTTCAATCTAATCTACCGTATCTTTGTTTAGGTTTTAAATATCAGTTATACCAGTAGAAGGGTGAATTGCAAGTTAAGAGACAAGCCGATTAAGAGTTATCTTATTGTTCTCGAATTAAATTTAAACAGGCTTTTTAACATAATAACATGTTTATTTAAATTTAATATTAGTTTTTTGCATGCACTATAAAGGACCGCTAAAATTATCTAATTAATTTTCATTAAAAACAGTACAGGTACGTCCACGATGTCAGTGCACACGATAAAGAAGTATTCATTTAACACATCCTAAATTGGCAAAATAGGAGGAACATTTAGTCATTGTAAAAATAAGTAGTAACAAAAACCTAGTTAAATCTAAGTTATTGTGCACACGCCTTATATTAAGGTTGTCTGGCATGAATCCTACATTCAGGACATAAGTTGAATGTTGTCTAAAGCAGAGTCAAGCTTTGCTTAAGCTTGTGTTAAATTGCACGTTGTTTTGTTGTACTGATTTATCACACAACAGAGCCGTACACTAAGTTGAATTTACACTTAAATTGAAACAATGCTCTAAGTCGTATTTACACTCAGTTTAACATATAAAGTAAAAATCAGTAAGTGAAACATGATTTTGGTTTCGTTTTGCATCACTTGAAATGTACGCAGCCCCCCGCCTTCCTTTCTATGTTAGTCTGATGCTTACACTAGAACTACATATATCAAAGTCTAATAAAACTGACTTTAGATATGTTAAAATTTTAAATAAATACTACATATTATGTTCTTAAATGTATTTAAATAAATTAAATTGTACTGTAAAGCCACTCTGTGGGTTATTAAGACTATGCAGAACGAAAGGGTCGGCTCATCCGGGCAAGGAAGCCGCTCACACAAAATATAACCTTAAATAGCAGTAAAATGCTCCTGTGTTTCGTTTGTGACGAGACATTCTATCTTAGTCTTCAGAGGTGGCAAGACATTTGCATTTTAATTCCCAATCAAGTATAGATGAAGGTTTCTAAGAGTCATATATATAATCTATCTATTTACCATCAAATGAATTTTGCTAGTTTATCACTTTAGCTCCTATTAAAAATTATATCTCTGCTCGTTAGTGTTATTCAAAAGATAGATTATTTCATCATTCACTCAACTAGACACAGTAGTTTGACAGGGAAAGGTTTAAAAAAAGTTTCATCTTTATTACTAGGTTAATTCCTTTATAACATAATAAAATAAAAATAATAATTTGTTTCTCAGTCTGCAGTGTTAAAGGTGGGATACGTCTTTTACTACGATCATCAAATCGCACGCCAAGTTTGACAACTAAGGGAAATCATTATAACTGGAGGTGCTCATGACCAGTAGTGGATTTTTCAGGCTGGTTAAGAGGAATAACGTTGAACATAGGTAAAATGTAACAGAGTGAGGGAGGTAGGTGGAAATCATTAGATAGAGATGAAAAAGTATTTTATATAATTGTTTAATGTTAATTTTAACTATAATCTAGATGCTAAGCGTCGCACCACTGTGCCATTCACAAGAAGTGTTCTTCCACGCACGATTTATTTGTGGAATCGGAAACCACCAGATATTTTTACGAACCGATGCGACTCGGAAACCTACAAGAAAAAGCTTACTACAAAATTCCCTTGGTGTTGCAAGTCCTAGATAAAAAAAATTAAGTTCTAAAGTTAATGTGCGTTGTTAAAAATTTAGTATTGCAAGTGTTGTACACTATTTTAAGCAGTAGTTACAGACTATATACATCCCACTGCAAGGGCAAGGGCCACCGGCATTTCTGATAATAATGATATGAATTTTTTTGAAGTGAAAACTTCTTTGGCGGCGTTGTACACTTTTTTGTAATGGGTAAAAAATGTGAAACTCGCATCAGGATACGTGACCCTGATCGAAAATGCGTAATGCGGCGTAGAAGAGGAAGTATCTCTTTCTACAGCGCTGCGAAAATATATTCCTGCGCCTGCTGTTTCCTTTAGGCGGCGCGGGGCGCTTGCGCGAATGTTCGTGTGAGATAATTAAAGCAATTCGTGCAAAATCATTCCCTAATCATTCCAAAATATCAAAAATGCACAACGTTAATATTCAAGTTTTCACTTCTGCCGCCACTCCCGGAGTGCAACCCGTCGTTTTTTCTTATTTGTCAGACATGCAGGTTCCTCGCGAGGTTTCACCGCCAATCACGTGGCAAATCATCACTTAACATAGCAATTAACAATTTCGTTGGTGCCGGCGGGGATCGAAATTGGGTAGCTCGCGTACTCTGAAATATACAACGAGCGCTAATCATCTGAGCTACCACGGCGAATAATTATATTATTTATATACTCGTATTGGCTACATAAGTTGTACAAATAGCGATAATTATAAAAGATCAAATGAATCTCTTATGAATGCATCGCGTAAATGTCTAAATTATAAATTAATTTTAGCCATGCAGTAACGGTGTAAGTAAACCCACTATCCTTTATCGTCTCTTGGGTGTCGAAAAAGGAAACTGGATGGAAGATGGGCAGCAGCAATTTCCTCACAACAACTCAAAATAAAAGCTGCAGTTACCGGGCCGTTTGTGAAGTGAGGGCATCTATGGAAAACATTTGCCCTCGCTTGACAAAAAGAGGCCTATGCTTTGCTCTAGACTTTTAATAGTCTGTAATGGTGTATTAAAAATTAAAGTATGGGTGTTATTGGACACGCTGATGTTTAGCAGGGACTTTCAAAGGCTGTAAGCCTTCATGGATGGATTATCAAATAAACTGTATTTATGGAGCATAATAAACCGAACAATAAACTGTTATACGAGTAAAGTTTGAATGAGACTTAACTTAAATTAGTGTAAGATGAATTACTTAATAAAAGTAAAGGAAACCAGCTGGGCAGAGACCTCCCACCGTTACCGAGAGTGTTTTATAGTAAGTAAAAATGTGCCGCCTTAACCCTGTAAATTAAACGTAGCTAGCTTTATTTTATTTTAAAAGAAAGCACTCCAAAATCCATCAATCAGTTTTATTTTTACATGTAGATAATACTTCTTTTAAGTCAATTCTGAAAACAAGGCGTTTTTATATTCTACGCGTCTGTTTTTTACGTATGCTCAACGAATTTACTGGAACTACTGAACCGATTTCAATATTTCTTTTTTTATTAAATAGGCTATATTTTAGTGATAGTCCCATACGTGGTATAGCCACGCGCCAGCTATATTATGGTTGTAGCACGAATGGGTTGGCTCAACCGAGGAAAGACAACGCTCTCACAGAATACCGGCGTAAATATTTCGTATGGTGAGTGTAGCGGTCCGAAGATCCTTTTTTACTGGAAACGAGGCATTTTGTGTTAGTCCTCAGAGGTGACAACGCCTATCTACCTTTTGATTCTTAATCGAAGATAACTGTAGATGTCTATAGGCCTCAACATCTACTTATAATCAGGTGGACTGTGTGCTCGTTTGTCATCTTTATTCTATAAAGAAAATATAAATACGCAGAAAAAAATTCAAACATAAAGTGGAAAATCAGGGATGAAAATGTTATGTTTTTAATTTTATTTTAAAACTATTTATGCAATATTCTAGTTGATATCTTGAGTCTGAGATATTCCTTAGCCCACTCAAAAGAGTAGCAAGAAATATTTAGAAATAGAAATATTTATGAAAACTGACCATAAAAACACGGATATTGGATTTCTTGTATTACTAATTACGTAATTTAAAAACTTTTTTAATCTGATATATTAGACTCATTAAAAGATCATAAAGGATTATAGTTATTAGTTGGAAAACGAATTTTAATTTTATAAAAGATGAATTATGTAATTTTTTCCTACGAGTAAAATTATTTTATTTTATTTTATTAGGGATTACAACAACCTACATTCTGTGAAAAAAACCACATTACACAATCTAGCACGAATCAAAAGTATGAAAAGTAGAAAAGAAAAAAATAACAAAACCTTGGGTCAAAAACTATACCTAATTTAAATCGTTTGTCTTACTGATGCTTCAATGGAATAATATATACAGATACAAGCACACATATATATACATATACATATAACCATATTTTATTCAAACACGTAGGTATATAATATTGAAAGTATATAATATACTAACATATAAATAAATACACATACATACAATATACTCATGTACACACTCACAAACATACATTATATTAAATTCTTTTTGTGTCAGTTAGCGAATTGAAGACGAATTGAGATGGTACTACGGATTTATAAAACTACAAACTACATTATTCGATTAAATTATATGTGTTAGAATATTATGGGACTGACATACGCTAAGCAATAAATTTCCCTTAACTAATAGTAGAATTAAAAAAAAACTACAAAGGCTACCAACATAAAAAATAACGGTTAATTCTCTGTCAAAGCCTGTTCTACCCTTCGCTTAAATAAAATTTTTGGATGGGTAAATGGGTCAGTATGAGAAACTTTACTATTACAAATTCTAACCATTTTGATGAGCACACAATTCTTGCCGTAATTAGTATGATGTAAAGTAACATCGAATAAAGGTGTATGTCTAGTTCTAGGTCGGGCACTTTAAATAATATTTGCTGATGGTAAGTGATTGCTGTGGGTCATAGACATTTACATCTATCCTTGATCTCCGGGTCTCCGGGTATCTACACTTACCATAAGAAACAGCACCATTAAGCTACTATTTTACGGTGGTATTCTGTGAGCCACGCTCTCACAGAATACCAGCGTAAAATAGCCCTTCCCCGGTCGAGCCGCAGGGCGAGCTAATATAAATGCAGCTTGGCTCTATCACGTATAAATTTTTTGTGAAAGCAGAGCATGGCAATTAAGTTGAGCGTGCTAGATTAAGGATAATTTTAGAAATAAATTTTAGTTACGGTTAGTAAGTTTAATCCATGTGTGTGTTACTTTTGATGTTTTAAGAATGTGAGAATATTTTGTTGATTCTTTACTACTTCCGGTTTCTAATGTATGTCATGTATATTGTAATAAATGTATTAAAATAGCCTAAAAATGTTTATTTGGATTTTAAAATTGTATTTCATATTTTTTAGTGTGTTAAAGTAAGAATTTTAGTTCTTTTACCTTGTAACTTGTATGTGTTAAGCCGTTTTGGGCCACGTGTTTTCTGAAATATATTTATGCTGCAAATCAAAGGTTAAAAACTGTAAAAATAAATTTTAAAATGATTTGAGTGATCTTATTTAATGGTTAATAATTTTTATAATTTGGTTGTAAATATTTAGATCTGTTAAAAATTGTTCAATTGTAAAAAAATAAAAGCGACATTGGGGGTAATCCTATAAATACTCCGAATTCAAAGAAATTCGTTTCAGTGCTTGGTTATTCTTCGTATTAGCAAGTTAAGTATATTTCTGCTGTCTTATTTTATTGTACTTTAGTTTCTTTTTGCTTCTTTTGTTGTCTTTTGTTAAAGTATGTGTGAAAATATTTTCTTTAAATATATTATTTTAAATTGTCTAAATATTTTTCATAATTTGTCCCTTGTTGGGAGGAAGATTTTAACAGCTCCTTTTAGCTAAATAGGAGAATTTAAGTTTATTACTGAACAAATATTTTTCTAGCTAAATTTCTTTGTTTTCATTCACCATGAAAATATCATCAGAATTGGGATCACCCGTGCTTTTTATTAATCGTTTTCTTTTAAATATTACAGTGCAAACTATTTCAATATGGATGTGGAACTGGTGAAAGTGCTATTGGAAACCATCCAAAATGAAATGGTTTTAAATAAGCAGCACGACGACGTAGCGGTGCCAATTTTCGACCCGGACAAAAGTAACGAGGGAGGAGCTTCCTGGTGCGAAAACTTCCATAAGTTGGGAGGAGTTAAAATGGAGCAGCTTTAAGAAGGTTGCAAAAGCGGGTAAGGCCCTTCGGGGCTCTGCATTATCCTAGATTGAAACATGGGAGCCTGAAACGCTGTGTTATACAAGTCTGATTCTGGAGATTCGTTCGATATTTATGCCAGAAAGAAATCAGGACTATTAAAACCCACTAAATATGATTTACTGAGGACCAACTTATACGAGCTTGTTTACAGTAGAACTAGTGACTTAAATGTAAAAATAGATTTAAATAGTTCTGCGCAGTCGATGGACGATAACCGGGCAAAAAGTACTCAATCTCCTCAAAATTCTGTAAAATGTAACATGTTATTTAAATTATTCTTGTTCGTATTAATATCGAAAATAAATGTTTTAAAAATCGCAGGTAAATCATAACGCGTCAGCTAACAACATTACCGCACAAAAAATAATATTTGTGAATTGATACTGGTTTGAGCTGCAGCATAATTAGGGGAAGTATTGTTAGACGATTAGGTTGCCGCCTCTATCCTTGCTCTGTATACTTATTTCCTGACTGTGTAGGAAACGAAAAACTAGATGCCTTATCGACTGTAACCTTGCCCATAAAAACCGAAGATATATATTCGTTGATGCCTCCTCTGCGTCTGTCATGAATTGACGGACCGAATCACACGAGTTTTAACCTTCCTGGGGAAAAATAATATTTTTACTGGTATTCCAACCTATATGAACTCCCACTGGCAACACTAGACACCTTATGTCATTGTGAATTTTTTGTGCCGAATCAGCGAGTCGCATCTTCAAATTCAAAAGTTTAAAATTGGTTTTTAGTTGAAAGTTCTTAATTTTATTATTAGCAACATGTGAAAACTTACTTACTTAACACTCATAAACGTTTTGGACGATTGCGCTGTATGTAATTTTTGCATTTAAATAACTTGTAGGGTAGATTAACTATAACGCGAAATGTGGAATCTATATTAAAAAACAAAACGAGCATCTGTAAGTACATAATACCATTAAAAACGTAACTTGTTAAAAACCTAGTCTCGCAACTCAGTTCTTCTACCGTAAAAAGTTGTGAGATCCATGTAATACCAAGTCGGTTAATTTATTCAGTTCCTACTTAAGGGTCCTTCTGATTTAAGTTATTACGTAATTAGCTAACCTAACAACATTTTATAGTGACCATATCAATGTTAAAGTCTTTTATGTTTGAAATATATAGATTGACTTGGCCATCGCATGAAACCAACAATGTATCGCACAAGTAATACGTATTATAATATTAAATTAGATTGCTTAATGCGATTGCCAAGTCAATCTACATATTTAAAACATAAAAGACTTTTAAAATTGATATGGTCACTATAAAATGTTGTTAGATTAGCTAATTACGTAATAACTTATAACAGATTTTTCAATAAACTTAACATGTGTATTGTATTTATGTATTAAATACGTATGTTGCATTAGTATTTAAAAAAATTGTAGGGTATATTAATAAAATAGCTATACAAAAACAATGTATGACCGAGCAAAAGTCGGTACATTACATATTATCTGTCTTGCGATGTCACGAGGGGTTACATGAAGCATTGAATTCTATTTCACATGAATATTCATTGTTTTTTTTTTTCTATACAAAAATGTGTGCACGGATTATTATACCCGCGGTACCACTGGTGTGTACACGAGGCTATTTTCACAACTGATCTTGCTCATTTTCGGGACAAAAGGGGAGAAAAATTATTTGCTTAAGTGATGAAGAAGATAAAGATTCAATTTCACACAGCATTCTCAACCCAAAAGCTTATCAGTCAATCTTGTATTAAGGGAAAAATTGCTTTTAAATTCTCAAAATTCCATTCTTCTTTAACAAGTGCCAAATTAGAGATACGTTATGTGCAAAATGAGCCATATATTATCAAATTTCAACATTGTATGTATATGGGTCTTATCAAGAAGACTGATAAAGAAAATAATGATGCTCTAAATAACTGTATTAGACTGTTATGTGACTTATACAATTTAAAGGCTCCTTTACAAAACAGCACACTGCATAACAGCATTACTGCTATCAGAGCTTACTAATGACTTCTTATTTGGCATAAAATTTTGTTTAAAAAATATCAAAGGATCTTCATAAACCTAAAAAAAACTTTCAGAAACCTTTAAAATATTGGGACCTGTCTCCATCAGTAACAATCACTAGACATGCAACAGCCTCCAACAGTTGCTTTATACCAGCAGAAGTGATACTATCAAGTAATATGTGGCAGGTGCCAAGCCCAACCATCGAGGAAAAAAGAATAGAGGTTAACACAGCGAAAGAGGTAAGCAAATTCAATTGACCTTATTTTATTCCAAATGGTCTAAAATATTATAAAAACAATCGTAGTAGGTCGAAAACAATACATTAGTGTGAGTCAAGCATGTCCTCTCACATATATTAAGTTTAGTATGTCAGAAAATATTGTATTTAATACAGCTGTAAAATTAATTAAAACAAGATTAGTCATAATTTTGTTTTTACTTATTGGTAAATACCATGATATTATATATACATAGATGAAGAGATTCAGAAAATAAAAATTAGAAAGTTCTAGAATTGCTGTTAATTGGACTATAAAGTTAATTCAAAAAAAAATCAACACCTTGAAAGAACATTTAAATAATTTGGCCTTAAGATATAAAGTTAGTAAAAGTACTTTCATAAGCGGAATCAGAATCTTTAACCATTTACCTATATACATTAAATCATTAGAGATCCCAAGATTTAAAAAAAGTTAAAAGAATGGTTACTATCAAAATGTTTTTATAATTTAGATGAATTTCTTGGAAGTAATTATTGATTTATTGTAGTGCTTTATTTTATTTTTTATTATATTGTACTTCCGAAATGGACAAACTGTTGTAACTATACTCTGTAGTTGTAAGACCTCATGTACACAGTTATGACAATAAATGATTATCTTATCTTATAGTATTTTCATATCTAAAGTGAAACACAAATATTTCACATGAATGATGCTGAATTTCACCCAAAAGTAAAAAGCAAAGAAATATACAGTAGTAAGAGAAAATATGAGTATTTTAACAGACTTCAAGAAGGACGAGGTGTTCAGTTCGACCGTATGTTTTTTATGTGTGTTGCCTCAAAGCTTTTCTCTGGGTGAGCCGATTTTGATGAGTCTTTATTTTTATTAAAAAGCTGGTGCTTCAAGTGTGATCTCATGGTCTTTATTTTTATTTGAAAGCTGGTGCGTCAAGTGTGATCTCATGTAGATTTAATCGGGATCTGACCAGTGGTTTTTGAGGTGATCTTCTTATTTTATTTATATTGAAGTCTGTTGAGCAGTTTTTAATTTTGCCACTTATATCAGTTACCTCACAATATCACTTGTATGTCACTAAAACTGTATGAAATTTAGTAAATTAGTTGTTAATTTTGAAAAATTTTTAATATCCCTGCAATAAATCAAACAGCTAGTTAGGTAAGGTATTTTAACAAGAAAATACATTACTTTTTCCAGTACGTAGTACCAAGAATTCATCCCCTTTTCGTCCTAGAAGAACTAGTATTGATGATATTGTTATAAATGTTAGAAAGACAACAATCTTACATCGTAATTTTTTTCCGTTTATTATAAAAGGACATTATTAATTAAGAGCATTTGAAAAGTATAAAATAAATAAACAATAATTCATAATGGGAAATTATATTATATAAATTTATATATTATGCTTATTGTTTATTTTATGTTAATTGTTAATTATGATCATTTATGACAGTAAATAATTAAAATGAAGCAATCAAATCTTTAAACATCTACATAGTATACAAACACAGAGGAGGCGTCAACGATTATAATTATTTGATCAAAGTAACTTACCTGTAAGTGTCCTTCCTGATTAACCACCCTAAGGGCTTGCTTCCATTTTAATTATTTTTTTCATAATTCTAGTGGATATAAATTCACAATGACATGAGGTGTATAGTGTTGTCAAAGCAAGTTCATATATGTTGGGATACCAGTAAAAATATTATTTATTTTTCCCCTGGAAGGTTAAAATTCGTGTGATTTGGTCCGTCAATTCCTGACTATATAGTATACAAACACAGAGGAGGCGTCAACGAATATAATTTTGATTGAAGGACACAAATAATTGTTCAGCATTGTTTGTAAAAAAGTTAAAACAATTAAATTTAACACGGCGTTGTCGTACTCTTAAGCGAAAATTCATCATAATCTCTTGGGTTACAGTATTATTTCCAATCACAATGAGCGTGCCATTCTTCGTATGATTTTTATTAACGAAGAAGAATACTACATAGGATAATAATGTCTTGTTAGAATACATATTAATGGGTACGTAAATGGAGAAACATTCATGTACTTTACTATAAAAAATATCTACCGCTTCATTATTTGTGTCGACGGCATTTAACTCTGAGCGCCAATCAATATTTCTAAAATAATTATTCGTCTCCTCTTAGTCACATTTGAAAAAGTTTAAACACGTATGTTTACGTTTTTAAAGAGTTGTATGCTAAAATCAGGTATTTCAATATTTAATGCAGGACTATATATATCTTCCTTTACGAGTGATAGAGAAGTCCTAACAATTAATGGCAAATTGCAAAAACATAGATCCAGAATATTGCCTTTGAGTTACAAGTATAACTGTATTGCTTGATACCGAGGTACCCTAAATCATCAACAAAATATATCGCTAAATTATCCATAAATGATGAACCGTATACGTGCGTAATACAATTGTTGGAGTCCCATCTCGAACACGGTAGATTATAATCTCCCACTAGTAAAAAATTGTGCATGGGATAATTTTCAATTCAACGCGATAAGTTTTGCTTAATGTCATTCAATCCACCCTGTATTACGTTCGAGTCGTGTGGAATGTACGCTATAGCTATATGTAAATCGACTGAGGACCCAAACGTACGCGCAGGTAAAGTCACGCCCACCGACTCGTGCGTTGTAGGTGCACTGGACCATTGGCCGTATAGACTTGCACTCAATTCGCGACGTATGTAGACTAACACTCTACCATCGACCTTTTTCCCTGACAATAAATAATCACGATCACTTCGAAAAATATCATATCTAAGATAACATAGTTCGTTATTATAAATATCACTTTTTAACCGGGTTTCCTAGATGATCCTAGATGATGTGATGAATAAACAACCTGAAGATGCCTCCTGTAGGGCGAAACACGTGTCGTATTATCGTCGATGGTGTGTCCTTACCTGGATTAGTGGTGTTGGGAGTAGTGGTGCTGGGACTAGTAGTGACTGAGTTAGTGCATGCAATTGAGGGAGGGCGGGAGGTGCTCTTCAATCCAGGTAAGACACATCATTGTATTTATTTAGCGGAAGGTTTGGTAGGTGCATGAAAATAAGTACTATAATCGGAACTTAACAGTTTTATATAGTTTTGTAGATAAATATTAGATGATACATTAATGGTAATTCTAATGGTTGTATGTGTATATTAAAGCGTAAAACATGTATATAAATAGTAACCATATATGAATTTGGAACCAAAATCAAAACTAATCGATTACTTTTTAACGACACTATTATTAAAGGTATCATGAATCCGATATAAATGAGGAGTTACCCACAGAGACCGATAAAAGTTGTATATGCATGTATGAGTATATATTAAGTATAATATAGTATAAAGAATATACTGTATATAAAATAATAAATCCATAGTATATATAATCAAGTATTTGAAAAATGATTATATATATAAAGAGTAACATTTTTTGATTTTAAAAAACATTCAGCCATACTATTAGAGAACAATACGAGTACACCGTTTACGATAAATAACAATATTGGTAACTTAAAGTAACAGTGTTTTAATTTTATTTAAATGTAAAGAGTTTTTATGTGAATTTTAGGGAAATTGTCGTCTGTCCTTACATAATTCTACAGTTAAGAATACACACGTATTTATATTTAGGATTTGCACATTTAGTGACTCCTTTGGTTTGGTTTAGCAGCATTTTATTGGCAGGTTTAACATATATATTTCGCGACTCTTCCGGAATTCATGTGACGATTGTAGTTAAACCCTTCCTCTTACGTACAGCAGAGATGATGCTGTTTCTCTCAAGAGGATTGATTTTAGTTGAATCACAATATTTTTGGTAATATATTGTCGCTGTCACGTAATTTATACGCATAAAGTCCTCAGTGAATATGTCTATCCCCGTGTAATTGCCTATTGCAATAACTTAATCGGAGATAACTTCATTTTTTCCGGGGATCTGAGAGATCACAATATTCATGGTGCAATCACGTCACGCTGCATGATTTTATATTCATCTCGCCGAGATTCATATTTTTTTTATTTTATTCCGGTATATTTTGCTGCAACAGATCAACCTTTTTGATTTCCGATACCACATCATCAGGAAGTATTTTCGAGTGATTTGTTCAGCTGAATGATAATTTAATGAGTTTTTCCATTCGGAAATATCGTTCGTCACTGCATTATACTCGCGAGTGATTTTTACAGTACTGATTTTTATAGATTCCAGCTGTTCTCTTATAATCATGATGTCATCTTTTACTCCTTTAATTTGTGACACTCGCAGAGATCTAAATAATAAGGCAAAAGAAATGCCTCCTACCGTATTTGAATAAAAGGACGTGTGCCGCCGATTCGCAGCTTTCACCCATAAACAAACAATAAATATACAAATACGCCTACACATATCTTTAACACTCATGGAACAAAGATTAAACTGTAAACTATTGTGTTAAGCGACATTTTTTAAAACGCAAAATCTCAGGAGGCCATACGGTCCAATAATTAACGTGTAAAAAAACAGAATGACATTGCGTGCTCACTCTCACTTGGGCACAGTGCAGCGCAGCGCATGTTTCTATAACTTTCTATTAAGCGTCGTTAATCGTCCAGGAGTCTCACACCAAAATGTAACTAATTAACTGAAAATGTCTCAGTAATAGACACTTTTAAGTCTTAGTTTTAGCTTTTAGACGTTTTATAATTTGAAAAAAGGGATATAATAAACGTTAAAGATAAGTATATCCATTTATTTTTAATATCCGGAACTTTTGAAAACCTGAAATAATAGCATTGTATTAAATAAACTCCAGCAGCCGCCTGCTGGCCGTATGAAGACGCTCAATATCGCTCAGCGAGCTATGGAGAGGGCTATGCTTGGAATTTATCTGCGTGATAGACTCGGAAATGAGGATATCCGCAGTAAAACCAGAGTGACGACATAGCCCAACGGATTAGTAAGCTGAAGTGGCAATGGGCCGGCCATATAGCTCGAAAAACCGATAACCGATGGGGAAGAAAGGTTTTCGAGTGGCAGCCTCGTACCGGTAGGCGTAGTGTAGGGTGACCCCCCACTAGATGGAGTGACGACCTGGTAAGAGATGCAAGAAGTCGATGGATGCAGGTGACTCAGGACCGTGCTTTGTGGCATTACTTGGGGGAGGCCTATGTTCAGCAGTGGACTTGTGAAGGGCTGTAATGATGATGATGATTAAATAAACAGATGTATAAATAAAATAAATACAATACACAAACAGCAAACAAATAAATATACGTATGGGTGACGTGTTTATTATTTTCTATTAGTTTTAAAGATCTGTAACTGACTTTCTGCTGTTTGTTATTTTTCAGTTACCCGGCTTCTTACAGATAGAATTTAATTGATAGAATCAGGCGTTACTTTGCGGAAATCCATGATCGTAAAGATATTAATAGTTATTTTGCAACCATCCTCTAAATTAAATAAAACTATGCTATGCTCTTCAAACTAGGGAAGACACATTATTTTATTTTATTTCGCGGATGGTTCCAAAATAACTATTAATATCTTTATTAAGACCAAATTTAGTCTACTATCCTTACAATACAATTACTTATCTTTACAATATATTAAAACTGCATAAAAATTTATCAAGTATTTAAAAGTACAAACAAACAGATAATCGCTGATATACGGTATAAAATATTTAGAAAGGAAAAAAATAGAGATGGTGTAAATAAATATTTAATAAAAAATTATATTTAATTCCCATTTCGGTAAAACTAGGTAAGCCAAACATAATAAATTATCGATATAAAATAGTAGTGTCATGTCGCTGACTTGCGCTCGACTCCTGAGGCCGTGTTCTTGGAAATTTACGTACGCGACAATGTTGTTTATTGTCCATACTATAAATCCATGGCTGCTTTTGCTGTCGTACTCGTAAACATGAACTAGCTTAAGAATCAATGAATATTGAAATTTGAAAACGATTACATTTTCGAAAACAATCGTTAGTACTGGAGGTGAATAATTATATTTAAGTATATTTTATTAAAAACAACATTATTTAAAACACTAAGTACTTATTTGTGAAATGGTATCCCTGTATTTAAAAATTTGCAAGTTGTGAAAGAATTTCCGTAGTCTGATATGCTTCTAAACAACATTTTTACGTCTCTGGTCCGAAACAAGACTGGTGACCGAAACAAACGCTCCTTGCGCTCTTGTGGCCTGCGGGTCACATGTGCGGCGACAAGGTCACGCGCTTTTACGACTTCTATTGCCTTATTATTAAGATTTCTGTGGCGACACTTCATCTTTCAAACTTTTAAATTCTTTTTTCTGTAACTTCCCAAAATTATTAAAGAATTCCATTATTTCAGTTTTGAATTCTGTCAGCAGAGAAGACTACACAAAATCTGCATCTACTTGTTTAACTCTTTTATGTGTTTTTATGTTAATCGTTAATAGGTAGATCGGTATTTGAGCCGCTCGTAGATTCACCACTAAAAGATAAGCCCGCTCTGGAACCGGGTGGTGACCGCTGCACGCTCATGTTATAAAACGTAAACGAAAAAAGGTAAACGAGTATTAGCACTGTGTATGTAAAAATATGCATGTGCGCAAGAAGAAACATTGCTGGTTGTCTCCTTTACTCGAGGGGGTGTGGCGAAGGGCAGCACTGGCAGCACGGTGCGTCGCGGCGTTGTATTACGTGGTTATAATATGATTAAGTGTCAAGAAATTTTTACTGCTAAATCAAACTCTATGCACCACTAAGTTAGATTCCAAATGTAAATCACGTTAAAATTAAATTTTAAAATTTTATAATTAGAAAGCTAGAATAACATACGATACGTCTACTTCTGACTGCACATGCGACGACCTATGAATTAATGTGTGTGTACAGATTAATGAAGAATAAGTCTCTTAAGAATACAGATACTATATTAAAACATAATGAAGGAAATTGGTAGGTATTTAATTTTTGAATATGAGAAACAATTCTGTTCCCAAATGTAATCTTTTTGAATTGCCAGACTGAAAAATTAAATTTCAAATACCGCTCCACTGATTGTGACCATTCGGGCTGTTTTGAAAAGATAGGATTGGGTACATAGGATAGGATTGGGATAGGATTGTCAACAGACCACTCATTATGGGTGGTCCATTGACAGTAGAAAAATTTATCCTTTTCATAAAGGATATAATCAATGTATTTCTAGTTATGAGTAGTTAGCATAATGAACGTGTAGATAGGCTCGAACCGCACTTTTCTATCAATATTTCGTCATAAATTTGATATATTTATTATATAATATATTTAATGTAGTATAAATTGCTCTATAAAAGTCAGAGTAGCTAACGTTCTAAGTGCCTGCTGTAATTTACAGCGCGCGAGCAAGTCAGTCTCGATTTCTGCTGGCACCAATTAAACTTTTAATAATTAATTAAGTGCTTATTACGTGTTCGAGGATGAAATAAAACATAGTAAGTCAGTTTGGATGTCTTATGACTAAAATATTTTAAGGATATCTGCCAATCATGACTAAGAACTCTGAACAACGAAACAAACCCTATGTCCAATAGTGGATTTTTTAATGCTGAAAGAAGAAATAACAGGATATTTAATAAGACAAAAGTTTGTGAAATCATGTCAAATGAAATCAAAATTTAACAAATCACATTTAACTTTGTTGTAACGAATTGGACAAATACATATTTAAACACTTTTTAAAAAATCTGCATTTGCATTATAGCTCTTAATCGAGGACATGAATAAAAATAAGAGATGGATAGATATATAGCGCATACAAAATAGATACATTAGGAATAAATTTTTCTTAACATAGCAGAGCTTAACAGATCTACTACCCCTTATGTTCTTTATAAATCTTAAGAATGCTTGAGTACTTAAAAATTCTTGTCTGGGTAAGATACAACCGTATGATTTTAGTAACCAAATGCGTAAAGTTTGTGGCACTGTTTCTGAAGAAAGTAATATAAACTGTAGAAGAACATATAAAACTTCACTGATGAATAAAAATGGTATTTGCATAGCACTGGTAATTTTTAATATCGTAACAAATAGTATAAAAGATAAACTCACTTTTATAAAAAAAATATCTGAAACAAAAGTTACTTTACTAGTTTTAAAACTAAGTGAGAATGGCTTTCTCCTTGAAACCCTCTTTGAATATATCGGTGACAATTGGAGATACAGGTAAACCCATCGCCACACCATGTACTTGCCTGTAGAACTCTTTCTTCCACAATACATATCCAGTTGTGAGGCAATGTCTGAGTAGTACTTCATATCCCGCAGGCATGTATTCTTCTAGCATCTTAGTTACAAATGAGATGTAGTTTTTAATAGGTAGGTACATAAAAAGTCATTGGACAACAAAACTGATTATAGTTTTACTGTCAGCAAGATGTAGGTCTTTTATCTCACTGAATAAGTGGTATGTATCATTTGTATGTCCTCCCAGTGGTGACAGTATTTGTGCTAAGTGTTGTTATTGGTAGTCCTAAAATATTTTGTATTAGGAAACCGCCATTATTAAAAGAAACAGTTGTCATCTGAACTCCGTTGTTTCATGGTCACTGCAAGTGTTGAGCCAAAATATTTGTTGGTGAATTAATTTGACTCGCTATAGGATGTATTGGAGCGTTTGTGTATTTTGGATAACCCATACAGCTTCGGTGGTTTGGGACATGTTGGTAATTTTGGTCAGCTATAAGAAAGAGTAAAGTACTATTCAGATATTTCTTCACAATTGTGTATATATTGTTGAAAGAAGAGTTCTACATCCAGGTAGATATTGTAACAATGGGCCTGTATTTCCCATTGTTGCCGATATATTCTTGGAGAGCTTCGAGGATAAAGCACTGCTCACTGCACCTGTATATCTACTTTACAAGCGAAACGCAGACGATACTTTTACGATCGGACAAAGTTGCTGCATTGTCAGGCCACCTAACTCCATAAACTCTAAAATTCAATTTACTATGGAGTTATAAGCAAATAATTCTTTAGCTTTTCTAGATGTTTTAATCTTTTAAAATCCTAATAACATCTTCAGTCATACTGCGTATAGCTAAAGGACCCATTTTAACCGATATTTAAACGGTGCTTCTCACCACCATCCTTCAAAGTTAGCTGCTATGGGAAAACCTTTGTTTCATAAAGCGCAAGGGATAAGGAAACACCTGGCCACCGAGCTCCAGCACGTCAAGTAAGTTTCGCTTGACAAAAAGCTTCGGGTCCCGCGCCTATGTCACGTCGACCTAATGAGAACGACCACAGTCGAGTGTCCCTGCTGTACAACAATATGTCTGAATCACAGACAAGCGAGCGAGCTTTTTCAAAAAAAGAACATACTACAAGCCGCCGAATAAGATTTTTCTTACCATCTGTCAAGTGTAATATTCCTCTACAAGATGCAGGATTTTACAAGATAGATTGTGAATGTGGTCCCTCTTACGTAGGACAAACAAAAAGATCCATAAAAACTCGCGTGAATATATAACATATCGCTGATGCAAAACACTGATGCCCCGGGAAGTCTGCAGTATGTCAACATGTTCAGGATCGTCCCAATCATTATATCAGATTTGATATTGATTTATATTATCTTTTAACTATCCTATTTAAGTTTTATTTGCATGGTTTAAGTTTGCGTGGCGTTGCAAGATATAATTAAGATGACACTTAGCTTTAGTTTGATATTCTTGTTACTTTAAATTCCATGTTCGTCTTGTTGGTTGTCCTTTTAAATAAATAAAAAATAAAAAAAATAGGGTAAACCACAAATCCTCGCAAAAGAACACCGACACTAGCAAAAATGATTCGTGAATCTATTGGAATTAAAAAACATACTAATTTCAATAGAGAAGATGGCTGAGTGCTACCATACTGGGATTCCATAATCAATAAAAAGCCAAACCCAAAATACTACACTGCAAGAATTCAAATATACTGTAAGCTCGTTCTGCGTATATCGGACCAAAAATTAATATTTAAAATATGAAGGTAGTCTTCATTAACTGTGACATAGGGACGTCAAACACTTCAAAACCCCATTACCATGGGCGCAGAAATGTGCCCCAAACGACAGGAAAAAATAAAATTAAAATTATACACGATAAAATCCGTAAAATTAGGTTTTTCATGTTAGGTATTCGCAAAAATATAAGAAATCATTATAAAAAACATGATTATAAAAAGTACTATTTATAGAACCGTTATCGTGAGACCCTATTAAAATTACACTGCTGAACATTTGCCACTGTTGCAGGGTTAATTTTTATTTTTAATTGTCATTCGGATGACGCTGCGGCCAATCTCTTAGTTTGTTTTCCTCCATCGCCTCTTAGGACACCCACGACAGAGGGAAAATGAACTAATCGATGAGCAGCGGCATTTTCCCGACAACAATTAAAAAAATGCGGTTGTCAACCTGTTTTCCAAGCGGGACATCTATGGCAAGTGAACTTTTGATAGGCTATAATGGTAATGATATGATGCTACAAAATTTTATCAGTACTATTCCGTTAACTAACCCATACCAAACCCTATTGTCGATATTTTCGAATGAATAGCTCGAATTAATTCTCGCAAGAATCGATTGTGTTACACAGTGTGGTGAGCCGGGCATGAAACGACGATTTTGTTATGCAAATTCGTATTTGAACAGCGCGCAAACTGGCTTTGAGATTGTTAAGCTGAATTTCAACGAAGTAAGATCAAGAGTACACTATTAGCTAAAATTTAACTGCCATTATGTTTGTTTGTTTATTAAAGCTTTAATTTGCATAATGATTGCAAATTTATAACTACTTTAGCAAGTAGAGCTAAATCAACTTGTTGTTCCCAAGGTTATAATTTGAATGGGATAATTTTCTTTTAATAACATATTACGATAGAGTATAATAGAATAGAATCCCAAAAAAGTAATCTTAGAATATCAGCGTAAATTAGCAGCTCAATGCTGCTGTGTTTCGTATGGTGAGTGTAGAGAACCGGAGACCCTTTTACTGGAAACGAGGCATTTCTTCTTAGTCTTCATTGGTGACAATGTATCTGCATTTTCTGTCTTTGGGCCACAGCATCCACCTGCCATGAGGTGGACTGTGTGCTCGTTTGTCACCACCATTCTATTTTAAAAAAATGTGGTGTTTCTATTTGCAATGTGCATTGGTAGCAACCAGCTACAGGCTTGTGCTAATTTGGGCTAATTTTGTACGTTACTGGTTAACGTACCTACAAGATAGTAGTTCTTCTCTTCATGGTGGTAGTATGTCTCAGTAAGTGGTTTTATTAAATGGAACTGACAAACGTATTATCCATCTGATTGAAAGTGGCTACTGCAGTTCATGAACACGTGCAAACAATTTATAAAAAGAAGACTACAAATGCATTTTCATTATGCTGTTAAATTCTTCCTTCCTAATCGTTCGCATTCACTCATCCTTACGTTTCATTTTCGTTATATTCGTATATTAACAATCATATATGGTAAAACGATTGCTTAACTTCATATTAACATTAAATTATATTATAGATAAAACTCAGAAATTTGAATTTCCTACACATTATATTGCCAACTGACAAATGTGGCACCTATTTGATAGGCTGTAATAAATTCAACTCAATTTATCATCTACTACTACTACTATCTACTATCTACTACCAATAACAGCAGGATTGTTAACAATAACAGCAGGCTTGTTAACAATAACAGCAGGCTTGTTAACAATAACAGCAAGCTTGTTAACAAGGACCTAAAGTCATGACGGACTGATGCCTATGATATGTTTTATACTAAAAACCTCAGTTACGGGTCACGAGCCCTCCTCCCTCTCGCGGATATGTTAGATGAAAGTGAATGGTGGTGAAAGGTAGCATATTTGACAGTAAAGCTGTTTTTTTATAAATCAATAAAATAACACAATAAATAATATAATTGTTTTATACAAAACTGCATTAGTGTAGGATCTTCAACCTTATTTCCAAGACTAATCCTTAACCTTGCATCTTTGAAACGACTTTCGTTAATTGCTACGCCACGTATTTGGATTGACAATAAAAAAACCTTTCAAACAACTAGTACCATTGAAGCTCACCTACAAAATTAAAAAATGCGATGTAGTGGCGGCGTAAAAGAATTATCTTCTTCATATTTGGCAAGTTTATTTTATGAGAAAAGGGTGACAAATGAGTACACAGTCGATCTGGTGGTAAGTGGTTGCTGAAGCCAATAGATATCTAAATCTATTCTTGATTTTGAATCAAAATGTAGAAGAGACACCCGTGAGGACTTAGATGGAATGCCTCGTTTCCAGAAAAATGGGCCTCGGGTTTACTACACTTACCACACGAAACAAAACAGCGTTGAGCTGCTATATTACGCTGGTATTCTGTGAGAGCGTGATCCGTCCCTGATCGAGCCGACCTGTTCTTGCTACAACTATACTACTAATATAGCTACAGAATGGTTCTACAACGTTTAAAACTGGGTAAAAGTGTGTATAAGTGTAGAAATTATGTGAATCTCCATAGGTTCGCTCATAGAGGGGATCTCTATGAGGGAATCTATGGAGAGGCCTAATGGCAGTGGAATTTTGACGCGTTGTAATTATTTGAAGAATAAAAAAATGTTACAGAAGACAAATATTTAAGTTGTTTTCGTGTATACATAGATGGCATCAAAAGCGCATTTGATGCCATCCATGCATACGAGTAGCATCAAAAGCGTAAATGTATATTGAAAATTCCATTGTGAAATTATAACACCTATGTTGACATACTATTTGTATCCGATACCTAAATCCTCATTTCCCGCTAAGAGCGCAATCAATGTCCATTAATCCAAAGTCATCCATTTGGAAATAACGAAACGTGAATAATTTCACCGTTTAGATAAGATAGGTACTTGTTGAATTTACGTACCGGTTTCAGTCTCTTAAAAAATTGCTAAATGAATATCCTTTTAAAATTTACTTAAGGTTGTTAGTACGTTGATAGAAACTTGATTGAAATCTTTGTTACACATGTGGATTATAAACTGTTGACACTTAAAATTGTTCATTTCGTTTCGTATGGTGAGTGTAGAGAATCGTAGATCCTTTTAACTGGAAACGAGGCATTCTGCCTTAGTCCTAATGGGTGACAACGTATTTGCATTTTGATTCATAATCGAGAATAGATATAAACGTCTATGGGCCACAGCATACACTTACCATCAGATGGAGTGTGTGCTCGTTTGTCACCCTGTCCAATAAAAAAAAATGTTGTACAGGGATAAAATCGCAGTTAAAAGCTAGTATTATATTAAAATATAACTATGAAATAATATACATTTGATATACTTGATTTAAGAACAAAAGGACACAGGTATTAAGTGGCGAGCAGCTGATGTTGATGAAAGTAAAAAGCAACTGATATTTTGCACTTCATGAAATCCCGAACTAATATTACGAAAGCCGTAAAGCGCTTTATAGAATTACTCGTGAAGATAGAACTGTGCTACCTTTAGCTGGATTATTTTTTGTTGGGCCCCCCCCGGGGGGGGGCGTTTCCCTTTCTTTTTTTAGGCCCCCGTTGTATCGGCGGTTTGGTCGCTAAAGGGGCCCTCGAGTGTGGGTGGGTTTCGTTGTGCGTCTGCGGCTTCTCCGAGTAACACCCACGGCAGCGCTCGGTTCATTCGCCCGCTCTGCCGTGCGGTAGGAAGGGGTGGTGGGGCCCCCATACGTTTCCTGCGCATGGTTGTAATTCTGAATTAAATTTCAATTTTGCATCATTGGACGTCAAAACATACAAACACTATATGAATGCATAAATTTGGCACGCAAATAAACATAAACAAGACTGTTACTGGCACATAAACCGTTTAATTAATTTATAAGTGCACTTGAACGGTCAAAATGCCATTTTTTTCTTCTTGGATGTTTTTCGAAGACATTCATAAAGACAAAAAGGTGTAGAGACCTACGTAATGTAGAAAGTAGTTATGTGACCCAACACCATTACGGTACTTCCTTGCTCGCTTGCTTGGGAAGTGGCTGTGTAGATAAGGATAACTGCGTTGGCTCACAATTTTTGCCCAGGAAATAAATATTACAATTCATTTAGTCCGTTTAGTTGTACTCGGTTCTTTTCTATTCTATTATATGCTGCCAACAACCACAACCTGTAAATAATTTTCGAAAATTAAGAAAAATAACAATTAATTTAAATAAACTGTCAATATGTTGCAATTAGGCAATTTTATGCTTTAAACCTTCACTTTATTTCTAAAATAATTGATTACATGGTAATAAAATGCCTTGCAAAAAATCCGCTTCACGCACAAATAATCATTTATCGATCAACTTATTATTCATACGTAAGTGTGCAGTTTTGAACGCAATCCCTACGACTATGTATGTAACGTATGATAAATTATTTATGTATGTTGGTTTTTACGTGATACATTCATAAAAATATACGAAGAATATTATAAAATCTACTTGATATATTCAGCCTGTCTTTTTCCCACGACCGGCGTACCTCTTTTCACTTCTGAGAACAAAAACTGAAGAAAATATTTAGCCACGTCTCGCCAGTGCTTGTTGGCGGACTTTATTATGTCCTGGAATGTTTTATTTGTCAGGTCCGTCGCAGGTGGAATTGTTGATTGCAAAGAAAGGCACGCCTTATGTTCCGGTGGTTCAATTCAAGCCCGGAAGACATTATTACTCAATAAGCTGGGCAAAACATTCTTCATTACGTCTTGTGGATCGGCTCATTTTATTATTTTATTACAAGGTAATTATATCCAAATATAAATACAGTCACAATTTTTTTCTACCAGCAGGTTTATAAAATTTTGCCAAATATTAGTTGGATAAAATCATGAGCCCATCTCATCTCGCATGATTTGATAGAGTTGATATGATTGAAATGTCCAACAGTTGGTTATATAATCGTGTTGCTTAAATGTCTCTCATAAGCTAGAAGGATATGCCGCCTACAGTAAAAACCTGGCCCTTAGATAATAATTAGCATACGAACGCTCGCATGCTTCTTCCTCTCACCTGACCTGCCCCATTTCAATCCTATTAAATAAATATACTGCGTACAACGGCCGCATGTACGAAATGTTATATCTGTGAAAACACCTATGAACTCGCGTCAAATTATTAATTATTTGTGAGGTGCGCTTAACTGTTTGCTTGATTCCGGTGTCGATTGGTAATGTACTGTCGTTTTGCCAACAATATCCTTTTGCATTTTTAAATATTCTTTTTTCACTTTCATAACGAAAACTTGTCGTTTCAGAAATTTTCCCACGCAAATCGGTGAAGCAACAAGACGCTGAAGTATTTTTACACCATCCCAGAAAGTCTTTTCTAGCGGTCTAGGTAAATAATATCTGGTAAATTTTTTCTATCTACCAGTCTCATTTCAAAGCTATTCCATTTCGTTGCTTAAATGAAAAGAGTTTTACTAATCTCCACATTCGGTAGTTAAATTGTAAATCGAGGAACACCCCAAACAACTTGCATATTTGAAGGTTACCTCCGAGATTTAAATAATGCATATAGTTGCGGCGTAAAAGAATTCTTTACTTTATGTCATTTCATGGGTAACACAGAAATCTTAATAATAATGAAAACAGAACATTTGTATCGATGAGGCTGGTATGAAACAGTCAGTTTGCAACGTGTTTTATGCACGCTTACTAAAGTGCTTAACAGCCTTTTGTCCGGTGTGAATAAGTCACACGCATATAACGGTTGAGTCATGCCTGTCCTCATGTACACCTTTGGCATACTCAGGTGGACTCTGACTGAACTTAACGCCCTGGATAGAAAAGTCCGCACTACCATGACGTCCCATAGGATGCATCATCCGAGATCGTCGGTAATGAGGCTGTACTTGCCGCGAAAGCATGGTGGGCGTGGCTTTCTGAGCGCGCTCACCATGCATAATCGCAGCCTCCGTCATTACTTCCTGGCGAGATTGGATGATCCATTCTATATGGACGTCATTTCTAGTGATAAAGGGCTTACCCTTCTATCCTTAGCCAACGAGCAATGGCAGGACCCGGCAGTACAGAGTATTTCCGACCGGGAGACCGTATAGAAGGAGGAGCTCCATGGGAGGTACTACTCTACATGAGCCCTTCGTAGATTCAGTCGCCTCCCTCCACTGGCTAGATTTCGGTGACCTCTTCGGGGAAACCGAGGGTTTTGTCTGTGCAATACAGGATCAGGTTATTAAGACCAACAATTATCGGAGATACATCCTAAAGGATGGCACCGCCGACGTCTGTCGAGCTTGTCACCATCCCGGTAAATCACTTAGGCATGTCATCTCCGGTTGTTCGGCGCTTTCTAACTCTGAGTACTTGCACAGGCACAACCTAGTAGCCAGGATTCTACACCAGGAGCTCGCTCTGAAATACGGTCTCGTGGACCGGAAAGTGCCGTATTACAAGTACTTACCGGAAGCCGTGCTTGAAAATGACCGCGCCCGCCTCTACTGGGAGCGGACCATCATCACAGATTGTTGGATGCGGCATGCTGATGGACTGGGCACAGTCAAGGATATTTTTGGTCGACATTACCATTCCGTATGACGATAACCTAGTGAAAGCCGAATCAGATAAGAAAACAAAATATCTGGACCTGGCTCACGAGGTGACGGACATGTGGGGTGGTCTTCAACCGAAATTATCCCTGTAGTCGTCTCTGCGAATGGGCTAATCCCAGTTAGCCTGTCGGGTCATCTGAGGCGACTGGGATTTCGTGACGGACCGCTCCGGGCTCGAATGCAGAAGGCGATGCTCCTCGATACCGCCCGCATCGTCCGCCTGTTTCTTTCCCTTTCCTCCTAACCCTCGGCCGTTTGGTCTCCCCTGCCGAGGGCTTCCATATGGTTGGGCTTTTATTTATTTATGTATTTTTGTATTTATTTTACTTTATTGATATTTGTGTACATTTATCTTTTCATTTTCATTTATAATTATATATTTATAGAACCCAACCAGATGAGAAAACTATATAGATGCCCCAGATGACAATTTGTCTTATTATTACTATTACAGATTGTCTTATTATTACTATTTCTGTGATGGGTGACATAAGGGGCAACACAGAGTAAATGAACCAGAAGAAACGCAACATCTTCTTTTTGATATATAATCAATAATAATAATAATAATAAAAGACTTCGTTTGTCAACCCGCATGGCAAGTGTGGCAATCACGGAAAACATTTCCTCTATGAGGCAATCTATGGTGAGGCCTAATAGCATTGGTATTTTGACGCGCTATAATTATTGAAAGAATTAGAAAATGTTATAGAAATTAAATATTTAAGTTGTTTTCGTATAGCAGTCTTCATTTTCTCGTATAACATTAGCATTTTTGAAAATTGCATTAGGATGTTATAACACCCTTGTCGACATACTAATCGTATCCGATACCTAAATTCTCATTACCCGCTAAGAGCGAAATAGATATCCATTAGGCCAAATTCATCCATTTGCAAATAACGAATCGTGAATAATGGGCACGTGTTAAATTAACGCATCGGTTTCATTCTCTCATAAAAAATTGCTACAGAAATACCCTTTTACAATTAACTAAGGTTGTTATGCGCTAATATATTATATTTAATCGAAATTTTCTAAACTACTGACACTTAAAATATATCTAAGTATATTGTATAATCATCTATGTTTAAAAAGATTTAAAAGATATATCATATCATAAATATGTATATAAACAAGTAATATTTTAAGAGTAAGGACAAAATTGTAAGGGTGACAAGCGAGTTCACTTTCTACCTGACGGTAATTAAAAGCAGTGGGTCATGTACACCTACTATGCTTAACTAAAAAACTGATGAATTGTCACTCTTAGATGTGGACTAAGAAATAAATTGGTATTTTAATGCATTGCTGTCTGTAAAAGAGGGTCTCTGATTCTCGTCATCGCCAAACGAAATAGTAAAATTATCTGTTATTTTACTGAGGTATTTTAGGCACGCGGGATAGTTCCACAGTTGAGATGCTGTAGTCATAATCGCTGCAGCATTGTTCAGCTGCGTAGTTACGGTGTAGAATTAACAGAAGACTACGGTGTGATTGGAGTGTTAGGTTGCGAATGTAAATCCGAGCTAACCTTAGAGCAAAAGCGGGATTTGAAATTGTTTAAAGTCTTTTTATATCTGATACTGCATCTAGACATTAACCTAAATATATACTTTAAGCATTTTATACAATAAATAGTAAAATAATGGTTAACGTTTTTTCACACTGATGAAAATAGGATGGATATAGCTTGACTCAAAGTGAGACCTTCATGCCCGGGGGATTTTACAGCGAGAGGAGGTGGCCATATTTAATCCATCCATTATTAACAAGCCAGATTATGACTACTTACAAAGTTTATCTAGATATGTGTCATTCCTGATCCCAGGACCTTTTATTCACACAAATTTCAGATATATAATGTTTATATATTTAATGATTACCTTTTTTCTTAGAAAATAATTGAAATAGAAGTTATCAAGTTTATTATTTTATTCATTAATTCGATCCATGAGCAGTGGTTACATATGAACATTAACCAAAAACATAATGTATATATTTGTAAACTAACGGCTCCGTGGCGCAGTCGCTCAGCAATGAGTTACAGCACTGGGGGCCGTGGGTTCGAATCCCGCACGGAACAAGTATTTCTATGGCCTACAAATAATTTTTCGGAGTTTGGATGTTTGTCCTTCTGCAATTAACGAGTGCTTATCCCTTGAGCTAACACGGCTCTAAATATAAATTAATCAAACATTAATTAACTCGTTATTATAATTTTCTAATTCGCATAATATTTTTATCAAAACAAAAAATTTAAAAAAAAAATCACTGTAACGCTGTGTTCGGAAACACGCAACATTGTCACCTTCACTTTGAAGTGCTCAATCTACCTATCAATATTGAAACAACTGTATTCCAATCTTTTATGTTGATAGTGGTGCCGCAAAGCGATTATATATAATCTAAGGCTGGGCACATACATACGGAATTCCGTTTCGAGATTCCGTTTCGAAATCCCGAAATAGAACGAACGGGTCGGCCACACTCATACGGAATCCCGGATCGGAAAAAAACGGTAGATGTTTGATGGTTCATTGTTTTTATATGGACTCGGAATCCCGAAACGGAATCCTGAAACGGAATTCCGTATGTATGTGGCTGACCTAAAGGTTGATCAAAACTAATTCGGTTATTATTCATGTTAACAGCGCTGTAAAACATATAAATGCGAAACATAATTTGTTCTTATCCTTACTTCGCGGTTTCTGAGTTATTCAAACGTAACTATAGTGAAATACAAAATTGCAAAATTAACTTTTTGAAAGAAGAAAAATAAGAAGTTAAATATAAGGAGTGCATATCATTTAGGATCTGTGCGTCCATAGAAAGTCAATCCCGCAAGAAATATAGTCAATGATAGTGAACGAATATAGATAAAAAAGGTACACTATAAAGAGGTTACGAACGCATATAATATTATGTAATTCTCTTAAACACACTGGTAGCACATATCATCAGAAAGCTAGCTTGCAGTGAAAAAGCGGCGGTACAATACGTCGTGAGACGAAGACGAGAATAACAACGTGAATCACCTCATTACAGTCTGCACTTACGTACTCAAACGACGTTTTGCTATCCTTATCAGACAAGTCTCTACTGCTTTCGGGTAGCTATTCGAACGTTATATTCTACGCTTGTTCCGTTTTCGCTCTAACGTCTAGTCCGTCAAGTAGCACTAATTCGGATGACAATAATTATAATAAGATTGGAAAGAGTCTTAAACGTACGTTAGGCGATCTCCCATTGCAGCTTCTGTCATCCATCTCTGAAATCAAAGTTATGTCTGCGGAACTCAAAACGCAACAAGACCAGAAATTTGAATGACTGAATACTGCCCTCATGACCATCGTCACCCAAAATCGAGAAATCATCAAGATTTACCCATAAATACCTATGGTTAGACTACTTTTATATAAAGAAGTCTGGCATTATAGGATCGCTATGAAATTTTCTTTCGTCTGGTACAATAAAAAGTCAGTTACTCTATGGTTATTTATTTATAATCTACGTTCATTATGTTCGCCATTTTCGTGTGGATGTTATTGTGTTGATTTTTGGATTTTTTTTTTGTTTTATTATAAAATTGTTATGAAATTTTTGTGTAAATATAATTATCTTTTTACGTAAATAATTTCGAGTAATATGTAGAAATAATAGTGATTTTCACGCTACTGACACCCGCTTGGTATATACCCGTTTTTTGTTATCAAAATACAGTAAAGTCTTTTTGTAATGAAGTAAACCTACTAAAACAAGTAATATAACTTAATAAATAAACAGAAACATGTATTATATTGAAATTTATAATAATTTTATTGAAAATAAAAGCGAGACAAATTCCAAGTAATGTAATTTTTTAGGTAAATTATCAACGCCGCATCACGCGAAGCGCGCTAGCGTTGTCAATCGTTATAGCAGGCGGGGCATGAGGGGTGGTACGCACCGAATCCTTAAACCTTAGAAACTAAACTAGACCTCCTTGAAAACTCCGCGCGAGGTATTTCAATTGAAATACGTAACCTGCCGATACAAGTCAATAAAAATAAGAGAGTCCTGAACAATATAATCCATAAACTTTGCTTAACTTTGGATCTGAATATTCCCATTGAGGACTCGAAGATACTTAAGAGATTTATTTCCGTGTGTGGTTTCATTCAAGGGAAGGAATTTTTGAAGATACATATACATGCATAAACTTTTCTTTTCGAATTATGAAAAATGTAATAAATCCAAGCGGCAAAACAGAAAGACACTATTAAACTCGGAACACATTAATTTACCTAGCACACCGCGCTCAGTTTACATTTCAGAATACTTGACAACCAAATCAAGAAAAGTTTTTTTATATAGCCCGTGAAAGTGTCAAGAGCAAAAAGCTATGCGCTGCATGGACTGCTTATGGAAGGATCTATTTGAAGAAGAGGGAACTAAGCCAATTCATGTTGACAACTAATCCGAGCAATACAAACTTGCTTTGTGACTAATATTTGTTTTGTCGTATTATTTTTTTGTGTTGAATTTTTCTGTTAAATTCTACAATTATTGTTTTTGAGACAAATTTCAGACCAGCACACACATGATATATTTGAACCAAACATCACGTATATTCCGTACATAATATTAATTACACTGCATCTTGTCACATTTTGACACCAGAATATAACAGTAAGCAACACTTGTGATTCGTCGACATGTTTTTTTGCAGCACAACACACGCCATAGATACTTTGGTTTCGGATATGGCTTAAATTTTTTTTCGTGCCGTAATATTACATATTTTATTAGAATTTATTGTCGTATATCGCATTGTAATATTATTATTGTAGATACAAATGCAAAGTAATGAAAATTTAAACCTTAATTTGGACACTTTTCAAGTAGCTGAAGTGATTACCTGTGACGATGATGATTTAAAAACCCACATATTAAACATCAATTGTAAATTAAATCTTTTGTGCAAAATATACGCAGCACTAACTGTTACATGCCAAATTTAATCACGCTTCTAAATGAATTAGAAATATCTTGGGATATTATAGTCCCAACAGAATGTTGGCTTTATTCAACGAGGCAAATTTCTGATCTTGAGAATCATCATATTATAGCAACGACTGTTCATAATTCTCAAAATAAGGGATTTGTAATATAAAACAATAAAAATACGTCAATTACGAGGAACCTCATATAAGTGATGCAAATGCCTCTTACTAAAATTAAATTCATATACTTGCATTATTGATATATACCGCCAGCCGAGTAAAACTAACATAATGTTGCGCGCCATAATTAATGCTACTACTGGTACTAAACTAGTAGGAAAGGGGTCATCTTCGATCCAGCTCCCCTGAGCAAATTGTAGAAGGGGAAGTTGATCGATCTCGAGAGGATAGTGCGGCTAATAACTCAGCATCAGCAGGATCATCGTTCCCATCGCGTTAGGGAGCTGGCTGCAGCTACAATTCGCGACCGCAATAAATGATACAGCCCAAGTTGCTACGGCTGAGGCGAAAGGGGCCGGTGTAAAACACCTGATCAATTCTCTTGTCTCTTATCTGCTGTCTATTCGTAAGAGAGAAATGAGAGTGTAAATAAAATCAACAGTTATTTTAAGGTAATTAATAGAATCAGACGTTATTTTGCGGTAATCTATTATATTAAATTAATTAAGAATTACTTCGCACACATCCGCTCAATAAAATAAAATGATGTGTCATAACTAGTTTGAGGAGCACCTCCCGCCCTGCTGCTCTTTGCACACATTATTTTATTTTATTGAGCGGATGTTTGCGAAGTAAATATTAATTACTTTAACAGCAGTTATTTTTCCAATGTGGGATCAAGACTAGCCGAGCAAATTAATTGTTCAAACCGCCAACTAGCTAAACCTGATGGGAATTTTTCTCCTCTCTTAACTAACACCTTTCTCAACTCACTTGCCTATGCTTCCTGCCGACCAAGCAGAAATCTCCCAGCTCAATAAGAGGTCGAAAGACAACTGTGTTATGGAAAGTGATCTGATCTCTGTAGAAAATAAGGTATATAAAAATATTTACACAATTTTACGAATATGCAACCTGACCTTAGAAACCGGAGTATATCGATAATTATAAGCTGATCTCTATTTTACCAACGTTATCAAAGTTTTTGGAGCGATTAGTCAATCAAAGATTGGTTAGCTTTTTGGAGTAAAATAATAATTTTTACCCAAGTAATTGTGTTTCTGACGCGGTAAGACTACTAATGATGATGTTTATGGTCTTATTAACTGAACAATATTTAATTTAGATATAAAAACAATTATGTAACAGAGTTTTTTGACTTCTCTAAAGCTTTTGACACAGACTCTATCCCACACCTGTTAAAAATATTAGAAAGTGCCAATGTAAGTGGTATTTCACTACATTCGATGGAAGATTATTTGACCGATAGAGAGCATTGGGTTCGTTTTGATCATTATACATTAAGTGATGAGCTACCTGTCCAATTTGGTGTGCCTCATGGCAGCATTCTCGGCCCGACACTTTTTAGGTATTTGTTTTTAGGTATATTATCACCTATGCCGATAATACTGCCCTTTATTTGTTAATGAATCCTGGCATAATATTTTTAAGAACGCTCAAATGGGATTAAATAAGGTCTGTAATTGTTGTATGAGTTACCGAGGGGATATACAAACCAAGGACTCCACTACCTTCCAATAGTGAGCCAGATCGATTCAATGACATATAGAGCCATGTTGCAGTTATATTAGATGTATAGTTGTAGCACCAATGAGTCAGCTCGACCGGGGAAGGACCACATTCTCACAGAATACCAGCGTGAAATAGTAGCTTAATGCTGCTATATTTCGTATGGTGAGTGTAGAGAACCGGAGACCCTTTTTACAATATAAAATATAAACGAGGCATTCCATCTTAGTCCTCACGGGTGACAACGCATCTGCATTTTGGTGAATCCGAACTGAGTGATCTGAAATGAAATATCACCATCATCCTTCACAGTTATCTACTGTAAGTAAATCTTTGTTTCAGAGAGCAGGGGGGATCTGTGACAGAAAATATCTGGCCCCCGAGTTTCAGCACGTCAAGCAAGTATTGCAAACTCTACACAACAACAAGCTTCGGGTCCCGCGCCGACGTCACAGTAACCGAGTAAAGCCAGCCACGGTCGAGCGTGTGCCTGCTGTATTACCGTATGGCAGAGGAGTCACAGACAAGGTTGGCTACATCTTGAAGCGAGCTTCTATTAAAACATACTACAAGCCGCCGAAGAAGATTAGTCAATTTTTACCATACATCAAGTGAAATATGCCTCTAGAAGATGGAGGAGTGTACAAGCTACATTGTAAATGTGGTATCTCTTTCATAAGTCAAAGAAAATGACTTATAAAAAACCGCGTGAATGAACATATAGCTGACGTGAAGCAAAGTCTGCTGTCTGTGAACATGTTGAAGATCGTCCCCACCATTAGATCAGATTTGATAAAACATAAATCCTCGCAAAAGAACACCTATTTATACCAAGGATGTTACGCGAGCCTATTGAAATTAGAAAATATCCTGATTTCAATAGAGAAGATAGATGGGTGCTGCCATCTGCTTGGGATCCTATAAATAACAAAATTATACCCAAACTACTGCAAGTACTGTAAGCTCGTTCTGCGTAGCTGGGCTAATTATGACATTGGGACGTCAAACATCTCAGTCCCCTCCCCCGCCACCATGAGTGCTGTAAAGCGCCCGAAACTTCGGGAATTAAAAATAAGTTAATTAAACGCGATAAAATCCGTAAATAAATTTTGTATTCAAGGCCTGTAAATGGCTTAGTTACAATGTATTAACATTGAATATTAAAAAAAAAACTAAGTACATTGCATTTGGCCATAGAGCTAACCTCTTTCCACATGTATGAAAAAGATTTCAATCAAGTTCCTATCGACGTATATTGTAAAATGTATTTATCTAGCAATTTTTTAAGAGGGAATAAAACAGATAAGTAAACTCAACACGCGCCCATCATATCTCAAACGGGAAAATTATTCACGAATCATTATTTCCAAATGAATGACTTGAGATTAATGGATATACATTTCGCTCTAAGCGGAAAATGAGAATTTAGGTATCGGTTACAAACAGTATGTGGTGGAGCCACGTGTTTAAGGCTGCCGAAGTCTAGTTCCCCAGTCGAACCTTAAACCTATTACGCGAGATATTAATCTAAGTGGACTGTACCTACAAAATGCTTCTACACTCATATATGCGGTACAATGCACTCGCTCTTCCCTAAAAAACGAACTATTATTTGCCAAATCGATGAAAGGAATCCTGCTTGATTAGGAAAACACAAAATCGGAGCGCGTTAAAACAATTATATCAAGCAGGTTATAATATTGGATATTGACTCACCGGGATGTTTCTTCTAAGCGGTCGAGCACTATAACTGCGACTTCTGGAACACTCCGGAGAGAGGCGGTGCGCGACTATATCTCACACGAGGTGAGGCGGGTTTCCTGAAGCTCGACTGCTTCCAGGCTAAAGCGGTTTCTACTAGTGATGTGTTTCCAACAACGAGCGCGGCGGGAAGAGAGCGCGCGTCGGTCGCGCGTGACCTTATATGTCCTCGGTTCCGATGATTACGTGATGTTCTAGAATCATCTTCTTTCCCCTCCCACCCCATCACCCCGATGTGTCGATAGGAGGGTATGAATGATATCGTTTTTGGAAAGGGATAACCGATTTGGTAGCCTACCGTCAAATAAAATAAATACGAATGGTTTTCCGCGCAACCATCTCCCCCCACCATTGAAGGATCTCCTTCAAAATAACTAAAACAACTAGAGCTAAGATCAACTAACAAATAACTAACTAACGCTAAGATTACCTAAATTAGACAACTATTTCAATCTAGAAAGCTAATTTAAATTATGGAAGAGGCAAGGGGCACAAACGGACGACAGGACGTAGGTAAGACCCAACCGTGGTCTTAACGCGAGCTATCCTAATTACTCCGTCGGAACCGGGAAAGACCTCTTCGACAATTCCTAACGGCCAGTGGAGAGGCGGCGTATTCTCTTTGGTGAGCACAACTACAGTTCCTACAGCTAAAGGCTCAGTCACTGTGTTCCATTTTTGCCGAGACTGCAAAGTATACAAGTATTCCATCCTCCATCGTTTCCAAAACGATTGCACTAACCGGTCTAATAATTTGTAGCGTGCGGAAATGCTAAGTCTGTTCTCATCCATATCGGCGGCGGGCAAATACTTTAAAGGCGTTAAGTTCAAAAAATGTGCTGGAGTTAGAGCCAGCGGTTCCGAGGGGTCACTAGACAACGTCCGACAAAGTAGGCGGCTATTCATTACGCATTCAATTTGAGCGAGCACCGTACTTAGCTCTTCGAAGGACAAAACTTGATCTCCTATTACTCGGTATAAGTGACTCTTTAGACTCTTAATATTGGTCTCCCAATTGCCTCCAAAATGACTCGCGGCTGGGACGTTCAGAGACCACTCAATGCGGTTCTCGGCTAGAATGTGAGCGAACTCCGAATTATAATACTTGCTAGCTAAGAGCTCATGTAGTTCTGATAAAATACGTTTTGCACCGACGTAGTTCGTACCGTTATCCGAATATAATTTAATTACAGGGCCTCTGCGGGATAGAAATCTTTTAAATGCACCCATAAAGCCTGCTGTGCTTAGATCACCAACGAGTTCTATATGCACCGCTCGAGTAGTTAGACATACGAAAATGCAGACGTAAGCCTTTGTGGATCTTATACCACGCCCGCGAGTGAGCGTGACCTTAAACGGACCAGCGAAATCAGACCCGGTGTGCGTAAAGGGCTTTACCGATTGTATTACTCTACAAGATCTAAGTTCCGCCATTTCCGGAAATGACGGCTTGGGGCGTGCCCGAAAGCAAGCTATACATCTGTGCACCCGATTGCGTATTAAACTACGTGCAGAAAGAATCCAATAATTCTGACGCAAAATCGACATCAACAAGTCGGGGCCAGCGTGCGAGTTCAATTTATGATGGTAATCGACTAATAAGTTCATGATATGGTCTTTACGCGGTAAAACTATAGGGTGCCGTTGGTCGAAACTCAACTGCGAGTTGGACAAGCGTCCACCTACCCTTACAATCCCATCCTGTAAAAATGGCTTAAGGCATTGAAAGGCGCGACTACAAGCTCTATACGATTGTAATCTTGTAATTTCTTCAGAGAAGTGCGCACATTGAAGTTCACGTAATACTAGCGACTCGGCATAGTTGTAATCGGACGCTAAGACATACGAACGTCGCGGTAAAAGCTTCGCGAATCGACAAACGTAAATTACGCTACGCAATAATTTCGACCAAGAGGACAAGCGGTTCGCCAAAGCAATAATTGGAGAAACCTCGCTCGAAACGTTCGCCACTAGAGCGTGTCTCTTCTCTTCCGGCGGTTGTGATACTGACGAAAGTTCGAAATCGGTTATCGGCCATTGCGAGGGATCCAAGTGAACCCAAGAAGGTCCATGGAACCAAAGCGGGTAGTCCATTATTTGCATCGGGGTGAGTCCCCGGGATAGACAATCGGCAGGGTTTTCCGTACCAGACACGTGATAAAAGTTCCGCGTTTCTAACTCGTCTTGGATCTTGGCCACACGGTTCGCGACAAACGTATCCCAACGATGGGGTGAAGAATGAACCCAGCATAAGGCGACGGTGGAGTCGGAAAAGGCAAATATCCTTTCTATGTGAACTCTATCCATACATGCGCTGATAACTGCGGTAATAAGCTTGGTGAGTACTAATATTGCCCAAAGCTCTAAGCGCGCCAGAGGGACAACCTTACGGGGGGAGACTCTCGACTTAGAACTAATGAGGCTAATCAAATTTCTACCATTATTCTGAACGTGGAAATATACAACGCCCCCGTAAGCCTTCTCGCTGGCGTCTGCAAACCCAACGACCGTTATGGCACTATTTCTATCTACGTTTATATGACGCGGTATTTTAATTTCTCTTAGTAAAGGAAGTTCCTCTCTAAAACGCTGCCACAATCGAACAATGCTGTCAGGCGGCGAGTCATCCCAATCGCATTCAAATAACCAAAGTTGTTTAAACAAAAGCTTAGCGTATAATACCACCGGAGCTACGAAATCCATGACGTCCCATAATCTAGCAACGCATGACAGTATTGTGCGCTTTGTGCATTTCTCTACGGGCGGATTTACCTTAAGGCTAAACACGTCGGACTCTGGTGACCAACACAGACCGAGCACCTTGTGTGTATCGGAATCGTCGAATTCCTTTATCGCCGAAAGACGGTGTGATAGTGGGATTGTATCTAAAACCGGACGCGAATTACAAGTCCACTTCACAAGATCGAATTGATCCGATTTCATGAGCTTTATAACCTCGGCGGTGGTTAGGGTGGCCTCCTCCACGCTATCGACCGAGTATACAAAATCATCCATATATAAACCGCTCTCAATTGCCCTCTTAGCTTTAGGGTAAGAGGGACCTTCATCGTGGGCGAGCTGTTTCACCGTGCGTAACGCATGAAATGGGCTCGACTTTAAACCAAAACAAACGCGGTTAAATTCAAACACCATTAGAGGTTCCTTTGGGTTGAAACGATATAAAATGCGTTGGAATCTACGGTCGCATTCACGGACCCCTATGCAAAGAAACATTTGGCGAATATCGGCGGATAGTGCTATACTAAACAAACGAAAATTGGCTATTATATTAAATAAACTGCCCTGTAAATTTTGCCCACTATAGAGGATATCGTTAAGCGACAGGTGAGTGCTAGTTTTAGCACTAGCGTCGAGCACTACACGTAACTTAGATGTAAGTTTGTCCTCCCTAATGACCCCGTGGTGTGGTATGAAATACGACGGTGTGTCTTCGTAGTTATCTAATTTCGAAGCCACAAGTGATATGTAACCTTCTCTTATATATTCGTTAATGACGCCGTCATAAGCTTCCTTTAACTGGGTTGAAGCGAGCATCCTACGCTCCAAGCTGTAGAAACGTTTTTCCGCCATTTGACGCGAATCGCCGAGAGATAAAACATCTCCTTTAAAGGGTAGCGCTACACTATATCTACCGTCGCGATCACGAACGGTCGTGCGGACGTAAATTTCCTCGCATAACCTGTCATCTGAGCTAGCTATGGGTGGGACGTTCACCTCCTTCATCTCCCAAAATTTGCGGACTAACGACTCGAGCGGTTCGACAGCCATACCACAATAAGAGGTTGCCGAAATACTATCTATGATGGGGGCGGAGCCAATGATAAAATAGCCCAATACGGTTTCTAGTGCGTAAGGCGCGGTATGCGAGGAGTTGCCCCTGACCTTATTGTTTAACAAAAGATGAGGGAAAAGCGATGCTCCAATGAGCATGTCTATGTTTCCAGGAACGGCGTATGTGTCGTCCGCTAGAATCAAATTTTTAAATTCAATCATTGCCGAGGTGTCAACCGAAATGGTTGGCAACCGTTCAGTGACCCTATCTACTACTAGTGCATTTATATCAAAGTTAACATTACGATCTATCCGAGAATAAATTTTAAATTAATATATCCCTGGGTAGCTTTACTAGTACCTCCGATGCCTTTAACTACAGGACATGAAAGTGACCTATTTATTACCAAGCCTAAGCGCTGACAACATTGTCGTGTTATAAAGCTATTTTGGGCTCCGCTGTCCAGCAGTGCACGGACGCTTTGTTCATTCCCACGCGAATCCCTAACCAAAATATGCGCCGTACCCAGTAACACGGTTGAAGGAGGTTGTGCTCCCATATTTGCCAATGAGCACAGAGCGACATCACCAGGTCGACCGCTAGAATCGTTGACCTTAGTAGGGGTGAATTCCTTATCCGCTTTACTTGACGCCGCTATGTTGCTATTTTCAAAATGTAATAGCGTGTGATGTTTCCTGGCGCACTTGCTACATACGGAACTCGAATTGCATTTTGCAACTAAATGCTTATCGTTTAAGCAGTTCAAACATAGGTTGTTTGTCTTTACTAATTTATAACGTTCTCTTGGTGAATATTTACGAAAAGTCGCACAATTATATAAATTACCGTGTTTATCTTTACATACGATACAAGTATGCTGAAGTGATGTTGACGTAGCGGTTACGTACGTTAACGACCCTGCTATTTTAGATGGTTGAGTCTGTCTACGGTCGACGCACCTTTTAATCTCCTGTTTAACGTTCGGAGAGCGCTGCATCACCTTTATTTGATCTCGCACGAACGATGCTAATGAATGAAAGGAAGGCATCTCCGAGCTACGATGCTCCATTTCAAACGCACGCACGGTGTCTGGGTCTAATTTCTTTAGTGCAATATGGAGAAACACCACGTCCATAAGGTCATTAAATTTTAAATTCTTAAGTGCAGCCACCGATGCCACAAATTTATCTAGAAACTGCTCTAAGCCGTTGATGTTCGCGGATGATATAGGTTTAAGATCGAAAATCTGGTTCAAATATTCGGAAGCTAACATTCTCCTATCTTCATATTTAGTTTTAAGTGTTTCGAATATTAATAAGTAATTGTTTGCTGTAGGTGTAAAACCAGAGCAGATCGACTGTGCCCTGCCACTAAGTTTACTAATTAAGTAATATAATTTTTCAGCGTCCGATAACGATGGGTTATTGTGTATATTGTTTTGAAAACTACTGAAGAAGAAGGGCTACGTCTTAATATCACCATTGAATACCGGAATATCTATTGGCGGCAACCTAATTGAGTCACGAGGACGTACCTGTAATTCCGGCTTTGCTTCGCTTTGAGATTGTAGGAGTTTTGCCGTTCTTTTCACGCGACACAACATATCTTCGAATGCCAGCAGCGGTTGGTAGTTCACTATGTATTTCGGGTCGATTTGTAATTCCAAATGATTAATTTGGTCTAATATTCTTTCGTAATCCGTCCGCAAAGAATCCACCGTTTCAATTTCATTCAGAAAAGTTTCCCGCACCGCTTCTACATTAATGTTCTTGACGTGATCGCTAATGCTTTGTATACGTGAAAAAAGTACGTCCCTCTTGGCATAAAGCGTTTTAATTTTAAATTCATTTCCACTAACTGCCATTTTAAATTATTATAACAAAGTTATTAATCACAATTAATCTCACAACGCACAACGATGGACGATGGACACTCGGTATGCCGTATTACGTAATTAAATCGAACACCTGCTACAGTCGAGGCAACGCGTTGCTCGCTAAAACTCAATATTTTTATAAAGATTGTCTGGTAAGCGTACCAAATGGTTGCTATCACACTGTTTCAATTTTAAAGCTTTAAATTTAACCAAATACGAGCGCTATGAAATAAACAATTCTGTTTTGCGAGTGCCTAATCAAAATTTAAATTTAAACGAACACTATTTACACTATTTACGAATACTAATTATTCGACCAGAAAATGATTGGATGACCACTAAACACCAGTGCAAATCCCGCCGGAGTGACCATAAAATGGTGGAGCCACGTGTTTAAGGCTGCCGAAGTCTAGTTCCCCGGTCGAACCTTAAACCTATTACGCGAGATATTAATCTAAGTGGACTGTATCTACAAAATGCTTCTACACTCATATATGCGGTACAATTCACTCGCTCTTCCCTAAAAAACGAACTATTATTTGCCAAATCGATGAAAGGAATCCTGCTTGATTAGGAAAACACAAAATCGGAGCGGGTTAAAACAATTATATCAAGCAGGTTATAATATTGGATATTGACTCACCGGGATGTTTCTTCTATGCGGTCGAGCACTATGACTGCGACTTCTGGAACACTCCGGAGAGAGGCGGTGCGCGACTATATCTCCCACGAGGTGAGGCGGGTTTCCTGGAGCTCGACTGCTTCCAGGCTAAAGCGGTTTCTACTAGTGATGTGTTTCCAACAACGAGCGCGGCGGGAAGAGAGCGCGCGTCGGTCGCGCGTGCCCTTATATATCCTCGGTTCCAATGATTACGTGATGTTCTAGAATCATCTCCTTTCCCCTCCTACCCCACCACCCCGATGTGTCGATAGGAGGGTATGAATGACGTTTTTGAGATTAATGGATATACCGATTTGGCTGCCTACCGTCAAATAAAATAAATACGAATGGTTTTCCGCGCAACCAGTATGTCAATATGGGTGTTATAACTTCCCAATGGAATTTTCAATATACATTAACGCTTTTGATGCTATCCACGTGTACACGACAACAACATAAATATTTATTTTCTGTAGCATTTTTTTATTGCTTCAATTATTACAGCGCCTCAAAATTCCACTGCCATTAGGCCTCTCCATAGACTGGCTCAAAGAGGGAATATTTGCCATAATTGCTACATATGTACTCACTTTTACCCGCTCAATCCAATAGCGGTCTCAATAGACCGCGGCCATATTCCGTCAAATCCCTAGTGGTCTTATGAGAGAGACCGCACCCATCCACAACACTATAACACATGAAAACTTATATTTTTAAATACTGCTTTTCCGTGAAAAATTTTGGTATTATAGAATCAATATGTAATTTTCTATCCTCTAGTTGAACAAAAATTCAGTTAGTCTATAGATATTCATTTATAATCTACATTAAAAGTGCGTCATTGTCGAGTGTTCGTTGTTGTACATTGTTGCGTTGATTTTTGGATTTTTCTAAGTTAAGAACAGTTTTTTAATATTATAAAATTGTTATGAAAGTTTTCGTGTGAATATAATTTATCTTTTTACTTAAATAATTTCGACTAATATATAGAAATAATAGTAACTTTCACGCTACTGACATCCGCTTAGTATGTAGTTATCAAAATAAAATAAAGTATTTTTGTAATGATTAATCAATTGAACAACTGGTTTATGTTTAAACTATAGAATAGAGAATTTTGTATATTCATATTCGGGTCACCAATAAGCCTCTAGCACGCCTTTTCATTGAGTCCAAAGATGCTAGGTAGCATTTTGCAGCATCGGCCCTATGGCAGCAACACTTTATGCATGACCTGACTTGTGCTTTATATAGTGTAAGCAGCTGCCCTGATGTAAAAAACCACCACACTTTTGCAAGAACTCCTAGCTTCCTTGTCACTGCTTGTACTTGTGTTCCGTGTCAGGGCTTGTGCTCAATGAAACGCCCGACTTTCAGGTTTGAGAATATCTCAACTCCCAACAACTGAAGACGGTCGGTGTATTCCAGTGATACATTATGGAAAGAAGGAGCCAAGGTAAGCTAGCTGCTTTTTTGCGGTGAAGAAACACGTAAGTGTTTTCTAGGCACTGAATTTTACAACATTGGCATCGCCCCATTCGAAGACTGCCTGTAGCGTGAGATTCACATCATCAACCACAGCCTTTGTTATGGACTAAAACCCTTAAATTCTCACGATTTAAGACATGCTCATGATTGTAACCCACTATCATTTGGCAAAATTTTAGAATCATGCTGGTAGAAAATAAAAATACATTATGACAATAATTACAATTGGACATAATTGGGCGTTTTTCAAAAAAAGTGTACTCGATGTACACTTTTTTTAAATTTCTGCTGTCCTAGACATTAACATTTGTTTTTTTTTATTATTATTGCCCTGTAAATTCTAATGATAAACCGTAATTTCTTGTACAAAAAATATTTATATAATTAAAATTCGATTAACTAAATCTTGCATTTAAAGAGAAACATTTAAAAACACAAAAAAATTACAGGCGAAAGTTATGATTTGACTTGTCCTGGGGAATCTATTTTCTTTTTTTGGCTATTTATTGCATATTTATTTCTAAATCAGATAATATGCTCTAAGCATTTTAAAACAGAGTATAATTTTCTAATTTCTGTATTTTACGTTGTCCCTAGAAAATGGCATACCAGAAATTCGGGAGTCACGGCAATTTTTATACTCTAAACAAATTAATTTTTAGTCTATTTATATCGTTTTGTATTAGCAGCACTCATATTGACAATGTGAACTGCCACCATTTTGCCACAGCTCTTCCAGTGTCGACTATTACGTGACGAAAGCAGTCGTGTTGTGCGAAGTCAGAAAGTTTGTTCCAGATTGTTACGTCTGTTTATATTGGTAAGTGCTATCTTATTGTTGAATGAATAGCATTAAAACATAAATTAGCTTGTAAAGTATTTAAAATCAGTAAAATAGAATGTTTAAAGTTTATGTCTGATTTAATAAAAAATTTCAAACTTTTTGAGCGAAGATTCGTCACGTCCAGATAGTCACGTGATTTGTTACCGGAAGGAATTACGTGACGTCTGGAATTATAGCGCAATATGCACATGTATTTTCAGCAGTGGACATCAATCGGTTCATGATGATGATGATGATGATGACGATTCACATGTATCATAAAATTGTGCATACACATAAAATCCTATTATCTTTACATAAATCTAAACTTAGGTTTAAAAAAGTTAGTATTTATTATGTATGAAATACCTACAGAAATTTTATTTTATCATCACGATTAATTTTTTTGAAAGAGTTCCTAGTTATAAGATGGAGTTTACTCAAGAAACGGAATAACTTTTTTAGATACCTACTTAAAGAAAAATTTATAAAGAACATTTTGTATATAATATAAAAGTCACATACAAGCTGTATGAAACATGCAAAAGTCATTCATTTCATTAGTAAAATCCACTTTGTATGTAGGTGTAGATTTACCAATACAGGGTGTAAGGAACGGTTATCCTTTAAATTTGCCAGTGCACTCAAAAAACTACTCTGACTTCAAAACAAGTGGAATTCTTATTCTGAATTTTTAACTATTTTGATAGAGAAGTATTAAAAACTTGCTCTGTGGCTATTTTAAATGACCTTAATAGTGTAAGCTACATATGGATATTGAACTTATGTTACTTGAAAAAAAGCAGTCTTAAAATGACGTGTCATTGGAATTGTTAGATTTATTATTAATAATTTTATTTTTGTGTAATGCTGGAATTGCTTGACTATCTATATATTAATAATAGAGAAAACTTTATACCATTCTATAAGCACACTGTACGCATGAAAAGTGTGACATTTGGTGTAAGTTTATATGGAAAAGGAGTGCACAAAATAAGAAATTATATCTATATATTAATATGTGTTATAATTACATTAAATGAAAAAAAGCTTAATTGTTTACGTTCATACTGTCAAGTCACATACACCGTCTATAGTCAAACAATCGTACAGAGCACAAATTTTGGTCAAGGAATTTTAAAATTTTACAAACAAATAATTACTGATTGACTGAATGAGTTGTGAAATTTGGGGCAAACAAGCAAGCGGCTCATCTCAAGGAAAGTGTCAACCGCCGCCCATAAACAGTGCAACACCAGTGGAATTGCAGGTGCGTTGCCAGCCTTTTAAAAAGGAGTAAGCTCGTGTCTTAAAAGTTTCTAAGTCGTATCGTTGCGGAAGAAAACTCCTAGTAAATCGCACAGTAGTGAACTGTCAAGCATCCAAATTATGCATTGATGAAATTTTACGCCTTGAATTAATACGAACTATTCCTCAGTGCAATCCACGTGGTAAAGGCGATAGAAAATGTAAAGGCGTGCAACATCTCTTCGCAGAGCAAGTGAGTTGAGCCGATCGGCAAGAACTAGTTTGTTGACGATTCGCGCTACACTGCGTTGGATACGGCCAAGTGGAAGGAGCTGGCACTCGGGAGCGCCGGCCGAGAGCTGAGAACATTATTCCATATGGGTTCGAACCTGCGTCTTGTAATGTTTCAAGCAGTGCCGGTGTGCCGGCATAAAATACCGTCCCCGCTCTGCTGAGCACGCCAAGCATGTTAGAGGCCATTTTGTCTTGCAAGTGATTACGAAACTGCTCATTATTTAATATGTCGACACCGAGGCTTCCGATACTGTCTGAGGCAACAAGGGGAACGCCTTCAAACTGAGGAGATACGACAAAAGGGGTCTTTTAAGCGGTAAAGGCGTAAACTTATATCTTCAGGAGATTGAACAGGACTAGATTTCAATTAGTAATAGATTGAGACTGAAATATACTTCAAGTAGATTTAATCACCCTCAAGCAGAGACTTTGTTCGACAAAGACTACTTTCGCGACGTGTTTTAAATATACTTTTTTCAATATTCTTTGGAGTGTATGCCAAAACAAAAAAGGTTTTTTATTATATTTTGCGTAGTAGATATTGTTTTTATCTGTTTAACCTTACACTGTCAGGAGATGTTCGTCTTTCTAATAACAACTAGAAAAATACTGCGGTCGAAAATCCGCCTGCTAAGCGTGGGAAATATGGCAAATAACCACCTTATGAGACATTTTATAGGCTGTGAAGATCGATGAATGACTATTATATAAACTACCAGGATTCAATTGAAGAGGGCACAGAGAGCAGTTCCGAAGGTCATGTTAAAAAATTCCTACCAGCAACGCCGTCTTAGTCCGTATACCGGGGCCCTTGCGCATACAAGAATTTGGGGCCCGGTTGGAAAGTAAAAAAGTTTATGAAAAAATATTTCTTCTGTTATGGTCTAATATTTGTTATAGTTAATTGGTTAAAATGAAATAATATGTCATTAATCAGGGCAACCAAGACTTTCTCTGCCACAAGGGCGGGGCGCTACTTTACAATGAGGTAAAATATTTGACAGATATCATTACGGGGACAATAATTTCTTAGGAAAATGTAAACTTTAATGTTTTTTTCCTAAACTTTCTTTCAAAAAAAAGAAAATATTCTATAACAACATAAATACGTGTATTCTTTTTATTTATTACATTAAAATTTAGGCTTCACTTGTCTAAAAATAAGGATCATAACAATTATTCGCTATAAAATCAGTTTGAGTTATAATGCACGTATGTGTATACGTGTATATACGTAATCTACGTACACTGTAAGACGGCAAATGATTTAGATAATTTTCAAACACAAATATTAGATTTTATAGCAAATAATTGTTGTACTACGTTCATTATAATTCAAAGTTTGCCGTTAAAACTTTTGAAGTGCTATTTTTATTAAGCACTATGGAATGATATTTTTATCTCAAAGATTATAAATACATAGATTGCCGCAAATTAAAAAAAATCCGGGCTATAAGTAAGGCGACTGTACAACCCGACAAAACGTTTAGATGGAGGCAAAACGCGAAACTACATACTTTCTACCTAGGAAAGCCTTTCTGGCTAACTCGGCAATGTGTGGCTTGTCAATGCTCAGGGCTGCCAGAAAGTCACTAACCACGCCCTCATTTACTCCATATTTTTGTCGGGTTATATTTTAGAAAAAAGATTGTACAGCGTAAGTGTATAAGGTCAATGCCTTTCGTCACGGGGGCCCCCGTGTCGATGGGGGCCCTGGACACGGGACCCGTGTGCCCGTATGGTAAAGACGGTACTGTTACCAGTACCCTACGGCCGATTGGGATACCGAGGTTTTGAGTGTACGCCAGTTGTATATTCTATCTACAGTATTAAAAATACATGGGCAAGTAACTCAGTTGCCTAATTATGACCACTTAATCATTAAACGTATATTTAAAATCCCAATTCCAGCTGTCAAGACTGTTTTTGCGCAACGCCTTCCGCAGATTTCACATCATCATATCTATAATAAAATGCTTAAATTCTGCGATATCAAAAATTGCACAACATCGAAAGCTAAACTAATACTAAAAAGGTATCCTCACCACACTACACTGTAATGACATTTAAAACATAATAATAAATTATAAATAAAACCAAATCATCTCTAAGTTTTAAACTTAAAAAAATATTCTATCGGTATTTTATCAAGGATAATAAATTAAGCGATAAAAAGTTTAAAAACTATCTTCCTAAATTAATAAATAATTTGTTGTTTTGGAGAATTCAGTTACGTTTAACTACGTAGTAAGTAAAACTGATAACCGTACCTGGTCTTGGTCCTGGTCCTGGTCCCCAAGATACAGGCTATGCCTAGTTTGGGGCCCACCAGTTAATTTTTTTATATGTCATAAGAATAAGAAGTTATATAATATCTACTATAGACCATAGTACAGACCACTGGACGACCACTAGTCATACTAAAATACGTATTTTGGCATAAGTATATGTACATACTCGAATAGAATAAAATAGAAAAGAATATTATTTTATTCAATACTGATTAAGTACAAGTAATTCTTATTGAAATTCATTCTTTGCTTTTACCACTTACTTTTGACCCGAGTGTGTGTTGATCCTTTTTGAGAAATCACGTAGAATGTTCCTTACTTTGTTTCAGTAAAAAAGTAGGCAGTATTAGAGCTATATCTTTTTTCCTCCTAGCTTTATCGTGATAAAAGAAAGCCAGTCTATGGGCACTGTTAATTACAATTTGTTCAACTTCTATTTGTTAGCTAAGTACTATATATCCGAAGACGAAACAAAAGCCAGTAATGAACCTTTTAGTTGGTCATTATTTTGACAACAAATTGTTTCTATATACTGCAATTAGGCGAATTTGTGCTTTAAAGCTTTCCTCGGTATACCGAAGACCTTGCCTATATGAATAATAATGATCGTAAGTTATTATAAAAGATTTCTAGTAAAAGTGATTGATGAATGAGTAATAAAATGCCTTACAAAAATCCGCTGGGAAACTTGATATGGGTTATGAAGGTCCTGACTCCAATCACACTTCACGCACAAAGAACCATTTATCGATCAGTTACTATTCATATGTAAGTGGCAGTTTTGAAAGTGATCTCTATGATTATATAATGTATGATTATTTGTTTAATTCATAAAAATATACGAAGGACATTATAAAGTCTACTTTATATATTTATCCTGTCTTTTTCCCACGACTGGCGGCAAATAAATCTCTTTTGTATACGTCATGTAAATGTCTAAACTCTAAATTATAAATTAATATTACAAATTAGTCACGTAATGACGCTGTAAGTTTATCCATCTATATTCTTTATCGTCTCTTGAGTGTCGAAAAAAAAAACTAAATAGAATATGGGCAACAGCATATTCCTAATAACAAAATTAAAAAAAAATTAAAATATGTCAACATGTTCAGAATTGTCCCAACCATTGTATCAGATTTAATATACTACAAATTCTTGCAAAAGCACACCGATACCTACCGAGGATAAAATATTAAAAACCATCCTTATTTCAATAGAGAAGATGGCTGAGTGCTACCATCTGCCTGGGATCCCATAATAAATGAAACTAAATCCGAACCCAAGCATACTACTGCAAGAATTTAGGATACTGTTAGCTCGTTCTGCGTAAAAGTGCCCCAAAATGTCAGGAAACAATAAAATGAAAATTAAACGCGATAAAATCCGTAAATTTAGGTTTAATTCATGTTAAGTATTCGTCAAAATATAAGAAATTATAAAAAACACGATTAAAAAAATCTATTTGTTTTTTTTAGAAATTATTTATAGTTCCGAAACCATTGTCGTTACACCCTATTAAATATCCACTGCTGATTTGCCACAGTTGCCACGCTTGGAAGAAGGGTTTATAACCGCAGATATTTATTAGCAGTTGTTATCAGGAAAACGCTGCGGCCCATCTCCTGGTTTGTTTAACTCTCTCGCCTCTTACGACATTCACGACAGTGAAAAACTAAACTACGCCACAGAATACATAATAGTAATACGTAACTACGCGATGATCGGTATCTTCCCGATTACAGCTAAAAAAAATGCGATCGTCAACCTGTTTTCTAAGCGGGACAACTGAGGCAAGTGAATGCGCAAACGTAAAACTCATCTGGGACACTATCTTCTCCGCCCAGAAGAAGTGAAATTGCTCACGGCTAAGCAACTCCTTCGATTCATTGAAGATATAGGGCTTAGCAGTGAACTATAGCCATAGCAGCGATCACAATAGATCTTTTAGGTCGCAGTGATATTGGTCTCTTTACCTAGACCTGCATAGCTGCTCGCATATAATAAAAAAAGGCAAGTGAACTTTTGATAGACTATAGTGGTAATGATATGATGCTACAAAATCTTATCAGTGCCATTCCGTTAACTAACCATATTATCGGTATATTCGAATGAATAGCTCGTACTAATTCTCGCACGAATAGATTGTGTTACACAGTGTGTAAGCCGGGCATGAAACGGCGACTTTGTTATGCAAATTCGTATTTGAACAGCGCGCAAACTGGCTTTGAGATTGTCATGCTGAATTTCAACGAAGTAAGATCAAGAGTACACTATTGGCTAAAATTTAACTGCCTTTATGTTTGTTTGTTTATTAAAGCTTTAATTTGCATAATGATTGCAAATTTATAACTACTTTAGTCTAGTAGAGTTAAATCAACTTGTTGTTCCCAAGTTTATAATTTGAATGGGATAGTTTTCTATGAATAACATATTACTATAAAATATAATAGAATAGAATCCCAAGAAATTAATCTTACTCAGAATACCAGCTTAAAATAGCAGCTCAATGCTGCTGTGTTTCGTATGGTGAGTGTAGAGAACCGGACACCCTTTTACTGGAGACGAGGCATTTCTTCTTAGTATTCAGGGGTGGTACCCCTGAAATATCCCCTTATCAAGTAGTTAATGGTGGGCCTATGTATAGCAGTAGATTTTTAATAGGTTGTAATTAATGAATAAATAAATTTGGCGAGTGGTGGTGGCGTAAGAGATTCAATCACGTTGTTTAGTCTTTTGGGTGTCGAAAGAAGATCTATCAAGCCATCTATCGGAAGATGGAGGTATAATCATCCTTGCAGATGTAAAACACCAAAACCGGCGACGCACAATAGTAATAAAGGTGTGAGACGTCTTATACTGTGACACCTAAACGTCCTTCCTTTAAAGGTCCAAGTCCATCCGTGAATTTGCATCAGTTGATGATGAAGAAATAGAATCATTAACATAAGTTATGAAGACCTTGTAATCTAAACGTATGAGTACCTGAATATTACGAGGTATCCTAGGTAAGAAACCAGCTGTAGGTTTGGGCTAATCTGAGCTAATTGTGTTCATCATTGGTTAGCGTACCTCCAAGGTAGTAGTTCACTTCTACATGGTGGTAGTAGGTCTCAGTGGGTGGTTTTATAAAATGGAAGTTAAAAACGTTATGAACACCTGATGGAAAGTGTCTACTGCAGTTTATAAACACTTGCAACCACTTAACAAAAAGAAGACTACAAATGCGTTGTCCTTAAACTGTTAAATCCTTCCTTTGCAATCGTTCGCATTCACTCACACTCACGTTTCATTTTAGTCATATTAACGATCATAAATGGTAAAACGATTGCTTAACTTCATAATAACAATAATTAATATTATTGATAAAATTCAGAGAGTTAAATTTCCTACACATTATATTGCCAACCAAAGAATATATCTATGTTGCCAACTGACAAGCATGGCAACTATTTGATAGGCAGTAACAAATGATTAAATTATGTTTAACATTCATACGTTTTACGGCGCTGTTAACATGAATAATAACCTAATTGCTTTCGATCAACCTTTCGATATATAACCGCTTTGTTGCGCCATAATGAACATAAATTATTGGAAATCAGTTGTTTCAATGTTGACTGGTACATTGAGTACTTCTAAGTGAAGGTAACAATAAAAAAGGTGACAAGTTTTTCCGAACACAGCGTTAAAGTAAATTTTTTTTAATTTGATTTTGATAAAAAATATGCGATTTTGCAAATTATAATCTATATATATATATATATATATATATATATATATATATATATATATATATATATATATATGTATATATATATATATACAGCATATATACGTCCCCTCTCAGATGAGGGGCAAAAATCCTCTGCCTCATTTCAGTTTCTGTATATCTATATATATATTAAGAGTTGATTAATGTTTGATTTATTCACATTTAAAGCCGTTGTAAATAGCAGAAGGACAAACATTCAAACTCGGAACAATTATTTGTATGCCGTACAATACTTGTTCCGTGCGGGATTCAAGCCCGCGGCCCACAGCATTCATTGCTAAGCCATTGCACCACGGAGCCGTTAGTTTACAAATGATATTTATTTTTGTTAATGTTTCAACGTAACCACTGCTCATGGATCAAATTAATGACTAAAATAAACTTTATTACTTATATTTAAAATTATTTTCTAAGTAAAAAAAAGTTGGTCATAAAACTTGTAAACATTAGATAGCTGAAATTCTCTTGAATTAACAAAAGATCCTGGGCTCAAGAATGACACATATCTAGATAAACTTGATAATTGTTCATAATCTATATTCAGAATTGGGCCCAAATCGTAAAAGCCGTTTCCGGGAAACAATTTATTTCCGAGAAACAATTTACTTTTATGTAAGGCAGAGCCGAAGGTGGAGTGAAGAGAGGTATGCGGTGATAGGGAGAGAATACCAAGTAATTTACATTTACACATATGCAATAGAGTTACTTGTTTAAAGAATAGTATAGTTTGTATAGCGTTGTTTGATGGCACATCCTTTCCCTCCTAAATCGCGTGCACTGTTTATTTTTGGCCTTAGTAAGGCATAAGATTTTGATCTTAAATATGACGTAATATGTTGCTCTCTTTAAACATGACGGTCATGTGGCGCAGTACCTTAATAGCTCAGTAGCAATAGCGTTGGGGCGCTAAGGACCGTGGGTTTGAATCCCGTACAGAATAAGTATTTGCATGGCCTACAAGTAATTAGTCTGAGCATTAATCCCTCGTTTGATGTAAAAACCATCACCACCACCGTGTGTTTTAGATAGGTTTCAAGAACGGGGAATATAACTGAATCGACAGCCGGGAACTGACGGAGCACCCGTATCTTCAACAGATCGAGGCTGCGTTTCGTTTATCTCCATGATGATCAGCATATTCGTTTATCGCCATGATGTAAGCAAAACTGCCTGAAACTTATCGCTTTTGCTTCTGATTGACCCAGCATTATAAAGCCTAACTCTTATGCCGGCTGTACACGCTCGTCGAGACACCACGAGACAGGCCGAGTAAGTTTGTACATGGTGCTCTCGTCGCGTCGCGTCTCGTGGCCCTCGTGTGCTCTCGGAAGCGTGTCGGTTTTTTGCGCTCGAGTCAAAGGATCCCGTGAGTATCATGGCGCGATGAAAACAAGAGCGTACTCTATTCTATTCACCGTACGTGTGTTACGGTAAATAGAAACTATCCACCATCTCCTTCTTTGAAATGGCTTATTAATTTTATTTTTCGTAAATGTGTAAAAAATTATAATAGCTCAAAGGCAAAACGCAGCAATAGTTTCATCTAAGTCCATCTCAGCGGGCGTACGGAGTTCAAATGATGAGTGTGTACATGGTTTGTTCTCGTATCGAGCCTTTACGGCCCGGCGCGAGCGGCGAAGCGACAGGCGGCGCGACAATTCGCGCGGTGCGATTTGAGGGCCACGGGAAGTCACGTTTGCCGCCGCGACTAGATAGGCCGAGAGTGAAATGTCTTTATCAAAGTTATCTCGATATTGCTTAGAAATTAACTGTTTTTTGATTCAAGACATAATATTTGGAAGAGATTGCAGAGTACATGATTTGAATAGGAATTGGGTTATAGATCGAGAATTCCACAACAAATAGAATGCATCTAAAAAAAATTTCGAGTAAATACCAAAATGATTGTCGAAACCTGCGATTATATTCTTGTTAATAGTCAACTAGAATTGGAGATAAAAGTCAATGCGGATAGAATTTTAAGTTGTTTTTGTCGACCCGGCATTTTTCGCGGCGAAAACAACTAAAATATTTTGTTCCCTATACTATTCGCCGGTTTTCGCCGCGTCTGCCGCCCGACTCCGTGGCTTAAACCGTACTGATTCATACATTTGTTTCGCCCGCTGCGCCGCCAGTCGCCTGTGCGATTCGCCCGGTAAAATTCGCCGGTCGCGTCGCCACTCGCCGCTACGCGTGGCTTGATCCATACATTTCTATACATTTGTTTTAGTCGCTAGACGCCTCACCGCTCTAATATCCGCTACGGCGAATGTCCCGTGGCCAGGCTGTTACGCGACGAGAGGCACACTAGCCGACGAGACGAGCGTGTACAACCGCCATTAAACTTTTACTTTTAGTAGTAGCCATGTTGTAATAATATTTTTGAATTAATAATCATTTCATGTATATAATCGTCGATATGTTGAACACATATAAGAAGAGTATTTATAGTAACATATTATTATAATTATAATTTCAACTGGCTAGCATCGGTATGCATATAAAATATAAAATCATATTCAGTATATCATCAAAAAAGCAAAAAAAAAATACAAAATATTATCACAAAAAAATAAGAATAAAATAAGTTAAAAATTATTTTTTAAACTATTCAAAATAAAAACAACATATTTATATACTTCTACTAGCTAACAAGACAAAGTAAGTAAAACTTGTTAAGTAAGTTAAAATTACGTTAAAAATTCCACATTAATTAGCAAAGTCATTAAAATGTTTACGCAGTAATATAGATTCTGCAGGTCAGAAGCTTTATTAGCACATAAGTATAAAATTACTTCTACAACTACAATATTGCTACTGCAAACTACTGCAGAATATAGACACAATAAAATGTGGTATAAAACATAGGCTTAAAAAATACGAAATAACATGTAAGGAATAATAAAGTATAAGGTATAATAAAAAACACAATATTATATAACAAAATGAACAAAACAAAATAGTAAGGAGCCCCAAAATACATTTAACATTAGAAATTTTTTGAATAAGGTACACCAAAAATACGTTCAATATCCATATCGGAGTATATATTATGCGCGCAGAAATATTATGAGAGTCTTTAGGTTTAACATAAACATGACCCCCTTTTGTCCTTACAAAATTACAATTTAAATTTCGGGCCATATCACTTTTCTGCAAATGTGGTTTGTTTTGGTTAAACGTTCATTGCCATAAAAAGTAGTTGATTCGTGAGGTGGCAGTCCTAGGTCTGCAGTAGTAAGCGTACGGTGCGCTCAAGCATTTTTTAATAAGTGATTGCGTAATTTACGACGCATCAATCTTACAGCCAATAGGCGCGCACTAATAGATGATGATGTGTTGTTTTAGTTACCTATTGGTTACGGCGCCTCTGCACTTTACGGCGCCTCTACACGTTGGCCAACACAGTGGCGAATGTAATGGCCAATAGCATTGGCCAACGTGTAGACGGGGTGTTTGGGCTTCATTGGTATGTATTGGAACGATGGCCCGCAAGTTGGCGCGAGATCCGTGTGTTGTCGGTTTTTTACAAAAGATCAAAGGATTGTTGTAGCGATGTCTACCGATTACAAATTTCAACACCGGTATAAACCGATTAGTAATTTAAAATAACCGGTTTTCTTAGGTTTTTTTTAGGTATTAGGACCCATATGACAATGAAAAAAATTGAGTTTTTTTTAATACTTATTAAACTTTATTCAATAAAAAAAGCTTATTTTTATTTTTAGTTAAATGATTAAATCATAATTTTGGTGGATAAAACAAAGTTGATCTACTGCATCACCTAGCAACCTGTTTCTTCGCGATAATAAGAAATAGCCGGAAGTTGAAAACATTAGTTTCGAAGGTACAGAAGTCACTGGCACTGACATATTTTAAAGCCATGTTATTAAGTGGCGCCAAATGTTTATTTGTTTTTGTAGTGCCAGCGACTTCTGTATGTTTTCTTCTCGCCCAGGGTCAATCTCAGTTTCCATATACATGCGCAGTATGTTTACTGCAGAAGCAGTCGCATTTGAAATATTACTCTCAGTCCTTCTTTGTTTTAAGAAGCCATCCAACAGACGACTTCTTAAAAAAAATCACAATTGCTTTGCTTTTCTTGATAACTTCCTCCACCTGTGCGAGTTGTAACGATTCTTCGACTTGTACTGGCACGGCATGTGCCGTATCTCAAGGGAATCACACATTTTTTTCATATTGTAAATATTATCACTCACAATAGCAGCAACTTTGTTATGAAGTTTCCATTCCATTCCGATGTTCTTTATGATTTCTGCCAAATTTTCAGAAGTATGCGAATTAGGAACTTCTGATGTTGTCAAAACGACTAACTTTTCAGATAATATGCATGAAATGTACCGTGAAATTAAATGTACTAAATAACGGTGACGGTACATTTAATTTCACGGTACATTTGACCATAGATCTGTGGTTAGTGCGACGTATTCTGCATTTTTAAGAAACTCTCAAGCTGCGTCTCACCTTTGCGTATAAAGCGGCATCAATTCATATCTAATTTTTTCTCTTAAAGGCAGTACATGGTTAGGATTAAAAACAAAAATTAAAAACAAACAAACCTTTTTAAGCCTTTGTCTTCCACTACGGAGAATGGCTAGAAATTGGTGGCGATCATCAATGTAAGATCTATTTTCTTTTTGTTACTCCCCCATCGTCATTTTCAACTTGCTTTGAATTAAGGTTTTCCGTGGATGCTCTTGGTCAGTATTATTTGACGTGAGCGGGATATATTGCTCATTGTCGTTGATAGCATGCTTCTCAGAATTGACTGGCACTGTTGCCTACGGATGACTTCTCTTGAGATGAGCCAACATATTAGACGTCCCTCCCGCCAACCTTGATAATTTTTCCACATAACTGACATTTAGCCGAATAATTACTCAATTTTTCAAAATGATTTCTTGTCTTGTCTATCGGGCGACATTTTCGGGATTCTCCAACCACTGCTATTCATAAGGATTCTGATACACGTTGTAAAGTTATAAGACTGCCAACATGCAAAATAAATCGGTTATTTAACTAGAACCGGTACATACCGGTTTTATCAAAAACCTGTTTTTTATCAGGTTTTCTTAAAACCGGTTGACATCACTAGATTGTTGGCAGAGTTTGGTCGCCGCGTCCACACGTTGGCCGCGCGTTTAGTTCGCTACAAGCTCCCAGAGTGATTACACGCATCTGATTTAAATTTTATATTCAAGATTTGTAGGATGGATACCCCAATTACCAGCCTTTTAGTGCCAATTTCAACTTTAAACATTCCTACTATTTTAATTAGCGCGATTTAATTATTTTTAAACATTTGTTTTAATCGATTAACTATTTATCAAAAAAATAACGAACATTTATTTACAATCAGATTATTGAGAGAACAATTTTAAAATGAAAAAAAAATGAAGCACGTCGTTTATACGTGGTAGAACCATGCAGTTATATTAGAAGTATAGTTGTAGCACGAATGAGTCGGCTCAACCGGGGAAGGACCACGCTCTCACAGAATATTAGTTATGAGTTATTCATTTATGTTCTAAGTTATAATTAGTACCTATTATTAAGTCAGTGTTAATTATATTTATTGCTATAGTTTTTGTCTTTCTCAAAAAAATAATTAAATTACCAAATAAATTATAAGGTGTTTTTTTTATATACCAACATCAAATGTCTGATAGAAAAGCAAGTACATTTTTTGATAAACTTTAAAAACAAAACTCAATTTTAAAACATAGACTAATCCTTAACTAACAACTCAAAAAATCTCTCAAACTAACAAAAAATAACTCCTTTAACTTTAAAATAAGTAAAGTTCTAATTAATGGTATTTATTTCAGTTTCTGATGCATATAAAGAATAAATAAAGCTAATCGTATATCGTATATCTATTTACAGCCCCATTAATATTCACTATTCTTTTATAATTATTTTATAAAAACGTTACCCCCCACACTTGGATTTTCTCCTGTATCGCGGAGGCAACTTACAAACATAAATTGCACAAGGACACACATCCAGACCCGAAACAATTATTTGTAGGATATACAAATACTTGTTCCGTGCGGGATTCAAACCCGCGACCCGTGGCACAGCCACTCATTGCCAAATCACTGTGCCACGGAGCCGTCGTCTAAAATAAAATAAATTCGTCCGCACATTGGCCCGAACCGAAGTAAACTGAACGACCTTCCAACGTGTGGACGCCGTCACCAACTCTCGGCCAATATATTCGCCACTACATTCGCCACTGTGTTGGCCAACGTGTAGAGGCGACATTACACGTTGGCCAACACAGTGGCGAATGTAGTGGCCAATAGCATTGGCCAACGTGTAGAGCGGGTGTTTGGGCTTCATTGGTATGTATTGGAAAGATGGCCCACAAGTTGGCGCGATATCCGTGTGGTGTCGGTTTTTTACACAAGATCAAAAGCCTCATTTACATTCAGCCACTGCCACTGCTCCTCGCGCTGCCGGCAATACTTCGCAAAATACTGCCGTAGCAGGATCGCGGGAAGTGTGTATTTACACTCTGCCCGACCACTCACATCACTTTCGGCTTTCGCCTATGGCAGACGTCGAAATAATTACAGCGTCCGCGCTGTGTCTTCTTGCAATACAAAATTATGTTAATAATTTAAAAAGATATCAGGTTCAAAAGAAGATAGATAGATAGATATAAAATTTATTTGCTTAAGAGGATAGAGTAAGTCAGCTCAAATTCTAATTTCGCCCCCACTTCCCTGCGCGTCGTATGCTATGTACCGATATGTTTGTAATCACTAATACTGTAAGTAGAAAGGTCGTTAGACACTTATTTCATTAGGTTTATCATATTTATGCCTGTTTCTTAACGCCAAGCCAGCCGCTTCTTATTTTTATCACGGTTATTTCCCATTTTAATTTTACGTCGTACTGTTGCGTAATGTATATTCTGATCGTAAGCGACACAACTTCTCCCTTCAAAAGCCTAAGCGATACTAACGGGCGACAGGAATCAAGCTCAAGACGCCGATAGTTTAGGTAATTTCTTTTTACAGTGAAAATAATGGTATTTTAAAAAAAAGTAAATAACATAAGCACTGCTTTATAGTTAGTTCAGTTAGTATGCAAAGTTTCATGATCTTATTTAAAGTATTTTATGAATAACAGCGGTTTATTGTTTATTTTGGAGGTAACTTTGGATTTTTTTTTCTATCGAGAAAATTTTACGAAATCGTGTTTTCGTCTAACATAATCATTAACATTAATCCTCAACTTTACCATATATTTATTTCAAAATTAATGCTGCAATATTTTCGGCATAACGAAGGATCTTGCTAAGCCATTTGACATTATATTTCCCCTTAAAAACATGATACATAAGATCATCAATGACGTGGAACTGACATGTTTTACCATAATTGGCACGCAAAAATGATATGAATACAGCTAATTACACAAAACCAATGTTAAATTATTGCATTGCTTAAAAGTTAGGTACATTCTTTTTGAATTCCAATATTATGTAAAATTAAATACTTATACAGATCCACTCTATTTGAATTCATATACAGTAGATTGTTCATAAATTATTGATTGAATTATTACATTATTGTTACATAAATAGTATTAAATATTATATGAGATTAGTTAAGCTATTATTATTTTTATAATTACGCTACAATATAAATTAATTCATAATTTTAATTACAATAAAATTATAATTTAAAAATCTCAGGCTACTATGCAAATATAACCATTTAACTTATTTTACATTTTAATAAATAAATAATCAATCATCATCATCATCATCATCATCACAGCCCTTCACAAGTCCACTGCTGAACATAGGCCTCCCCCAAGTAATGCCACAAAGCACGGTCCTGAGCCACCTGCATCCATCGACTTCCTGCATATCTTACCAGGTCGTCACTCCATCTAGTGGGGGGTCGCCCTACACTACGCCTACCGGTACGAGGCTGCCACTCGAGAACCTTTCTTCCCCATCGGTTATCGGTTCTTCGAGCTATATGGCCGGCCCATTGCCACTTCAGCTTACTAATCCGTTGGGCTATGTCGGTCAATCTGGTTTTACTGCGGATATCCTCATTTCTGAGTCTATCACGCAGAGAAACTCCGAGCATAGCCCTCTCCATAGCTCGCTGAGCGACCTTGAGCGTCCTCATACGGCCAGCAGTGAAGGACCACGTCTCTGATCCGTAAGTCATCACTGGCAACACGCACTGGTTGTACACTTTAGTTTTCAGAGATTGAGGTATACCTGACGAGAAGATATGTCGTAATTTCCCGAACGCTGCCCAGCCGAGTTGAATCCGTCGATTGACCTCTCGGTCGAAGTTGGACTTACCTAGTCGGAATATTTGTCCCAGGTAAAAGTACTCGTCAACAACTTCGAGCATAGTGCTCCCAACAACTACCGGCATAGGTGTGACATGGACATTAAACATAATCTTTGTTTTGTCCATGTTCATCTTAAGACCTATCCGTTGGGAGGCACTATTGAGGTCATTGAGCATAGTGCTTAAGTCCTCCAGCGATTCTGCCATAAGGACTATATCGTCGGCAAATCGAAGGTGAGTGATGTACTCGCCATTGATGTTAATACCGTATCCTTTCCAGTCCAGTAGCTTGAAAACGTCTTCCAAAGCAGCGGTGAAGAGTTTCGGGGATATAACGTCACCCTGTCTTACACCTCTCTGCAGTTGGATAGGTTTCGAGCTCTGGTTCTGTACTCGGATAGCCATCGTAGCCCTACTGTACAAACACTTCAGCACTTCGATATACCGACAGTCAACTTGGCACCGCTGAAGGGACTGCAGCACCGCCCAAATTTCGACGGAATCAAAGGCTTTCTCATAGTCCACATACGCCAGGCAAAGTGGCAAATTGTACTCTTCAGTCTTCTGTACAATCTGCCGCAGGGTATGTATGTGGTCTATGGTACTGAAGCCTTTTCGGAAACCGGCTTGTTCGGGAGGCTGGAAGTCGTCGAGTCTGCGTGCGAGACGATTCGTAATGACTCTCGAAAACAGCACGTAGACGCGGCTCAGAAGGGAAATCGGTCTGTAGTTCTTCGAGAGAGCGTTGTCGCCTTTCTTAAAGAACAAGACCACCGCACTTCTGCTCCACGCCTCTGGAGTAGTGCCACCATGGAGGACGGAATTGAAGAGCTTCTGAAGGACTTCAAGTACCGGTGTTCCACCCGCTTTCAGAAGCTCCGCTGTAATTCCATCCTCGCCTGGGGCCCTGCCGTTTTTAAGGTGCTGGAGAGCCATTCTAATCTCGCTTAGACTGACGTCCGGGATATCATCGGAATAGTGTCGGATAAGACTTGCTCTTGGATCGTTACTCACACTTGCGTGTGGCTCCAACGATGATGTGTACAGCTGCCCATAGAACCTCTCAATCTCACTCAAAATCTCAGGTGTCCCGGAAACGATGCTGCCACACTCAGTCTTCAGCCTTGACAGTTGGCTCTTTCTGGCAGACAGATCTCTGGCAAAGACTTTGGAGCCCTGGTTCCGCTCGATCGCTTCTTTAATACGAGCAGTATTAAAGTTGCGTAAGTCTCGCCGCATGCATTTGGAGATCTGTCTGTTCAGTTGCCTGCATGCTGTCAAATCTGTTGACGATTGCAGCCTCATCTCCCGTCTAACAGCCATGACATTAAGAGTGTGATCGGAGAGTTTTTGTGATCTTCTGCGGCGGGTCTTGCAGAACTTAGCTCCGACCGCATGGACAGTTTCCACGAGCTTGTCATTCATATCGTCCACTGCATTGCAATCTTGTAGGCACTGAAAGCGGTTGTGTAACTCGAGCTGAAAGTTTTCGGGATTTTGGATCAGAGCACGAGGGGGACGGAGCGTTGACTTCATTAGACGAGACCTCTCCAACTTAACGTTTAGGTTTAGTGTGCCTCTAACCATTCGGTGATCGCTGCCAGTTTTCACCCTTGCGATCACTGAGACATCACTGAACAGTTGGCGTCTGGTCGTCATAATGAATTCAATCTCATTTTTTGTCGAACCGTCGGGGCTCGACCAGGTCCACTTCCTGTGGGGCCGCTTCTGGAAGAAAGAGTTCATCATAAAGAGTCCCTCTTTCTCCATAAAGTCGGCCAGCTGCTGGCCCCTTCGGTTCCGTTGCCCTACTCCAAATTTCCCTAACTTCAGCTCACCGCTTTCTCTTGTGCCTAGTTTTGCGTTGAAGTCTCCTATCAACACCGTGTAGTGGGTTTTGGAGGAATGTATGGCTTTGGAAATATCCTCATACATTTCCTCCACCTCCTCATCGGAATGTGCCGACGTTGGTGCGTAAACCTGTATGACCTTCAGCGAATACCGTTTGGTGATTCTGAGTATCAGGTACGCGACCCTCGTCGACACACTCTCAATCTGTACAACGTTGTTGACGAGAGACTTGTGGACGATAAATCCGACACCTCCTTGGGACAGATGGTCGCCCCTCCCGGTGATAGAACAAGTTGCCGGATTCGAGAATCACCGTGTCCTCCCCCTCTCTTCGGACCTCGGATAATCCTATAATACTCCAGCGCAACTTGTCTATCTCTTCTTCCAGCTCCAGGATCTTCTCGTCAGTCCTCAGTGTGCGTGCGTTAAATGTTGCCAGGTCGAGTCGTCGTAGGTGGCAACCGAACCTCCACCGGAGATTCTTAGCACCCCCTGCCCCGCCGTTACCATGGTCGCCACCGTAGCCAGGAATAGCGGGGCCGCCGGGGACTGGGGGCCGTCTATTTGTGTAATTGTTCATGGGGGGTATATTGCCATAGTTGCCACGCTTGGCGAGCGGGTTGGCAACCGCAGTTTTTTTTTGTCGTACAGTTGCTGTTATCAGGAAGATGCTGCTGCCCATCTCCTGCCTGTCAATATGAGTTTAATAATCAATATTAATATTATTTTATATAAGTTAAATAATCAATATGAGTTACTAATCGTTTTTAGAAATAAAATGTCAATGTTCATTAATTCCTTAAACTAAATTTTATATTAATATAATAAATTTGACAAATTTATAATTAATTATGTACATAGGTACTATGTTATCTCAAAAAAGAAAATTTGTATTCGTAGAAGATGATGAATTGTGGTTTTTATCGTTGAAATCCCATATAGTTTTTTCTGATTCCAGCAGTTCTAAAAACTTTATAGTATTTTCATTATTCCACTTGAAAGGCATTTTGGTAGATCGTACTTATTTAATAACAAGACGGCACGCACGTCCGTTCATCCAGGCTCTTGGCGTGAAGTGAGCGACGGAGCTGAATGTGAACACCACAGAGTACCTTTGTATAAACTGAAAGTGAACACTCACTGCAATCCCACATGGAAAGAAATAACCGAGGAGCTAATGCCGGGCCAAAAAAAGTACTGACAGACACGATTTAGTTGCTAGAGTATTTAGATTAAAAGCACAAAAATTTATGTATGTAATTAACAAAGGGAAAATTTTCGGAGAGTTGCAGTGCTTCATGTATTCAATTGCATGGCAAAAAAGAGGATTACACACATTCTAATATGGCTTAAAAAGGAGTTGCGGCCCAGCCAAATAGACGACATAATAAGCGCTGAGCAAGATAAAGAATTGTATGATACCATCGTCTGAAATATGATTCACGGTCCATGTGGAGCACGAAATTCAATATCGCCATGTATGAAAGAAGAAAAATGTACAAAGAAATTCCCTAAACAGCTCTTAAAAGAAACAGTGCACAATGACAATGGTTACCCTTTATACAGACTCAGAGCTCCCGAAGATGGTGGCATGAAAGTTATAATCAAATCTCGCTCTGGAGCGTTCGAAACCTTAGATAACAGCTGGATTGTCCCGTATTCGCCCATTCTATGTAAAATGTTTAATGCCCACATTAATGGAGAAGCATGTAGCTCTGTCCGCGCAATCAAGTATATCTGTAAGTACATAAATAAGGGAAGCGACCAAGCAATATTTAATCTCAGGAGTGAAGGTGAGGCAAATCCCGTTAATGAAGTACAGACCTTTCTAGCAGGGCATTATGTCAGCAGTAACGAGGCAGCGTGGCGTCTCCTTGGGTTCCCTTTACATTAAAGGCACCCAACAGTTACTCACCCTGCTGTGCACTTAGAAAATGGAGAGCGTGTATATTTCACCGAAAGAAATTTCCAAGAAAGAATTGCATCACCGCCAAAAACTGCACTAACAGCCTTCTTTCAACTTTGTCAAACCGACCCCTTTGCAAAAACGTTGTTATATTCTGAAGTCCCCCGTTATTATACTTGTAACACATCTAGGACGGAGTGGACGTATTCAAGGCGCGGCCGTTGCAAATTGGCCCGGGGTAAAGTCATCAGATGCCCTTAGTCGTGTGTATACCGCCCATATTACTAATTCTGAATGTTTCTGTTTACGATTGCTGCTGCACCATGTTCGGGATCCTACAGGATATAAAAACCTTAAAACTGTCAACGGTCAGGAATGCGCAACTTATAGAGAAGCATGTGAAGCTCTGCATCTTTTAGAAAACGATAATCACTGGGATGAAACCATGGAGGAAGCTGTACAGTGCCAGTCACCAGCCAAAATTTGGGATTTTATGCAACTCTCATATCGTCTTGCGGGCTATCTAATGCACATGAATTGTGGGACAAATATAAAGAGTACATGGCGGAAGATATTTTGCGAAGGTTACAGCAGACACACGCGAACATGACATACAATGAACACATTTATAATGAAGCACTTGGAAAAATTGAAGATAAAGTAATGGCAATGGTAGGCAAAAAATTAGGCAACTTTGGAATGATAAGCCCTCAGCGAACAACCGAAAATGAACTAAAAGATGAAATTATACGTGAAACAAACTACGATATACCAGCTTTGCAGCAGCAAGTAGCCGAATTTGTACCCCGCTTGCTTCACGAACAAAAACGAGTTTTTGACAAATTATTAGGACAAATTGAATCTGTAAATGGTGCACTTTTCTTTTTAGATGCTCCTGGAGGAACTGAAAAGACGTTTTTGTTAAATTTATTATTAGCGCAAGTACGGAAAGATAAGAACATTTCTGTGACCGTAGCTTCCTCCGGTATAGCCGCCACGCTGCTAAGCAGGGGCCGCACTGCACATTCTGTTTTAAAACTCACTCTAAATCTAGCCCAGGAAGAATCGCCGATCTGCAACTTTAGCAAAAATAGTGCACGAGGTATAATGCTACGACAATGCAAACTTTTAGTGTGGGACGAAAGTACAATGTCGCATAAAAAAGCTGTAGAAGTACTAAATCGAACGCTCCAGGATTTGCGCAGCAATACCGATTTAACGGGAGGAATGGTGGTTTTACTGGCTGGTGACTTTCGCCAAAATTTACCTATCATTCAAAAGGGCACACCTGCAGATGAAATTAAAGCATGCCTCAAGTCGTCTATTTTATGGAACAAGGTGACAAAATTCAGTTTAACTACGAATATGAGAGTGCATTTGTATAATGATATCAATGCTGGAAACTATACTGACACACTATTAAAAATTGGCGATGGGCGGTTGGATCGGATTCTGAGGACTGCGTTAAATTGACAAGAGATTTTTGTAATTTAGTACAGAATCATTCCGAGTTAATTGCGAGCGTTTATTCAGATTTAACGAACAACATGCATGAAGACAAATGGTTATGTGAAAGGGCGATTCTTGCACCAAAAAATGAGAGCATTAACAAAATAAATTCAGATATATTAAGAGAAGTAGCAGGAGAAATAACAGAGTATTTGTCAGTAGACACAGTTATGGGCACATAACAGAGCACTTCATATGCCGCAGAGTTTCTAAATTCTCTAGAGTTGTCAGGTGTGCCCTCATATAAGCTTCAATTAAAATAAGGCGTCCCAGTCATGCTGATGCGAAATTTAGATGCTCCTCGTTTATGTAACGGGACAAGGCTGCGTATGACATATCTTGGACGAAACATAATCGGTGCTACAATTTTGACAGGCGTAGGAAAAGGTGAAAATGTTATTATACCACGGATCCCTATAATTCCCACAGATCTTCCTTTTCAATTCAAAAGGTTGCAGTTCCCTATTAAGCTCAGTTTTGCAATGACAATTAATAAAGCGCAAAGGCAAACGTTACAGGTAGCTGGGGTCAACTTAGAAAAACCGTGCTTCTCTCATGGTCAGCTGTATGTAGCATGTTCGCGTGTGTCAAATGCCCAGAATCTCCACATTCTTTCCCCGAATGGAAAAACATATAACATTGTGTACAGGAGCGTCTTAAAATAGTGTTCAGTTAGTTTTTTTTCCAAAATTCCTACAATCAATTAATCTGAATTCCCGCAGATCTTCCCTTTCAATTCAAAATTTCCTATTTAGCTCAGTTTCTTTTCAATTCCAAATGCTGCACCTCTGACGGATCTATTAAGCTCAGCTTTCTTTGAATGAAATTTAAGTGGTTGACTAATGGGTTTCGAATTTTTAGGGTAGATCTAGTACAAAACCATAAGTGACTGACTATTGGATTTTTCGTGATTTTCTAATATGTAGTTGAGATTAACGGAGCGAATAGTCCTAATTTTACTCATTATTCAGCGTTTAACTCTTATAAGACGAATAGTTTATTTTATCAGTAGTCAGCCGTGTACAACTTATGTAATTGCATGTCGGGGGCCGCCCAGTGGGTCTACAAATCCAGTAATCAGCCGTCAGTCTTGTTGCAAAATAGTACCTTAAAGCCTTATAATTGGGGTTATATTTATGCTCGGTTATTTTAGCATGAGTATCATTTGTTTTAAAATTCCATGATGTCAAAAAGACTAATCCACCAATACAAAGAAGAAGAATTACCTAATACAAGCTACGGCGGCGATTAGAAATGGGATGAAGATTAGAGAAGCTGGTCGAGTTTTTAGCGTTCCACGAGGGATGCTACAAGATCAACTTCTTGCAAGGGTCCCAGAAATGCCACCTAAAATGAGACCAAACTCAGTGCTGGCCAAAGAAGAAGAAATTGCCTTGAAAGACTGGTGCATGGCGTTAGCAAAATGTGGCCTCCCTTTAAAATGTGATAAATAATGATCTCCTTGATACCGTCCATAATATTATTTCCGAAGAAAATAGGCCGAACACATTTGTAAACAAATAGACCTAGGAATAGGAAATCCAATCCATATGAAATCCTGAGTTAAGTGAGAGAATACCCAAAAACATATCTAAGGGTCGAGCCGCTGTAACCGAATAAGGTATTCGGAAGTGGTTTGCTGAACTAATGAAGCATTTAGAAGGAATAAATGAGAGTGATATTTTGACTGACCCAGACCAAAAATTTTACAAATATTTAACGAGAGGAATTGACTAGCGATACAGAAATTAAGGACTTAATGGATATTGGATGTGACAATTTCCTTGCGCGGTATCATTTTTAATGTACTGAATTCGCGGGCGACATATACGAAAACATATATAATAAATAATTTCTATATAATATATGCAAAAATAAGTGAGAGGCTGACTATAGGGTAAGACATGGCTGACTTGTGGACAAATGAGGTTGACTACTGGTGAAAAGTGCCATAATTTGTTTACTGTTGATTTTTTATATAATTCTATTATTAATACATTTTTTGTTAATTTCTTTAGTAAATTTAATAAACAAACTTTCTGAGAATAATGATTGTTTTATTGTGTTTAATATTGGTTGCGTAGAAAACGAATACCCTCTCATTTTGTTCAGTTAGCTAGTAATTAGCCGGTACATTCTCCCATCACATCCGTTTCCCTTCCGCACGGTCCTGAAAGGGGATGGGCTTAGATAGGTGGCGTCATTTTCGTGTCCAATGGGAGGCGTTCTCCGCTTAGATGGAAGTAGAGACGGCTGAAGAGGTAAAAGGACGTACGCCGCTGCCGCTCGTCCAGTTGCAACGCAGTGCATCAACCTCGAGGCCTGAGAAAGAGGCCGTCAGAAGACCAACCCCGGTAAGTGCTCACTTCTACAGATATTGAGCTGTTTTTTGTCCTTGTTGTATTTTTCCTTAGAGCCCATGTTTTCTCCTGTAGTACCAGCTAAATATAATAAATTAAGTCATAGCAAGTGCATTGTACAAACCCTGCCACGTGCCACGTCAGCCATTTTGTTTTGGTTATTGCCAACTGCGCTGAATACAGTCCACTTTAGTTACATCTCGCACCCAATAATTTGAGGCCATTGTTCCTTTGAATCGAACCCGAAATCCCGTGACCTAACCATTCTGATTTTAAGCACAAAAGCGTGGCAACCAACTTTACCTACAAAATTTGGTGGTATTGGTGTAAGAAATGTTTCGAGCGTTGTATTGCCTGCTTTCCTTGCATTCGTGCATATTGTTAATGACTTATTTTTATTTTTTTTTATTCAAAAGCAGTGGGATATTCCGTTGGTAGTGTGCAGAAATATTAGTTTCACAATTTTCAGAGTGACCAAAAAGAAGGCTCACCTTCTAGCTATTTCGACTTAGAAACACGCTGTACCATCAAGTACTATCGGCAGATTGCTTGATGAGGAAAGCTTGCGAATCACGGTGGGTATTCGTCTAGGAGCGGCAATTTTTCAACCTCACCAGTACCCCTGTGCTCCACGGACTTTCGTGTAAGAAAAGTGCATTAAGGTTTATCACGTTATTGCTTCTGAATGTAGTTATCCGTGGGCTCTTGTCTCTGTAAACGTTCCCTTGGTTTTAGAGCTTTACGGGATATTTAGAGACGATAGCAAGAGACCCGATAGTATGACTTTGGTCCCTTGGGAGTGAGGTAAAGCCCTAGTGTGGAATGATACTTGCGTAGATACTTTGGCAGCCTCTCATCTCAATGGTACCTCGTTTAGAGCCAGGGTTGTATCAGAGGCAGATGAATTAAGAAAGTGGCTCAAATATGTGTGTTCGAGAAATGATTACATATTTCATATTTAAAAGTCACAACTTTTTGCTGTAGAAATTATCAATCCGTGGCGTCCACGTGCGGTGAGATCCTTAAAGAACTGTATGTGCGACTCGTCGTCACTACTTTTGATAAGAGGGCTGGTTCTTTTCTTGCTCAAAGGCTAAATAAAGTCATTCAGCGAGGAAACACAGCGAGCGTTCTTGGCATGTTACCACGGGAAATTGGACTGTATGACAGTTTAAATTATTAGTTTTAATATTTCTTAATGATTTCTTATATTTACGCGAACACTTCACATTTAATAAAACTACTTTTACTGATCAGCTGGTGATCCTCAAGGTACCTCATGAGCTGGCAGTTTACAATCGACTCTCTTATTTTGGAGAACAAGGAGGTGATGGCGATAGACTTGTAGTTGGACGGGTCTGAGCGGTCGCCTTTTTTAGGGATCGGGTGAACCAAAGCTGTCTTCCAAGAATTTGGGACTACGCCTTGCGAGTAGGTGTATCGTAAGAAACGCATTAAAACCGGTTCCAATGTTAGAGCACACGTCTTCAGCACAATGGGAGGGACTCTATCAGACCCACTCGACTTGCTGACGTCCAGGGAGAGAAGTGATTTGCGAACCGAGCGCTGAGTAAACCGCACATCCGGCATGGAGCACTCACAACGCGGGTTGATCGGTGGTGTGTTGCCCCCGTCATTGAGAGTCGAGTTAGAAACGAACAATAAGAATATTAGAATCGCCCCAGTGATTTTTGCCCCGTCCCATTTTTACTTTAAAAAAATGTTTTCTTTTTTTTGTAGATTAAAGATAGTTAGTTATGTTAATATGTTTAAAGCTAGTTATATTATATTACTTACCTGCTGTTTTCGATTATTTATATTATGGTAAAACTGAATTTATCATTAACTTAGGTACCTACTACCTTATTATGGATTCTTTAATAATCACTAAAAGTTGTATTCATTTAAATTTTAAAATAATTAAGTATTAAGTAAATGCCTAGGTATCGTTTTATATTTATTATAATGCCCTGCATTGGTTAATCAGTTAATCTGGGGGAGGTAGTGCCCGGAGTACTCTTTAAGAAAGTAACCCTTCTTCTGTCAATATGAAGTATTTTCAGTAAAAGTAAATTTAGATATGTATATTCAAATTTCATTATTACCAGTAATTTAAGAATTGTAACAGTTAAACTTTCTTATTTTTGATCATCAAATTTGGCACTTCTAGCAGACATAGAAGCTTCAATTTAGATAGTGTTTGGAAAGGAAAATAATAACTTTGTAATCCCTTATAAATATATAGAATTACAAAGTTACATTTGCAGTGAATGAACCAGTGTACTTGTATATGTATTACAGGTGTACATAGGTACGTTGTTGGTACTCAAGAAGTAGAAGGTACTGGAAAGGTAAAAAATTAAGACTATCTCATTGTTAGCGACACGCACATTTGTAGTTAAGAATATGTATAGGAATCGAATTTACTCTGTATTTTATCTGTGTGTGTATCGAATGTACTTACCTAGTTATAAGATTTTATGTGACGCGGACCCAACGAGATGCTTGTCTTTGCGGCCCCCGCTAGTCTGCCACCATCCGCGAGTCGATGCGCACGCCCTAATATTGTGTTAGTGCACAGACCTTTGTTAAGTCGCCATTTTGTAATAAAACAAGAACATCCATTGTCCGCGATTTATTTCGACAACCACCAGCACCATCCTGCAGCATCATTAGATCTACAAAGTGGTACTTCGAGCAGGATCTGATGTTCCAAACTCCACCAGTAAGAACGCGGCGAGCAAAAAAGCTGCAGGAGCAGCGTGATTTGCTGGAACAAAAAGAAGTCGCAGACAATGCTCAAGCTGCAACTGTGGTTTCTAAGGAGAAACCCAAAGTCCCACAACGGTTATTTTCCGACGAACCGGGTAGTAGCATAAAATCGGAACCGCTGCCCCACGGCCACGTGGCAAAACCTAAAAAGCCAGTTACATCGTGCAGCAGCGAATGTTCTCGAAAATCTATGAGCATGTCTCAAAAATCGAAGGAAGCGAAGAAAAAGCAGTTGTTGCTTGAAGCGGCTCAACAGAAGGCAAAGATTCAAATTGAGCTCATCGACAGGAACATGGACGCCCAATTGGCAGCACTCAGCGACGAGGAAGAACAAGTAGGATACAGTTCACAAATCGATAGAAACGAGCTTCCTCGAAGTGAGCTAGAGGAATGGGTGGCCCACCAAAGTACCCACAAGGAACCCACAATCGAGCAGCAAGCCCCCGAGAAAGGATTATACGGCGAGCTGAATCGGCAAGTACATTCATCCCGCGTCGCACACGTGGCCGGCCCGCTGCCCGGCGCAGTGCCGCCGCTACTCGACGACATCGTGACTGTGCTAAATACAGCCGTCCACATGTTGGCTAGTACTTTGAAGGATATTTCGGTTAACTGTGCAAACAACGTGCCTCAAGCTAGTTTGCTCAGCCGTATGAGTACACCGAAAGACTTACCTGAGTTTTCAGGTGACCAATTGGATTGGCTTCTATTCAAGCAAGCATACGACGAATCAACGGCGTTATGTCAATTTACACCTAAAGAAAACCTTTGGAGGCTTAGAAAGTGTCTACGAGGGCAGGCGAAGGATGCAGTCGCCGCGTTATTTATTAGCGCCACGTCGCCAGATAAAGGTCATCAAGACGTTGGAGCTACGGTTTGGTAACCCTGACTGCATCATTTCGAGAATATTCTATGGAAGCAGTACGAGCAGTCGGACGTGAGGAGTACCTGCAAGGCGTCAACATCGCTTCGATAATTCTGTCCAAACTGCCTACAGTGCTTATTTCAAAGTGGTCAGATTATAGTTTTAAAATAATCACCGAAGGAAAATTACCCAGGTTAGTAATTTTATCTTTTTTTTTTTAAATGAAGAGGCCGTTAAGATTTCGACCACAGCAAGCATTTTTACGACCGTGCGAAGCGATCACGGTACGAAAAATAAAACTAGTATGCCTCCACGCACACAGACCGTGTTAGTACAAGGCGAAGAACGTAGCGCTAATTGTTTGTTTTGCCGCACCGCAGTGCACAACCACACCGATTGCAAACAATTTAAGAAAGCACTACGTAAAGTTCGATGGCAAAATGTGAAGAAACACGGTCTATGTTGTAAGTGTTTAATATCAAAACATGATCGTAAAACCTGCGCAGCACCTGTGTGCGATAAAGACGGCTGCAAAGAAGAACATCATCGCCTTCTGCATTATTCTACGAGTAATCAACGTGAGCTCGCCACCAGCGATAAGCATGATTCATCGACTATAGCTCCGGCGAACGCAAGTGGTATGCTACGAACCGAGCCTACGGTAGCTTCAGAGACAATAACGCATATTAACGCGAGTGAGCAGTCCTTCCCTTCTGTTTTACGATAAAGTGCTGTTAAAAGTGTTGCCTATTCGTGTGCATGGGCCGACCGGTATAGTGAACGCCACCGCGCTTCTTGATGACGGATCAAGTGTGTCGCTTATAAGCGCAGGCCTCGCTGCGCGCGTCGGTTTGCGCGGCCGTAGTGAAACATTAACAGTGCGCGGAGCGTGGACTGATAACAAACTAGTTTGTAAGTCTATGGTTACAAATGTAAACATAGCTGGTAGTAATGATGAAAAGTTACATAACATAAGAATGCGTTGTGTAAAGGAATTATGTTTGCCTACTCAAAACTTATCTATTATTGATTGTAATAATTATCCTTACCTAATTAGCATTAAAGATAAATTATGTACCTTTAACTCAAAGCCTGAATTACTGATAGGACAGGATAATTATCATTTGTTAGTACCTTTAAAAATTAAGCTAGGTAAAGTAAATGAGCCGTCCGATACACTTACCCCCCTCGGATGGTGCGAGCACGGTAAAGTGCGCGTGTCGCGGAGCGGCGCCCGTTCCTCCGCAGCCGGATCGTCACACCTGCAGCGCTGAAGCAGCGCTAAGCATCACGGAGATTGAGGAGGTAAGTGCCACTTCACAGGATGACAGCTTGCTGCAAGAAATCCATGATGAAGTCCGACGCTCGTTTGCCTTGGACGCCATGGGTGTGTCTGCTAAGCCACGACAGAATGCTGATGACGTGCGTGCCATCGCCCAGCTGGAGCGATCCGCAGTGCTCATTAACGGACGCTGGCATGTTGGCTTACCTTGGAGGAATGCAGATCGTAGAATGCCGGACTCCTACCCTAATGCACTGAAAAGGATGAAAGGTATTGAAAGGAAAATGGATAAGGATACAGATTTTGCTAAAAGGTACGAGGAACGTGTTGATCATTTGCTAATCAATGATTATGCACGTGAACTGATGGAAACTGACGTCACATCGAACACGTGGTACTTACCACATTTTGGTGTTGACAACCCCAATAAAAGCAAGCTTCGGCTGGTCTTTGACGCTGCTGGTAAGGTAAATGGTTCTTGTCTTAACGACTATTTACTCACTGGGCCCGATCTACTGTCATCACTTCTTGGTATTATGCTGCGCTTCAGGGAGAGAAAAATTGCAGTAGCAGGTGACATAAAGGACATGTTCCTAAGGGTCAAGGTCCACGCTGAAGATCAGCACGCTCTAAGGTTTTTATGGAGGAGCAGCCCTACGGAAAGAATCAAAACGTATGTTATGACTTCTTTAATTTTCGGAGCTAACTGCTCACCCTTTATTGCTCAGTTCATTAAAAATAAGAACGCCCGGCAATATGAACCATCGTTGCCAGCCGCAGTAAATGCGATCTGTCACTCTCACTACATGGACGACTATATTGACAGTTTGCCGGACGAAGCCACGGCGAGTGAGCTAGTTAAAAATATTAGCGATATTCACAGGAATGGCGGTTTCGAAATTCGAAACTGGACGAGTAACAGCGTTGCAGTTTTAGACAGCGTACCGAAAGAGACTTTGGGCCCAAGTGCAGTAAAGTTTAAAGTCGGACAGCAGTATGGAGGTGAGCGAACACTTGGACTTATTTGGTTTCCGGCAGAAGATAAGCTTGGTTTTGACGTGTCCCTAAAGCGCATCCCGCAGAACATTATTCAGGGTGATGAACGACCGACGAAGCGACTTATGTTGAGGGTAATAATGTCAATTTTTGATGTCCTAGGCTTTCTAGCTCCCTTCACAATTCAAGGTAAAATCATGCTTCAAGACACCTGGCGTTTAAATATTGCATGGGACGATTATGTTCCCGACAGTATTTACGACAGGTGGAAGAAATGGATTAACCTACTTAAAGTTATAGATAATATTCGCATTCCTAGGTGCCACGCGATGATTGAATGTTATCGGAATGGGATAGCAGATGCAACGTCGCCCCCCTCAGCCACCACGCTTGCATCTACCAGTGCTATGCGACCTTCTACTACGGGCTACGAAATTGTAGCAGCCACTAGTAGTGCTACGAATTTGGACACGGGTGAGCCAGGGTATGTAAACCTACAATTGCACATATTTAGCGACGCATCTACAAAAGCATTATGTGTGGTAGCATATTGGCGTTGGGAAACAATGGGTATAATCAAAGTTTCTTTTATCGTGAGTAAATGCAGAGTGGTACCCGTTAAACCAATGACAGTACCTAGGTATGAACTTCAAGCAGCATTGTTGGCTGCAAGGTTAGCAAACACTATTGGGAAGGAACATAGAATATCTCCAGTGCGTCGGTACTTTTGGTGTGACTCCACTACGGTTTTACACTGGATTCGTAACAATACCCGAACTTATAAAACGTTCGAAGCAAACCGTCTTGGGGAGATCGACGAATTGACGCGCATTGACGAATGGAGATATGTTCCTACAAAGCTTAACGTAGCTGATTTGGCTACAAGGGAAGCCTTTGACCCTACCTTGTTCTCTGAGTGGATCACTGGCCCAGGTTTCCTGTACCTTGATGTTCCGGAATGGCCGAAAGATGTCATCCAGCCGGACACGAACGAAGTGGGCGCGGAAATTACAGCCGTTGTACAGGTAATCCCTGCTAACTTACCGGTACCGGACCCCGTGCGGTTTTCTTCTTGGCTGCGCCTGCTTAGAGCAACAGCCGCCGTTTTAAAATTCGTTGACAAATTAAAAGGTATACCTGTCATTGATTACACCGTGGAGATGATGTAGCGAGAGCGGCTGCTATTAAGACACGCACAGGCAGAATCATTCGCTGACGACTTCGAATCGATACGAAAAGGTAAGTCTTTAGTTAAAACTAGTCGGTTACTTACTCTCTCACCGTTCTTGGATGAACATGGCTTGCTTCGTGTGGGCGGTCGTATCGATGCTGCTGCAAATGTCACTATGGAGGTAAAGAGACCTGTAATATTGGACGGGCGACACCCTGTGGCTAGACTTATTGTTCGGCACTACCACATAAAGGCAGCTCATGGCAACCAAGAAACAGTAGTAAATCAACTGAGGGAAAAATACTGGTTAATACGACTTAGACCTACCGTAAGGACTGTGGTGTCGCAGTGTATGGTGTGCCGAATTAATAAGTGTAAGCCGCAGGTTCCTCGTATGGGTGACTTACCTCAGGCTCGCGTGGCTCATCATCAGCCCCCCTTTTCATACTGCGGGTTGGACCTGTTTGGACCGATGGAGGTCACAGTAGGCAGACGCAGGGAAAAGAGGTACGGTGTCCTTTTCACATGCTTGACGTTGCGCGCAATCCACATTGAGACCGTTGCCCTGACGAGATTCTCTAATCATGGCACTGCGTCGGATGGCAGCGAGGCGTGGCTGGCCACGTCACTTGTACTCAGACAATGGCACCAAGCTTAGAGGCGCTGACAAGGAACTCCAACGGTCTATGCAGGTCCTTGACCGGGAGGAACTAAGTAACGTAGGTGTCAATAATGGGATGGATTGTACTTTCATCCCTCCCGCCAGTCCCCATTGGGGTGGGGCGTGGGAGCGAATGATCCGCAGCGTCAAGGCATCGCTTAAAGTTGTCTTAAATGAACGGGCACCAAGGGACGAAGTGTTGTGCACACTACTAGCGGAAGTGGAAAATATAGTGAATAGTCGTACTTTGATGCACGTTTCAGTCGCACGAGATGGAGTAGAAACCCTCACTCCAAGCCATTTTCTTCTAGGTACATCATCCAACTTACCTGTGATTGGATCGTTTGACAGTTCCGACCTGTATCTCCGTAGACATTGGCGCACAAGTCAACGATTGGCGGACATGTTTTGGCACAGGTGGGTAAAGGAAATTTTACCTGAACTTATACCTAGGCGAAAGTGGCACGTGGAGCAGAAGCCACTGCAAGTTGGCGACCTGGTCTTAGTTGTGGACCCGAATTCTCCCCGCAACTCGTGGCCAAAGGGACTCATTACAAAAGTGTTTCCCGGCAAGGATGGCCGTATCAGGTTAGTAGAGGTGAAGGTTGGCTCAAGGACCTGGCGTCGGACCACGGCACGCGTCGCTCCTATATCACTGAGTGATGAGTGCTGTGACAGCACTGGGGTGGGGAATGTTAGCGACACGCTCATTTGTAGTTAAGAATATGTATAGGAATCGAATTTACTCTGTATTTTATCTGTGTGTGTATCGAATGTACTTACCTAGTTATAAGATTTTATGTGACGCGGACCCAACGACATGCTTGTCTTTGCGGCCCCCGCTAGTCTGCCACCATCCGCGAGTCGATGCGCACGCCCTAATATTGTGTTCCCGGCCAGAGCGCACAGACCTTTGTTAAGTCGCCATTTTGTAATAAAACAAGTACATCCATTGTCCGCGATTTATTTCGACAACCACCAGCACCATCCTGCAGCATCATAAGATCTACACTTACGAGTATATACAAAAAGGAATGAGATGCAATTAAAAACATAACTTGTAAAAAAAACCAAGTCTCGCAACTCAGTTCTTCTATCGTAAAAAGTTGTGAGATCCATGTAATACCAAGTCGGTTAATTTATTCAGTTCCTACTTAAGGTTCCTTCTGTTTTAAGTTATTACGTAATTACCTAACCTAACAACATTTTATAGTGACCATATCAATTTTAAAAGTCTTTTATATTTTAAATATATAGATTGACTTGGCAATCGCATTAAGCAATCTAATTTAATATAATACGTATTACTTGTGAGATACATTGTGGTTTCATGCGATGGCCAAGTCAATCTATATATTTAAAACATAAAAGACTTTTAATATTGATATGGTCACTATAAAATGTTGTTAGGTTAGCTAATTACGTAATAACTTAAAACAGAAGGACCCTTAAGTAGGAACTGAATAAATTAACCGATTTGGTATTACATGGATCTCACAACTTTTTACGGTAAAAGAACTGAGTTGCGAGACTTGGTTTTTTTTTCAAGTTATGTTTTTAATTGCATTAAATTAAGCTTGTCTCATTATAAAGTCAACTCTTTCAGGTTATATTATTTCCGTTTTCAATTCCTCTATTTGATTTTTACGTGCGTGGGCGCGTGTGTGTGTGTGTGTGTGTGTGTGTGTGTGTGTGTGTGTGTTCTTTGTGTGTGTGTGTGTGTGTGTGTGTGTGTGTGTGTGTGTGTGTGTGTGTGTGTGTGTGTGTGTGTGTGTGTGTGTGTGTGTGTGTGTGTGTGCGCGTGCGTGCGCGCGTGTACGCGCATGGGTTGTGTGTATGTATCATCATCATCATCATCATTACGGTACGGTCAGCAGTGAAGGACCACGTCTCAGATCCGTAAGTAATCACTAGCAACACGTACTGGTTGTACAATCTAGTTTTCAGAGTTTGAGGTATACCTGACGAGAAAATGTGTCGTAATTTCCTGAACGCTGCCCAGCCGAGTTGAATCCGTCGATGATTGACTTGCCTGTGTATGTATATATGTTTGTATATGTGTGTGTGTGTATGTATTTATACATAAATACCGCGATGATTTTTATGTGTTATAATATTTTATATATTGTTTAATTATTTTATATGTTATAATTATCTAAGCGGAGATTACCACCCTGTGTGTGTTCAATAGTCAGCCAGTTCTGTGTATGAGTATGACACATTTTTACTACCCGTGAATGTACGCATTGCGAGCATGTAGATCATCGCCAAGATTTTAAAGTATATTCTATCTACCGTAATGTATGTACCTACTAAACAATGTCTGTACGTACCTACGTTAAGCACCGAGTGCCGTCGATGAAGCATGGTGTACATTTTAACCTTGTAGGGTTATTGCGAGTTTAATTTAAATTTAGTATTTGATTTATTTTGATAAATAAAAAAATAAAGTGTAGAATATTTTGGCAAATTCAGCAAAAGATAATCACAAGACAAGATGTAATGACGTTCTTAGTTATTAACTAATAATAATAGTCAACAAAAGAAATACTAATAGTATCTACTGGACTGAATTTTGATTTTCAAGCACAGCGTAATTATGTGGAATATAATGCTGTAGAATTATAAGAAGAGTTGATTTCATTGCCTACGTATTTTACCTTAAAAAATTAAATCATCGATATTTCAGAACTCTTCAATTCATTTCAATTTCTTTAGTACTGTTTATATACCAGTATCTAACTTTAGATCTTTAGAACCTAATTGACAAAGTATACGATTGAACCAGGTCCGGTTCGGTTTACTTCGGCTTCTGTGAGCGACGCTGTAAAGCACACGCTTTACGAGTCAAACGTTAAGGACGTCTGATATCGCGTGGTACAAGGAATAAAATAATATTTCATATATTGCTAAAAAGGTATCTTTGCATTAATCGTCCTTGTTGAAACTTGTTAAAGCAGGGGCGGCTCTTAATCTAATCATCTGTAACCAAATTTCCGGTTCCGAACAAACCGGGCCACAGATTGTCTACTGGTACTTTGTATAACATAATATATCAGTGCATAGACTAATTTATATTTTTATAGATGTTTTCATTATTATTTTCATTGTTATTTAACGACGTAAAGTCGTTATTTTTAATATTAATGTCTATTTGAGCAAAATAAGTACTTAAGCATTATTAGCTTATAATTAATGTGAACTAAATTATCATAGTCTGTGACAGATTAAATTTAATTAAATAATATAATAAAATAATAATAAATCGATATTTTTTGAAACGATTGGTAATTGCTGTCGGACATTTGTTTAAAACGAAACAACAAATGTGAGCCATTGTGTGCCATACGGGCTTTGTTTTGAGTATGGAAAGCAAACTTTTCGTAAATAAATAAAGTAATTCTGATCCGGCTACTGAAATAAGGAAGCACATAAAAGTGTGCGTTAATACGTCAATATTCGTTTATAAATAATTTTCAATCGATCGCAAAGAGCCACACAAGGTCAATTTATCGTTACTTTAGCAAAATATCCCGATATCATCTTCGTTTAAGTAAATCGTTAACAGTATTGACATATACTATCGATTTGTCGTTCTAATTTGTTTGAAACGACGACCCCAAATACGGTACAATCCGTCATTACGATCAAACTGAAAGATATCGTGACGATGAATCTCTCAAAGCTTTATCGTTTACTTGTTTGAAACGGATCGACATTGACGTGCTATTACAGCAATATTTTTAAATGGAAAATGAGCTTCTTTTCTATGCCTATTAGACTGTAAATTTAATCCAGCTACATAAAAAAAGAAAACATAGAAAAGTGTGGGTTAAAAGTGGCTACTAAAACGACATCAATATTCGCATACAAATATTTTAAAGGATTTAGATATACTCTACGGCGGGGCGGCGGTTTTATTTTAATGTAGGTAGGAACGCGAGGCGTGAGGTGTAGCCAACACTACGTAGTACTATTATTTATTCTGTGCCAACACCACGCGCTTGTGGTACGTAGTCAGACCGAGACAAAAATCGAATCGTCGATCGCAAAGATCCATACACAGTCGATTATCTCGCTAACGATCGTAACGTAAATTACTGATCCGTCGTTTCAATTAGCCTGAACCGACGGATCGTACCATGTATGGAGCCCTTTAAGCTTGTCCCGAGGTTGAGACGATTCGCAAAAATTGCCACTATTGGCCGGAATACCAACCAAAGAGCGAACAAACGAGTATGACGGTCTCTTGATGGTAAGTGACAGTCACCACCCGCACGCGGTGGTTAATATCAAACATTCAAAATAATTAAGGTGGGATTTAGAGCTATGACGCAGTGTGATCATTGTTACAGCCTATCAGAAGTCCACTGATGAACATTAACCTACCCCGTAGACTGCCTAATTGAGGGGATATTTGGCACACTTATTAGTTACCATGCTTGCCGGGTGGACTGTAAACTACATTTTTTATTATTTTGATTTAAGTATTGCTAGGAAGATGCCGCTGCTTATTTCGTTTAATTTCCCTCTGTCACCTCTTATGACATCCATAGGATGATATGGGGCAGTGAATTATCTTGCCATACTACTACACGGTTACATTTATGCAATTACCAATGTAATATATGTATGAGGTTCCGGATGTCTTAGGTATGCTTTATATATGGTGGATTTTCTCCCAACTTGTCAGGGTTCCACACGATTAAGTTGTCAACAAGATGAGACCAATACTTTATAATTTGTTTTCTTATTTTATATTGTTTTTGCTTGATAGCCTTTTATGAAAACGCTGATTTATGTAGCTTACACCAAACACATTTTGAGTTACCGGTTGAGGGAAACATGCCACAAGTTCCTATTGTATTGATAGTGTACGTGGTTTGGAGTACTATCGGGTCAACTTGACTTTATTAACATTTATCGTTGGTAGGCGTAGAAAATAATTATTCGCTCATATGTGGTGCAGATGACTTTAAAAACAGACTTTGATAATTTTCCTATGGATCCCATTATCAGAACTTAAGCAAATTTATTTGTGACCACTCCAAGAACAAATAATAATAGCAATTAGACAATGTAGTATAGAGTAATATCGATGAATGTGTTTGAAATGTGTTTCACACGCAGTATTTTTCCCGATACACTTAAGGTTGCTAAGGTCAATCCTAAACGTCATCCGGAAGTAGAACCGATCCAAATAAATACAGGCCAATCTCTGTCTTGGCCTGTATTTATTTGGCGAATACTTAATAAAAAAGAAGATTTTAATTGACCAACATTCAAACAGCCGCAGTAGACTTAATCACAAAAATTTAAATTCGTATCGATGAAAAATTTCGCTTTGGGGATTTTTTGACATTTTTACAAAATAGGCGGTAAGCTGTTCAAATGCAGAATTTTACTACTTCGATTAAAAACGTATCGTACGGCTGTCCTCAAGGCTAAATTATTAGTCCATTACTTTTTTAATTTATATAAATATTATGAACAAAATAGGGCTGACACCTTCTAGGGGTCGTAGGCCGTAGGGTCTACCTTACATTTTACGCGGACGATGTCTTTTCTACTTCGACAAATCTATTCACAACATTATAATTTATGCCCAAAAAGATCATAACTTACTCAGAGAATGGTTAAAATATAACCTACAAACAATTAATATGTCAAAAACATCATTTACGATTTTAGATAGAAGAATAAACCTAAGAGTTTGCACATCTTACTATTGAGGATAAAATAACGAAACGTTCAAGTCAGGAAAAATATATAGGTCTATTGTTAGAGGATAAACTCACTTGGAGAATGCATATTGATCATGTCAAATCAAAACTGACGTCATTACTAGGTGTTTTACTGTGTTCCGAAAAAGGAACGTACAATTAATATACAACCCTTTAGTTAAATTACATATCGAATATCTAATTAAAATATGGGGATCGGTCGCTAAAGCTAATATAAATCGACTTCAACACTATTTCACTAGATGTCGTTATCTAACTCCGACAAAAGTACCTACTATACGATAAAGCTAACTTACTAAATCTTATACAACTGTACACTTATTGCACTTGTACTCTAATAAATAAAACGATTTTATTTGAGGGAGCACAGCTGTTCAATAAATTACCAGATGACATAAAAAACTACAATAATAAAAAAATTATTTAAACCTAAAAAACAAAACATAAGAAACCGTCGCTTATCGAAAACCATGAGAGTTACATAGTAGTAAAACGCCTGTAATTCTTCAGAGGATAAGCAGAATCTAAACAGACGTAAGCTACACGGACCACATTTAGTCAAAAATTATAGGCTTAGGCGAAAAATTATGAAGTAAGTAATATAGGTTGTGCTATGGTTAGCCCATCATTTACACATTACACAATCCCAAACCCAATTCATAAGTCGCCTTTCATGAAATGCTTGGTAAGTCACACTTATTATTTTTGGTCGCAAGTTCCACACAACTATTGACCCTATGAGTCCTAGACTAACATGGGCCATAAGGTTTATAGTGGCATTTCACATATCGCCTGTTACGACTTCGCGGGATGAAAATAAGTTCGTGGATTTCTATTCGCCGCCACCATATATCGATTTAGCAAGTACTGCATGCTAACTGCAAAATCCTACAAACAGCAGGTGTATTTTGCTGTGTGATTTTTATGACGCCACAGCTACTCGTATATTATGGTTGTAGCACGAATGGATCGCCTCGACTGGAGCATGAAGACGCTCTCACAGAATACCGTTGTAAAATTGCAGTTTAATGCTGATGTGTTTCGTATGATAAGTGCAAAAAAGGGTCTCCTTTTTACTGGAAACGAGACATTCCGGCATAGTCCTCAGGGGTGACAAAGCATCTGCATTTTGATAGTTAAACAAGGATAAATGGAGATGTCTGTTGGTCACAACATCCACTTACCATCATATGGATTGTGTGCTCATTTGTCACCATTTCTCCATTAAAAAGAAGTTAACAAATATGAGTTATTTGGAAATTGTTGCGATTATCTATCAAGTATCTTTTGTCGATATATCTTAGAGTATAGACAATAGAACCTCTTTGATTATACATATACTTGTCTAGATAGAGCGTTGCGCTGCAATCGCCAAAAAAACAACAGGCCAGATTTGAAGCGCTTGTACCAGATACGCATGCGCACATAAGTATGGGTAGCTACTATGGTTCAACAAACGGGCTACATCAGTGCTGATGCACGCGGGCGAACTGAGTGATCCCATCTCTTGAATATTTTTCATAAAGTAGTTATTTTAAGTTCAGTTCGGATTTAAAAAGAGTCTCTCCACTGAGAGTGCAATATTAACACTCAAGCATACTGTTAGGTACTATACCAGTAGGAAAACACCAATTTACGCTGCCTTCCTGGATCTGTCAAGGTTATTTGACCTAGTTAATTATGATATTCTGTGGAAGAAGCTGCGTGAAGTGGCCTTACCAAGCGAGTTGATCGAAATATTTAAATACTGGTATGGCCACCAAATAAATCAGGTCAGATGGACAGAGGCACTTTCCAACGAGTATAGGTTAGAGTGCGGGGTGAGACAGGGTGGCCTGACTTCACCAGTTCTCTTCAACCTGTATATTAACCAGTTGATCGTTGAGCTCAGCAACGCTGGTGTCGGCTGCTCAATGGATGGACATTTCGTTAACAGTATAAGCTATGCAGACGGCATGGTGTTGCTGAGCCCATCGATTAATGCACTGAGGATATTACTTAATATTTGTGATACTTATACTGAGACTCACGGTCTCATTTGTAATGTAAAAAAAGTGAAGTGTTGTTATTTCGATCTGGATCAAAAATTGAAACGATTCCACCTGTTAAGCTAAGGAACGTACAGTTAAATAGGGTGTATCAGTTTAGGTATCTTGGTCACGTTTTAACTGAGGATCTGACTGATGATGCGGACATAGAAAGAGAAAGAAAGGAATTGGCGGTTCGCTGTAACATGCTGTTCCGTAGCTTTGCACGCTGTACAGAAGAAGTTAAGGTAACACTTTTCAAAACCTTTTGCCAGTCATTTTACACGTGCAGTCTATGGGTTAAGTATACGCAGAGATCCTACAATGCCCTTCGGTTAAAATATAATAATACCTTCAGGTTGCTGATGGGATTTCTGCGGTATTGTAGCATTTCAGGGATATTTACAGCGTACGGTACGGACGGTTTTCATGCCATAATTCGAAAGAGAATAGAATCCCTCATGCGCAGGGATCGTGGGAGCTCCAATAGCATTTTGAGGGCAATATCTGATGGATTTGATTGTCCCATCCTAGGGCACTGGATGCGTATGCACTTGCATGTGCCTGTTGTCATGGGGTGCCAAAAAAATTGTTATGAAAGTTGCGAGCGTATTAATTTAAGACTAACATAAGTTAGGCTAATTTACTAACATAATTATGGACTATATGTGGGTCTGAAATAAATTTAATTATTATTATTATTATGTGGGGTATCTATATAGTTTTCTCATCTGGTTGGGATGTATAAATATATAATTATAAACGAAAATGAAAAGATAAATATACATACGTATCAATAAAAAAAAAATTAAAAAAAAATACATAAATAAATAAAAGCCCAACCAGATGGAAGCCCTCGGCAGGGGGAGACCAAACGGCCGAGGGTTAGGGGGAAAGGGAAAGAAACCGGCGGACGATGCGGGCGGTATCGAGGAGCACCGCCTTCTGCATTTGAACCTGGAGCGGTCCGCCACGTAGTCCCAGCCGCCTCAGATGACCCGAGAGGCTGACTGGGATTAGCCCGTTTGCAGAGACGACTACAGGAATAATTTCGGTCGGCAGACCACCCCACATGTCGGTCACCTCGTGAGCCAGGTCCAGATATTTTGTTTGCTTATCTGTTTCGGCTTTCACGAGGTTCTCGTCACACGGAATGGTAATGTCGACCAAAAATATCCTTGACTGTGCACGGTCCATCAGCACAATATCAGGCTTATTCGCAAGAATAGTCCTGTCTGTGATGATGGCCCGGTCCCAATAGAGCCTGGCGCGATCATTTTCGAGCACGGCTTCCGGCAAGTACTTGTAATACGGCAACTTCCGATCCACGAAACCGTATTTCAGAGCGAGCTCCTGGTGTAGAATTCTGGCTACTAGGTTGTGCCTGTGCAAGTACTCAGAGTTAGAAAGCGCCGAACAACCGGAGATGATATGCCTAAGTGACTCACCGGGATGGCGACAAGCTCGACAGATGTCGATGGTGCCATCCTTTAGGATGTATCTCCGATAGTTGTTGGTCTTAATAACCTGATCCTGTATTGCACAGACAAAACCCTCGGTTTCCCCGAAGAGGTCACCAAAGCGTAGCCAGTGGAGGGAGGTTACTGTGTCTACGAAAGGCCCATGTAGAGACTTGTAGAACCTCCCGTGGAGCTCCTTCTCCTTCCATACGGTCTCCCGGTCGGAAATTGTCTGCACTGCCGGGTCTTGCCATTGCTCGTTGGCTAAGGATATAGGGGTAAGTCCTTTATCACAAGAAATGACGTCCTTATGGAATGAATCATCCGATCTCGCCAGGAAGTAATTACGGAGGCTGCACACTTCGCGATTATGCATGGTGAGCGCGCTCAAGAGGCCACGCCCACCATGCTTTCGCGGCAAGTACAGCCTCATTACCGACGATCTCGGATGATGCATCCTGTGGGACGTCATGGTAGCGCGGACTTTTCTATCCAGGGCGTTAAGTTCAGTCTGAGTCCACCTGAGTATGCCAAAGGTATACATGAGGACAGGCATGACCCAGCCGTTATATGCTTGCGTCTTATTCACACCGGACAAAAGGCTGTTAAGCACTTTGGTCAAGCGTTCATAAAACACGTCGCAAACTGACTGTTTCATACCAGCCTCATCGATACCGATGTTCTGTGACATACCCAGGTATCGGTATGTTTCAGCCTCGGAAAGGGTCCTTAAGTTGACGGGCATAGATAAGTCTATGCCCTCAGAGTTAGCAACCCTTCCCCTCTCAACATGGAGTACCGCACACTTATCCGTCCCCAGCTCCATTCCAATAGAATTGCTAAATTCACAAGTGATGTTTAGGAATTCCATAAGATGGGAGCGACTGGAGGCGAATAACTTGAGGTCATCCATATAGAAAAGGTGGGTCACTTTTGTTCCTCCCTAACGTAGCTGAAATCCTCTCTCGGAGCCCTCCAGTAAGGTACTGAGAGGGTTCAGAGAGAGGCAGAACCATATTGGACTCAGACAATCGCCCTGGAAGATACCCCTTCTTATCCTTATGTGGTTCTCCGCAGCCATCATCCGCTCGCCCAGATGACAAAGGATCGTACTCCACTGCCCCATACACTGCTCGAGGAAGTCTCTAACTGTACAGTCTATCTTGTACAGTTCAAGGACTCTCTTTAGCCATGTATGGGGCACCGAGTCGAATGCCTTTCTGTAGTCTATCCAGGCGGCGGAGAAGTTCCGACGGTTGCGTTTCACCACTTTGCTAATGACCGCGTCAATGAGGAGTGGTTCCTTGGTTCCACGACCGCCGCCCCGACATCCATTTTGAGCGCGCGACATCACCTGATTTGAGTCCAGGTGACGAGTGATTCTCGCGCTCAAAATGGATGTTAGTGTCTTGTATATGGTAGGTAGACATGTGATGGGGCGGTATTTGCTCGGGTCTGTGGTACCCTGGCCTTTAGGAACCAAATGGGTGATCCCAGTAGTGAAGAGGCTCGGGAGCGACTTCTGGTTGAGAACCTCTTGAAACTGTCGGGCGAGCACAGTGTGACACACCACGAACCCCTTCAGCCAGTAGTGATGCAGCCCGTCCAGTCCCGGACTTTTCCAGTTCGGGGCCCTACGGACCGCCTCAGCTACGTCATCCGGCGTTATGGTGACCGGTCCATGGGCGTAATACCCGCACACTGACTCGCCACAACTTCCATCCAAGGGCCCTCGTTGTGGTTTACGGGCTCTGACCACAGGCTGCGCCAGAATGCGACCGTGTCGGCCTGATTCGGTACTGGGCCCGTTCCACTTACCATTGGTCGCTCCAATGATTTATAGAGCCTCTTCTGATCACTCTGGAAGAGACGATTCTGGTTGAACCGTGTCGACCTCTCGGTATATCGCCGAATTCGCTTTCCCCAAGCAGCGATTCTCTGCTTCAGGTCGTCTATGCGCTCCGTCAGTTTTTGCATTATATCCGGCTGGGACAAACGTTAACATTTGTGCGTTGTGCAGCAAACGCCATCCTGACGGTGCGCACAATCCTTGGCCTGGTATTGCCTGACCTGAAGCATATCAGTCTGCCGATGAGGGCCCTAGCCTTTGCGATACGTTCTTCAATTCTTGTTCTCCAGGCTGGGATAGCACTACTTTGTCCAGTAGTGCGTCCAGCCGTGGAAAGTTTGGCGCCTATAATACGGCAGACTGCCAGTGCGGCGCCAAAGAGAATTGAGTCCGTCTCGCAAAGGTCCCGGCTGGCTTCCAAATAGGTCACCAGTATTGGGTTCAGAGCCCTCACGACAGCCCGATTCCGCTTGCTTAGGGCTATGCGGGGAAGTCGCGGTCGATTTTCGAGAGGCGTACTGCGCGTTTCCATAATCGCCTCTTCCAATGTACTCCTCATTTGCTCTATTTCTAGTTCCTGGGTGAATGTTCCATCATCATTTGAATCAGCAACCACTGGGGTATTCTCGGCGGCATCCACGTGTGCGGGTTGTTCTGCAACTTGTGGCACCGCACCCCCAGTCGTAGCGTTTTCATTTGATGAGGGAACAGCCTCAGGTCGTAGCCGTTCGAGTTCGGCGCCATCAAATATATTTGAGCGTAAGATATACCGAACTCGGTCTGCCAGGTTTTGCTCGGTGACAGTAATAGATGGCTCCAGCTCAGTAAAAAGACGATGCATCCTAGCCCGATACGCGAAACTTCCAATTTCTCCCCCTTTCGCCCTAAAATACGCCCGCAATGCGTTTGTATTCATATTGATGGTCCATCGCATGCGGCGTACTCCACCAGTGGCGGGTGCCGATTGCTGGGTCTGCGAAGACCCTGCCGACACCAAGCAAGCTGGTGTGGATGATGGATGCGAGGGGCTGCTGGGTGGTCGTGCAGCACCTCGCGCTCGGCTGGCGGTTCGCATGCTGTCGCGTCCAGCGCCAGCTCCAGACGCGCCCTGACGACCTCCAGGCAGCGGCCCTTTGCGCAATCTTCTGTGTTCCATCATCCATACAGGGCGTCATTTAACGGGAGACGCCCAGACCCGGCGCCGTTTCATGGTATTATTATTATTATTATTATATGCCACAGAATACGCGTTTACAGTACAATGACCAATACAAAAAGTACTCTGTGATGATGACAGTGTCGTCACTGAGCGGGCGCGACGAACAGTTGGCTTATATTATTTGCACGTTTAGACACCCGGACTCTTTGTCTAGACAAGTATATAATCAAAGTAGTACATATCTGTCATTGTAAAATATCACATCAGAATGTTTTAAAAAGCAGTTCAAAAGCTAATTATTTCCATGTCAAAGCCCTACTAGTCGCAGATCTAAAAATACATGACATATAAGACGTCTAGACGGAAATGCACGTTTCAGAATAAATTTAAGTTGTTTTTGTTTTTGTTTAACGTGTTTTGGCTGAACTCTGTGTTTGAGAGTATGGTTTGTAAAATTTTTATTCTAATCATTTTTCAATGTTAGTTCCAAGGTAAGTTGTTTTATGTATTTATTCATTTTGCATTTTCTATTACAAAGAATACAAAAGGCGGACTTAATGTCATGAAGCATCCTTTACCAGTTAACCCATACAAAGTTTTTATTAAATAAATTTAAAAAAAAAACGGATGGCTCCATGGCGCAGTGGCTTAACAATGAGTTGCATCGCTGGCGGCTGCGGATTCGAATAGCGCACGGTACAAGTATTTATATGGCCTACAAATAATTTTTCAGTGTCGGAATGTTTGTCGTTGTGCAATTCACGTTTGTGAAATGCCTCCTCGATACAAGAGAAATTCCTGGTGTGGTAGTAACATATTACAAAAATCCATTTCAGTGAAAGTTCCGTTTCATTTATTCATACCGTGAGTATCGTAAGAGGTAACAGATGGAAATGTAAAAGCATTTTTCTGATTACAGTTTAAACTACGAAAACACTGCGGTTACCAGACCATCTTTAGACTTACAGACTTTTGATAGGGCCTAATGATGGTGACGATTCGTTTGAATTATATAAATATTAGTAAGACTTAGACAGATATTTTTTTCTGTATTTAAAAGATAAATAAATATAAAAGGTTCAGCAACGTAGATTCAAAGCAAAAGAAACAATGGTTATTATCTTCGAAGAAAATTGTTATTACTGATTCGGTAACAATAGCCTCGTCTTTTTTCTTTCTTTGGGTTGTTCATGCTGTGCTAATTACAATTAGAAATAATAGAGACTTTGTAATTCTAAACTATTAATATAAAAAACCTCTCTATAGGATAACCTATAAAATATTAACAATCAGTTGTAAACTTCTTTCATTACTGTATCTTGCTAGAATTTTATTGAAACGATAGCGTAAACTAACCTTTAATCTGTGACCTGGATGTTATAAAGTTCCTTTGTCATCTCGATGCAAGAGAGGGAAAGATTATTTTATGGCACGTTTAGATTATCGGACGAATAACTCACTGAATAACTTGCCGAGTTATTAGTGACGAGTACGACGCGTTTACATGTTATTCGTCTCTCGCTCGTTCATTCAACGTAGATTTTTAAACATGAATGACCTATGTCTCGTTGCTACTACATTGTTCCTACTTAACTTTTATAGACTTACTTAGATATATTTTAAATGAAAAAAAAAGATGAATAGACGGCAGTAATAGAAATCGTTAGTATTTAGTAGAATATGCATTTAATAGTAATTTCGCTCGTGTGAAATTTTTAATTTCAGCTGAACCGAGTACTATACTATACTCATATTTTTTATATATTTTGTCGCAGAAGTTCTTAATAGGTATTATAGAAAATTATAGCGTTAAATTGGCTGAGTAAATTATAATGATAGTTCACAGGTCAACTGACTAATAATGACGAGTATGTAAACACCGATAGAGTACACACGAAATTGCCTATGATTTGTGCTAAAAAACCGACATCGAGTGGAGAAAAGGCGAATAATCTGGCTGAGTAGAGAGCACACACTGACAAGTATACAAGATCGTACTTGTGCCTTTTCTTTTGTGCTTGGCGAGTGTCTAAACGTTCCATGAGAAGAAGCGTTACGTATTGAAAGCGATGACAACAGCCGAGACTGGATCATTTTCACTGATATGACATAAAATGGTTCAGTTCCTTTCGTCGGTTTTGCCTATCGTTCCATACATAACTTTAGTGTTTGTCTATCAAGACACTCTTTTTATGATATAGTCCCTTGAAGGTGTAAAAAAATTAAGCTTCTGAAACAACTAATGCAAAAGATTTTTTTTTGATACTAATTAAGTGACAAACGCACTTTAAGTTTAGCTGATGGTAAATGTCTACTGCAGCTCACGGGACACCTGTGCCAATTTTAAATAAAAAAGGCTAAAATTGCGTTGTTACCTCTGAATACTAAGATATAATTTCTCGTAACCTGTTCTTGTATTAGCCCCCTATACCTACACTTTAGAGCAGCTAAATATCTATATTATTGACTTAGAAACTTCCTCAAGCATTTTATTGTTTTAAATAAAACTAAACTGAATTATTAAGAAAGAAAAACGTAGATAGCTAGATAGAAAACAGTTTATTGCAAGCAAAAAAAAAACATAAATCTTAACAAAAAAGGAGAGAAAGAAATGTGGCGGTTTATCGCTAAGAGCGATCTCTTCCAGACAACCTTTAGTTGGACAAGATTGTAAGAAAACAATAATAACATATGTGTTGGTTTGGCGACAATAATAACATATTATTTTTTATTTTTATAAATATAAATATATAAAAGTACTAATATATATATTTTAAACTATTACATATAACATACTCGTAAATATGCTATACACATAAACAAATAGTGCAGCTAGATAAAGGCAGTATTATATATATATAATTTTTATGAATTGAATAGAATCAAAGTTGAAAATAATAAAAAAGTACATGTTTCTTAAAAACCGGTAGGGATCGAGCGCGTCTTGCTGATAACGGCAAGTCATTCCATAAACGGACTGTGATGTGAATTTTTGGACAGATGATTGTGAATGATCTGTCCAAAAATTTCGTAATGTCAGCTGGCATTTTTATTATCAAATTTTCTGACGATCTCAAATGTCACAAATATGAGTCCTGGAGGAATTCAAACAGAAAGTAACAGTATTCGTACAGACCTAAATTAAGGTTTACTGAATCTAATGAAACCAAAATTGTCCCATTTCGTAAAGGTTTAAGCGTTGTAGCTCGAAACAATATTTTAAAACGAATATTTTGAATATGTATTATTAATGACATGCAAGTGTTACAACTATAAAATACCGAGATAATAATATTTATGAGTAAAATATCTTTAATAACTAAACGTCAACAAGTAATCAATAAATAGGTAATAATTAATAAAGATTTCATAATTGTTCAAGTAAATTTGTATCAGTCAAGTTGCTATTACCTATCATAGTTAAAATATTGCTGTACAGTGTAAAAGCCTTGATGATACTTCCATGATTTTTAAACTTAAACGTCTTTTATTTAAATGTGACGAAGACAATAGTGATATATCAAAATTAGTGGCTTGGTATAACTTTTATAATCTACACTTATACGTTAATAAAACTAAATGCATTAAATTTACACCACCGAATTTTAAAAATCTAAATACCAATGTGGCCATAAGAGCTATTTATAACCTAAAACTGACAGTCTGTCAGAGAAACTTAAAGTAATAAATATATTAGTTTTGGCATATCCAGTATATTTACAAAACTTTAATGTATGTTGAAATAATACTAGTTTTTACGGAATTTATCGCGTATATTTAACTTTTTAAATACCCGACGTTTCGAACGCTTTACAGCACTCATGGTCACGGGCGGGACTGAGATGTTCAACGTCCATATGTCATAGTTAACCGCGGTTACCATAGAATAAAATTTTACTTTTGTTCCGATCTATACACTTATAATTATGGTCTTATAACTTATGGTATCTTGAAGTCTTGCAGTTGTATGCTTGGGTTGGGATTTAATTTTATTTATTATAGGATCCCAAGCAGATGGTAGCACCCAGCCATCTTCTCTATTGAAATTAGGATGTTTTTTGATTTCAATAGCCTCGCGAATCATCCTTGGAAGGAATCGGTGTTCTTTAGCGAGGATTTGCGGTCTGTCAAATCTGATGTAGTGACGGGGCCGATCAGGTACGTGTTCACAGACTGCAGACTTCCCGGAGCGTCGATTCTTCACATCAGCTATATGTTCTTTAACGCGGGTTTTTATTGATCTTTTAGTTTGTCCTATGTAGGAGAGACCACATTCACAATCAAACTTGTACACTCCTGCATCTTGTAGAGGGACATTACACTTGACTGATGGTAAAAACTGACCAATCTTCTTCAGCGGCTTGAAGTATGTTTTGATGGAAGCGCGCTTCAAGATGTAGCCAATCTTGTCAGTGACTCCTCTAACATATGGCAGTACAGCTGGTACACGCTCGACTGTGGCCGGCTTCACTCGTTCACTGTGACGTAGGCGCGGGACTCGAAGCTTGTTGTCATGCAAAACTTGCTTGACATGGTGGAGCTCGGCAGCCAGGTGTTTACTGTCACAGATCCCTCGTGCTCTCTGAAACAAAGATTTACCCACGGTAGTTAACTGTGAAGGATGGTGGTGAGAATCACCGTTTAAATATATAAAATATATGGGTCTTTTTTCTATACACAGTATGGCTCAAGGTGTTATAGAAAAAAGACCCATACAGATAGATATTTAAACGGTGATTCTCACCACCATCCTTCACAGTTAGCTACCGTAATAGCTACCTTTTAAAACTGTTACTTGTGTAATATATAAAAATAAATATTTGTTCGTTCGTCCTTTATGCGTTCATATATTTGTCATCCGATTTTAACACAATTTTGGTAAGTAGTTTTAAGAGCGCTTGAAGATTTCTGAAAAATAAATGAATATTTGTTTGTTTGTGAGACTTACATGGCCTTACATGCCATTTATCTGATGACTAACATGAAACTTTTGTGTGCACGTGTTCATGTTCTAACTCAACATTAATTTCTGATGTAGAGTGGCAGTCAGGTATACCGATGCGGTAGATAGGTAGCACTGAACTTACCGTGTATATAGTTAGGTCAAGTTATAAGGTGTCTTGCCACTATTAACATTTTTTATTTTAGTGATTATCTTAGGTTTTATATTGAAAATCGAATTAAATTATTTACCTTTAAGAATAACTACCTACTACTACACTACACTGACAAAAGAAAATCATAAATCACAATTAACGAAGATATCAAACAACAAAAATACAATAAAAAATATCATAATGAATTATGAACCTCCTTGTTTTAAAGTTGCCTTAAAACAGGCCTTGCAACGCATTTAGCTGCACCTAGTTCTTAATTAAAATAATATCTTTATTTTACCATTTAAAATAAAAATTACTAGGAAACACGTTTTAGTACATTTTACTACGAAATCTTTTACTTCTGGCCTCCACGAAAGTTTCGGTCCGAGTGAGTTTTTTTATATGTATATTGGGTAAAAAGTTATGACAAAAATAAAAAAACACCTATTTTTAGAAATTACATTTATTTGTATTATTCTCATTTCTTTTAGAAACACACAAAATCAACAGTAGATAGATAACAGAATACAGATTAGAATATAACAAGCCGGTATAATTAGTAGTTTTTTTACGAAAAAGTTGTTAGTTGATCTTGTCAAAGTGATATGTACATGGCAAAACTTGGCAAATAGAGCAAATTCTCTTCGTTTGTTTGGAAAATTTGCGTTTTACTTCAACAAGTTTTCCTTCAACACAACGTCCTTTCATCTTTTTCGGAGGGTTTTCCTTGATATTGAAAACCTGTCTGTGTCTCTTGTTTGATGTTGGTCGTGGTGTTAGTGGGCTTTTGTCTTCTTGACGTGAGTATTTGTGAGGCATTCCTCTGATAACTGCCTCCCTAAATTCTGTGTTTTTGAGAGCCTTTCTGCGAGTATTCTCAGAGTACAAAAAGTGAGCATTCACGACGCTGATACCCTACAATACTTCAGAAAATAATTTTCTGTACTATTTTGTACAACGCCTCAACGCTGAGTTGTACAACGCCGTCTGATCACTCAAGTCGATGCCAGATTTTCCTGTGTTTTTTGGCAACGGTTTTCAGTTTTGAATGTTTCAAAAAAACAATCTTCACTGAAATCCTCTTATCCCTGCACTTCATAACGACAATGCCATCGCTGGTTTGCGTGTTTCCAAAAGTATACACACGGCCTCTAAAGAAGTTTTTAAGTAAAAACTTTATCAGGGGCCCCGTGTTTCTTTTTGGCACACATGAAAAATCATGGAATATCATGGAAAACCAAAATAATTTAACATGATTTTACTATAAGATTAGTATAAGAATGAAAATTAAGACAAAAAAGGCAGGTTCAAAAGTTGAAAAAAACATAGTTTTTGGGTTTGGCGGTCAACGTGTTAAAAAGAAACAAATAAATTGTTTTCAACAAATTTTGAACTGTATACTTCAAGTTTTGAAGAAAATTGTAATAAACACCGCTTATTACAGGAAAAATACAACGCAATAATATCACTGTTTTCGGTGGAGTCAATGTTCTTCTTTTTGGAGATCTGATGCAATTACCCCCAGTGTCAAATGTTCTCATCTCATCTATCCTTGATCTCGAATAAAAATGAGATGTGTTGTCACCCATGACGACCAGGATGGAATGCCTCGTTACCAGTAAAAAGGGTCGCCGGTTCTCTACACTCACCATACGAAACACAGCATCATTAAGCTACTATTTTAGGCTGGTATTCTGTGAGAGCGTGGTCCTTCGCCGGTCGAGCCGACCCATTCGTGCTATAACTATACTACTAATATAACTGCAGCATGGCTCTCTCACGTATAAAAGTATTATGAGATATGAATCATCCTTGGTAGGAATCGGTGTTCTTTTGGTTTTTGGTTTATCAAATCCGACATCACTTAAACTTAAAGTTATTAAGGTGGTCTATAATCTGGTGGTGGCTTACTTCCTGCATCTTATCAGGTCGTCACACCTAAGTGGGGATGTCAATTTCCCTTACCGGTACGAGGCTCCATGTCTGTTTGACTCGACTCGAGAACATGTTTTCCCTAATACTTGTCGGTTCTTTGAATTATGGCCGGCCCCTTGAACGAATTAACCACGGTTAATGTTAGTGGTTAATTCGTTCAAGGCCGGCCCATTGCCACACGGCTAACACGGCCTGAAGGGTGAAGAGAGCCAGCACTATAACTAGCTGTGAGTGAGACATTCCATGTTTGTCCTCAGAGGTGACAATGCATCTGTAGCCTTCTTTGTTTGAAGTTGGCTGCTGGTGTCCAGGGACTCCAATAACAACTGACTATCGGGCGAAATGTTAGTTTGTTTGTCACTTCAATTTTATAAAAATATATATTCACCAAAAATAATATGTATAAATTTCCTGACTTCTAACACTTTGTATTAAAACCGTCAGTATCACATAATACTTCTAAAGACGGCCTTGTAACGAAGAAAAATTGGCTAAGGAACCGCCTACAAACCGTAAACAAAGAGTTGATCGATAATGCTTTGCGCGTGAACTACGACGATTACTGGGAGCCTGGGCCCCATTACATCCCATATCAAGTTTCCAAGCGGGGTTTGCACCTAACACTACTACTAATACAACAAAATATTACTATTACTAATACAATTAAGACAGAAACCTAGTTAGTTGGTATGCTTTTTAAATTCTCATGTATTTGTATTTACAGAATATATTAACAAAATTTAATACAAAATACATATAATTATAAACTTACTTAACAAGTTTTTTAATCTCTTGTCCTATGTTTATGCTTCGCTGTGTTTCTAGAATTTTTGACCATCATCATCATCATTATTACAACCCTTCACAAGTCGTCTGCTAAACAAAGGCCTTAAACAAATCACAGTTCTCAGCCCCCTGCATCTGTCTACTTCCAGCATGTCTTACCATAGTCCGACACCGATCTCCTTGATGATGTTTCACGAGTCGCTTGACCTAATTTTCGCGTACGCGTCGTTTGAGTTTTAATTGTTGTTTTTTTTTATTAGTTTTTTGAAAATTTTGATAAGTTTCTTGAATTTTTATAATAAAATAATTTTTTAATAATAGTTGTGATAACGTGGTGTGACAGTTTTCGCGAAATTGGACGCTTACTTTTACTGTTTTGTATTTTTCTGTTTGTGATAGGTACATTGATACGCTAGATAAAAAATCATATTTAATAACTTAGTAAAGCGGTCTGATAACACGTTTGAAATTGGACGCTTTTACTTTTTTAACGTTTTAGTTTTTTTTTTTTTAGTTTTAATATACATCTTATCAATTTCACGTCGTCGAACATGATTTTAATTTACGGAGAATGCCAACAAAACGCGGATCTGACATTACATAATAGTTAGTTATTAAAATTGATTTGAAGTACATATATATTAAACTTGAGTGATTACAAGATTAGACTGATTATTTGAATAAAAACAATACATAACATAAATTTCGTGATTTGTTTATAACGTCGCATTAGCATCGCCCTACGCGTGTCTATTTGCCTATGTATGGGGCAAGTGTAGAGTATTACCTATAATTATGTCGATGCCGCCGCATCGCTGCGCCGTTGCCGTTTTTACAGGTCACTTGAGGTCAGTTAACTCATATTATCCAGGATGATTTACTCCGTGTAATTTTTAAACTATTTATTTCGTTTGAAAGATGCACTATTTTATTTTTGTATTAAGTATTATTTTTTTTATTATTTCAACATACTTGCATTAACTGCTACGATATAAAACATGATAACCTAATCGCCACCCAGTATAGAGGTCAGTGGAAATCAGTGGAAACAATGATTATCGATAAAAATAATATGTTCCTGTGAAATTTTAATAGCAACGAAAAGCAGTGATGAGCGTTAACATCTTCCCCCTCATTGAAAGTCCTGGGCTTTGAATCTTGAAGGTCTGCTTGGTTTGGAAGGAGTCTAGGTGCACGAAAGGTCGGTAAATGCATATTCTTGTTGTATTGATATCTGTTAGGTACTCTCGAAATGCCGTCTAAACCCGGAAAAAGTTTATGTAGTAGAAAATCTCTTTGTTTTGTTTTTTACATGGTAGGGCCACGTTGCAGCTATATTATGGTTGTAGCACGAATGAGTCTGCTCGACCGTGGAAGAACCACGCTCCACAGAATACCGGCGTAAAATAACTCCTGTGTACTGCTGTGTTTTGTATGGTGAGTGTAAGAGATCCGGAGACCCTTTTCTACTGGAAACGAGATATTTCATCTTAGTCCTCAGGGGTGACAACGTATCTGCGTTTTGATTCTTAATCGAAGATTAATGAAGATGTCTATGGGCCACAGCATCATGTGAACTGTGTGCTCGTTTCTCACCCTATCCTATAAAAACAATCTTCTTTGACAAGAACTCGGTCTCTTACCTTTAGTTTATTTATACTCGTATTTCACTTTTTCCAAGCTGAACTCCGACATATATTCATTTTGCCACATCTGCCAATAATGCTGCCGATTTTTTTCTAATCGTGGGTGTCTTTGCAAAGCTTTTCTTTGGAGAATACCTCCACTGGCCTGCCACGTCGTGAAACGAACCTACGCATGTCATAACGAAACGTCTACCGTTACTTGGCTCGATATTATCTGATACAATAGCAAGGAATGATTGGGGGCCATGCAGACCCCTAATCGTAGCTGCGTAAGTGCTCATATGCAAAAATAAGTCTACAAAGATGACGAGATGAGCCAAATAATATCGGATGCTGTCGACATATACATAAACACTCACACCTGTCAACCAGAGGGATAGTCAGAGACTACGGACTTCTAGTGTCTTTGATGACGAATAGGAAGCTACTTAAGGGGAAATATAATGTCAAATGGCTTAGCAAGATCCTTCGTTATGCCGAAAATATTGCAGCATTAATTTTGAAATAAATATATGGTAAAGTTGAGGATTAATGTTAAGTACTATGTTAGACGAAAACACGATTCCGTAAAATGTTCTCGATAGAAAAAAAAATCCAAAGTTACCCCCAAAATAAACAATAAACCGCTGTTATTCATAAAATACTTTAAATAAGATCATGAAACTTTGCATACTAACTGAACTAACTATAAAGCAGTGCTTATGTTATTTACTTTTTTTAAAATACCGTTATTTTCACTGTAAAAAGAAATTACCTAAACTATCGGCGTCTTGAGCTTGATTCCTGTCGCACCGTTAGTATCGCTTAGGCTTTTGAAGGGAGAAGTTGTGTCGCTTACGATCAGAATATACATTACGCAACAGTACGACGTAAAATTAAAATGGGAAATAACCGTGATAAAAATAAGAAGCGGCTGGCTTGGCGTTAAGAAACAGGCATAAATATGATAAACCTAATGAAATAAGTGTCTAACAACCTTTCTACTTACAGTATTAGTGATTACAAACATATCGGTACATAGCATACGACGCGCGGGGAAGTGGGGGCGAAATTAGAATTTGAGCTGACTTACTCTATCCTCTTAAGCTGAATGCGGAATGAGGATACATGGTCAAACGTGCAAAGATGAAAAATAAAACGAATACATTTACTGATGAGACGATCCAGCTTGTCAAGAAAACATTAAGGTCAGGAAAACATACATCAACATAATCATTAAGGAGGAAAATAAGAGGCCCACTGCTAGCCACTGGTCTTCCCTTATTTCCGGGAGGGTCTTGGGGCAAGAAAATGTTCATCACGCTGCTCCAATGCGTGACAGAGGTGCAGATTTCCTCCCGATGTATTCCTTCACCGCCGACGTAAATCAGCACCTAATACTGTAATTAAAAATTTAATTAGTGCCGACGAGGATTGAACCGAATTTGCTCGGATACTGTGAGCTTACAACGAGCGCTTAGCCCCTGTACTACCACGGCCGTAAATTTAAATTAATCAAACATTAATCAACTTGTACTCGTAATATATTTAGATTACAATTTGATAATACGAATAATTTGAAAAATAAATAAATAATTAAAAATCAAATTAAAAATATCGCTTTAACGCTGTGTTCGGAAATAAGCAACATTTTCATTTTGAAGTGCTCAATCCATCTAGCAACATTGAAACAACTAAGTGCCAATCATTTATGCTCATAAGCGTGTGTAAAACATATTATAAATATGAAACATAACTTATTACAGCGTATCAAACAGTTGCCAGACTTCTCAGTTGGCAATATAATATGTACGAAGTTTATATGTCTGAATTTTATCTATAATATTATTTATTTACCATTTATTGATTTACCATTTTAAGACTAAAATGAAACGTAAGTGTAAATATAAACGATTGGGAAGGAAGGATTTATGAATTGGTTGCAGGTGCCCATGGACTGCAAAAGGCACTTGTGCAGCTTACGTTAAATACTTATTCACACACTTCATCACACTTCCATTTAATAAAACCATCTATTGATACCCACTACCACCATGTAGGGAAGATCTACTACCTTACAGGTAGGTTCACCAATGATAAATATAATTAACCCAGATTAGCCCAAACTCGAATATATTTTTTAACTGTTATCTAATCTAGGGTACGTCGAAATATTCAGCTACCCGTACCAATAGATTACAAGATCTTCATCATCTATGTTAAGGATTCTATTTCTTCGTCATCAACTAATGTAGGTTGACCTGAGCCTTTCAAGGAAGGACGAATAGTCGTTCGCAGTATAAGACATATCGCATCTTTATTACTGCTGTCTGTCGCCGGTTTGGGTGTTTTACGCCCGGCAGGATAGTAATACCACCATCAATCGAAAGCCATTAGATGTTTTTGCCATTTCCCATAGTTGCCTCTTACGACATCCACGAGATAAAATAGCGTGATGAAATCTCTTACGCAGATTCGTCAAATTTATTTATTCATTAATTACAACCTTTGAGTATTAATACTCAAAGACTAAAACCTATTAAAAATCGACTGCTAAACATAGGCCCACCAAAAACTGCTTCATAAGGGATGATTGCCATAGTTGTCATGCTTGGCAGGTGAGTAGGTAAGCGCATTTAACAGAAAATGAAACAGGCTGCTGCACATTTTCTGTTTAATTCATTAATTTATATATTACACTAGATTATAGTCAACCAAATCTAAGAAATACCTTTTGACGTTTTACAATCATTCAGCATTAACTTTGCACAAGCACGTACGTACACATACTCACACGATTGAAAACAACCATTTCTGTTAATCCGAAGAATTATAAAGTTATTTTTTATTTTATTTATTTATTTAAGCTTTATTTGCACACATAAAAGAAATGTACAAAACGGCGGACTTAATGCCTAAAGGCATTCTCTACCAGTCTACCTTTGGTTTGTGCAGAGAATCTAGTGATGGGTGCAAAACTCATAATTAAAAAAAAAATTAAAGGTTTAAGGAAAAAAATACAAATTTATAATATAATGATAATAAACAATACACATACATATACATTTACATTACTACTTACATGCATACAATATTATTTTATATATATACACAAATACCCACAATAAATACATACACAATAAATAAATATGATATTTTTATACTATACATACTTGAGAATATAACAGTTTCTGAAGTTTTTAAATTTTTTATTATAATCCGAAACTACTACTGCTTCTTTAAGTAATATTCCCAGAGTAAACGTTTAAAGATAGGTTTAGTTTTTGCTTCTTTTATATTTCTGGGTAACATGTTCCAGAGTCTTACTGCATTTGAAGTGAAATAATTGTAAGAGAAGCCCGTGCGACAGAAAGGAACATGAAGAGTTAGATTTTCCGCGGAACGAAGACATCGGTTGTGAGAATCGCCCTGATACTGAAATTTGCATTTCAGATATGCAGGGACAAACGGATCGTGTAAAATAGAGAATAGCATAGAAAGGATTCTAAAAGATCTACGAAGTGGAAGAGGCAGCCATTTGAGCTGAGAACGGAATGAAGAGACGTGATCGAATTTACGTAAGCCAAAGATAAAGCGAATACAATTATTGAGAAGACGATCCAGTTTGTTAAGAAGTTCTTGAGAGGCATCAGCATAGCATACATCTGCATAATCTAGTATTGGTAATACGAGCGTTTGAACCAACATTACCTTTGTTCTCACTGGAAGAAAATTCTTGAGTCGATACAGACAACGCAAGGTGTTGATAACTTTTTTGCTTACTTCCGTGACTTCCGCCTACTCAGACTGCTGTCAATGATAAGTCCTAGATTTTTCACAGTAGCTGAATAAGGTATGACAGCATTATTAAAATTTACAGGTGGCAGTGAATTAAAATTCAATGTAGATAAGCGACGGCTACTTCCAACTATAATTGCCTGGCACTTGGTAGGGTTAACAGTAATACCGAATTTGCTAGACCAATCAGAGATACGAGTGAGGTCAGAGTTTAGCTCAGTGATCGCATCTTCGATATCGTTAACATCAGACTGAGCATATATTTGTAAGTCATCGGCATAGAGATGGTACGTGCAGCGAATGTGAGATGTAATGAGATTTATAAAAATTGAAAACAAAAGAGGTGAGAGAATTCCGCCTTGAGGAACGCCAGCAAGCAGCGTGCACCAGTCAGAAATAACTGGACCCACGCGAACAGCCTGCTGACGTCCCTGAAGATAGGATGCGAACCATTCCCGCGCTGATGAGGAGAAACCAATGTGAGAAAGTATTGTAAGAAGGATGTCATGATCAACAGCATTAAAAGCGTTTGAGAAATCTATTAAAACTAACACAGTTAATTTTGACTCCTCCATACCTATACGTAAATCTTCCGTAACTTTAAGCAGGGCTGTTGTTGTACTATGTCCTGGCCTGAAACCTGATTGATAGCTACTTAAAAAGTTATTTTTAAAAACGTAGTCAGAAATTTGTCTGTGAGCAACAGCTTCAAGTACTTTTGATAAAAAAGGTAGAATAGAGATAGGACGAAAGTGAGAAACAGAACTAGGATTATTTATTTTTGGAAGTGGGAGAACAAAAGCATTTCTCCATAGTGAAGGGAAAACCCCAGTATCTAATGAAAAATTTACTATGTGGGTAAGTACTGGTAAGACATAATCAAGAATGAGATTGATCATGATTCTGCTCACATCATCAGAGCCTACTGCGGCGGACTTGATGGAAGAAATTGACTTTTTTATATCCTCATCAGTAACGGGAGAAAAATTGAAAGAGCTTTTGTAAAATTTTGGAAGAGAATTAACATGGGCAATAGTAGTAGATTTAATTGACGAATGCAGTTGTGGTGCAGTAGAAAAGTATGTATTAAGTTGATTAACAGAGAATATTGAAGGATCAAAGTTAGAGGCAGGTTTACCTATCCCGATTGATTTTAAAAATTTCCACGAATCAGCCATAGAAGCGTTAAGGATATTTCGATGAATATAACGGCGTTTAGCGGCCCGCACCATCTGATTACACCGATTCCTAGCGGCTTTGAATCGAGTCCAGTTAACAGTACACCGATTACTCTTATATTTACTAAATTCTCGATCTCGCTTTGCCATAGCCCTGCGGATATCCTCAGTAATCCACGGCGCAGGAGATCGTTTCAGTCTGACTTTATGTGGAGGAGCGTGTTTATCAAACAACTTCTGTATATTTGAATTAAAAAGAGCTACTTTTTCGTCAACACTCTCTACGCTGTAAGTATCACTCCAATCTATACTACAAGCATCTTGCTGAAGTTCTTCAACATTAAGTCTCGCTAGATTACGCAGATGCACCATCACATGATTGACCTTAGGACATTTAATCCTGTAAGAAATATACAGTAAATCGTGCCGCGAAAACCCAGGGGCGGAGAGTTGACCATGGCCAACGACATGGTCTTCAGAAGCGACCACTATTAAATCTATTAAAGAATCAGCAGTATCAAGATTGTGGTGTGTGGGGTCGAGAGGAAGAAGTGACAAATTAAAGGAGTTCATAACTGTATACAATTCACGTGACCTCGCAGAGTTACAAAGAATATCGGTATTGAAGTCTCCCATTATAATAAAGTGCTGATAATCAGAGCCGATAGAAAAAAGAGCCGATTCAAGGTCACAAAAATAATTAACTCCTGGTGGACAGTAAATTGCACCGAGAACAGTCTTAGTCCCACTGATGGTAATCTCCAAGAACATGTATTCTATTGTACCAGAATAAACAGAAGAAGAAGCACATAATTGTTTATAGGGTATACCATTACGTAAGTATACCGCTACTCCACCACCTCTTTTGCCCGTACGATCATTTCTTAAGAGGACAAAACCAGGTATTCTAAAGGAGGTAGACGGTAACGTAGGTTTTAACCAGCTTTCCGAAACAAGTATCGCAGAAATAGACTGATTATGAAAAGTATCAACAAGTTCATTATAATGTTGCGGAATGCTCTGAGCGTTAATGTAACAAACGTTAAAGTTATTAGTCAAACCTTGAATGAAAATGATTGATTGATTGAAATGAAACTTTTGAGTAAGCAGATAACGAAGAGTAGTAGGTTCCGAAAAAGAGTCATTTAGTGAAAAAAAAGAAGAATCTGAATCAACAGAGAGAAATAGTTCATTGGTATCAGAATCTGTCATAACATATGATTATACTTATGATATATGTATATATATTATTTATATAAAGTATATATATATATATATAGTCTAAAAAAAATAAAAAAAACCCTATTAACTGATATTTGCACTGCAAACAAACGCGCCGGTAAACTGTTTACAAAAAGAAAAATTAAAATATTACACGAAAACAACTAGTAATACTTACTACAAGAAAGTATCTAATTTTAATTATTTACAATTGCAGAGACAACAAAAATCATACGTATTGAAAAAAAGGAAAATAAAACATATGTTAATCACTACGAGAAGTGGTAATTTAAACGAAAAAAAAATACTCTAAAGCGTAATTTCACGAAATTTAAGGTTCAGATTAGTCTGTTCTATTACTTGTGTCGCAAACCAGCCTAGTAACCGGTTGCGGAGAACAAAAGGATCGAATACAAAAGCGCTCAGTGACGTACACAGTACACACAGCAGTAGTAGTAATTAATAAGCCGTCGAAGTGTAAACAAAGTATTACCACTAACCCGAGAATGTTTACTTATTTCTGACTGCTCGTCGGGTTCTTGGCTGCTCGCTACGGGAAACTACACTACTAGTTCCTGCCTTCACTTGTTCCGGCTCTTCGTTGCACCCAGCTTTATGAAGATCGCGCAGTAGTGCATCCAGGTCATTAGCGCTAAAGATGTGACGTCGAGACCCGTCAGGCAGTCTAACGCTTATGTTGCCCTCGAATGACCAGACTTTTTTAATTCCAAAATGCTTACGGGCTTGAAGAAATAAGTCTTGCCTGTATTTTGTAAGGAATTCCGATAATTTAAACGAGGTGCCTTTTAACATTGTTTTTTTAAACCAAACAGCTGAGCGCAGTGACATATCTGTGAAGCGCATTAATATAGGACGAGTATGGTGTAATTTGACCGGGCCAAGTCTGTATGCTGTTCGAAGACAAGATGGTGCTATATCTTTAAGACCTAGATTTTCGTGAAAAATTTTGATCACGACATCGGATAAATCTTCGCCTGGTTTTTCAGGGACACCGCCCATTAAAAGGAATTTCCTGCGATGCCTTGTTTCTGTAATGTCAAGCGAGCGACTGACTTCTGCAATTTGCTGGCGAAGAAGGTTAAACATATCCTTGACGTAACTCTGAAAAGCGGTATAGTCCTCGCTGATCCTGTCTACATTGCTACTCTTGGAAGTGCTGGAGTTGAGTTTTGATTCAAAATCTGCCATTTTACGAGTGATGAGCGCTTCCAAAGACTCCTGACTTCTGGAAATATCGGCAATTGTGGACATAGTGACGTATGTAGCAACAAATGTTCGTGTGTAAAAAACTTGGTTCCAGCAGTTTGTGCAGTGCTAAAAAACTAGTGCATAAGAAGGCAAACCTTTACGCGTTGATGCTTAATACTGTATTATATAGAAAAATAATAAAAGTATGGTAAATTACTACTTTTTTAAAATAAATACGTTTTACGAAACGAAACACGTCTGCACTTATTTACACCCACCCGCGGAAGTTATCTATATTTCATTAAAACGTGTAATGTTTTTATCACTAATATAAATTTGAATCTTTCAAACATAGCAAAATATTTAAAAATAACCAGTATTGACATTTTGTACTGGACGTCGTATCAATGATATGACGCTATGTACATTACCGTAGTATGTATTTGGATAATTAAAATTAACTGTATGCGAATAATCGGCAAAAATATTCCAACAATCGGAAAAAATATTCAAATAATCGAATCATTTTTTAATGTATTATTGGTTTAATTTAATTTTTATTTTTAAAACTCCTTAAATTACATAAATCATGAATAAAACTAGTTTTTTTTTTTATTTGTCAACGTTAATTTCTGTAGACAAAAATACTCATATACAAAGCCACGATATAAAAACAGTGAGGAGACGAGTGAGGAGACGTCTGAACTAAATGAAATAGAAATTCCGAAAGAAGATGAAAGAGATAGGGAGATAAGTATAGATGAAATAATGAAAGCAATGAAAAGCATAAAAGTAGGTAAGTTAAGAGGACGTGGTGGCAGGCCTACTGTACACCTTGTTTAATTTATGTTGGGAACTAAAGCGGGTACCGGCAGACTAGTGCAAAGCCGTGATAGTCCCAATATATAAGGGAAAAGGATCACAGCAGGGCTGTAAAAACTACCGTGGTATCAGCCTTCTTAGCATTGTGGGAAAACTGTATGTTAAGGTACTAATTGAAAGAGTTATGAAAGTGATGAAAAAGTTTGGGATGTGCAAGCGGGATTTAGAAAGGGAATGGGGTGTACAGATCAAGTCTTTACCATGCGCATGATCACGAAGAAGTTTTTGGCGAAAAACCAAAAAGTTTTTGTGCGTTCATGTTCATGCACTTGGAAAAGGCTTATGACAGAGTGGACAGGGATGTGTTATGGCAAACGCTGAACGCATTTAGGTTGAGCGCTGGTTTAACACGGGCATTAAAGTCTCTGTATAGGGACTCGAGTGCTTGTGTTAGAATCAACGGTGTCTACTCGGACTGGTTTGGCATCCATAAAGGTGTCAGACAGGGCTGTGTAGCTTCCCCGTGGCTGTTCAACCTATTTATGGACAGTTGTTTGGAAAATTTGAAAGTTGAAGAATGCGGGTTAAGAATGGGCGAGTTAACCATCAAATGCCTTTTGTACGCCGATGATCAAGTCATACTTGCGTCGTCGGCGGCCGAGTTGCAAATTATGGTTACAATTATGGTTACAGTAATTAATAATTATGGTCATTAAAAGAAAGGGGAATTAAAGTGAACGCAAGTAAGACGAAAGTGATGGTTATTGAAAGAGAAGAAAGCAAAACGGTATGTGAAATAAGAATACAAGGAGAGTTAATCGAGCAAGTGGATGAGTTCGTATATTTGGGATGTGTATTCAGCAGGGATGGGAGATATGATAAGGATATTGAACGACGAGTGAATGCAGGAAATAAAGTAAATGGGGCTCTACACTCTATTCTGAAAAGTCAGAATGTGTCAAAAAAGGCACGTATGACAATTCACAATGCTGTATTAATCCCTACTTATACACATGGTAGTGAAAGTTGGGTGTGGCAGAAGAAGCACGAGATTAGAATAAATGCAGTAGAAATGCGGTCGCTAAGGAGTATGTTAGAGCTGAATCTGAGTGACAGGGTGAGAAACTGTGTGATAAAAGAAGAGTGTGGTTTGCAAGATGATGCAGTGACCAGGATTAAGCAAGGAATGCTTCGGTGGTTTGGTCATGTAGAAAGAATGAATGCGGAAAGACTGACAAAGCAAATATATGTTGCAGAAGTGAATGGAAGAGCCGGAAAGGGACGTCCTAGGCAGAAGTTTGTCGACCAAATTGGCGATATACTAAAAATGGGCCAAATTAAGAGTACCCTTAAGGTGGCCCTAGTCGATAGCTCGAACTAAATGGTGGGCGGGGTTAAAATGCATGCTATCTCAGCCGTCATCACGTGCCAAAGGGATAGACGCTGTGATGAGCAGTAAGAAGCAAGACGCTGTGATGAGCAGTTTCATGTTTTTGTTGTGTTAAAGTGCTTTTTTTATAAAAAACAACTTACAAAACAAATTTTATTTATCATTGACTGACCTTCTTAGATTCTTATGTAAAAGTAAAGTAAACTGGGACGTGTATATAGGCTGTAACTTTACTTTTGGCACAGGCTCATTTCTGAGAGGGGTTTAGGGCAAGTAATTGTCCGCCGCGCTGTTGGCGAACTTCACATGTCTTCGAAATATATTTTTTTTCTTATTTCTCTGACTTGCAGGTTTCCTCACGATGTTTTCCTTCACCGCCGAGCACGTGGTAAATCAGCACTTAAAATTTCAATTAACAATTTCATTGGTGTCGGCGGGAATCGAACCCGGTTTGCTCGCGTACTGTGAAATTTAAAGCGAGCGCTAACCATCTGAGCTACCACGGCACTTAATTCTTATCTACTTACATAAATTACATTAGGTATATTAGGATATGAGATTCCTATACGTAAGCACGATTATCGAAAATTTAAAAATTACCTATTCTAATTAAATTTATAGATAATTTTAAGATTTTCGACAATCGTGCTTATCAATGAGATGTTTTCGTTAGTTGGCAAATTAAAGTAGTTAAGTACCTAATGTACTACCCGTATCGAAAGTTCATTATTATGTACCTACCTGTTTTCAATTTTAACCACATGTGCTTCAACAAACTTATGGGTACATTTTACCAGCTATATTCATCCCGGCTTCAGCAAGTGGCCACGAACAAAAGGAAGCAATTTTTATAAATAAAGATGTAGATATGTAGGTATTACAACCATAAATAGATAGCAGCGGCTAACCTAGTGAGCATGTCCCTCCGTCCGTCCCACTGATCGGTGAAACAATTTGTAGCGAAAGGCAAGATGATTTACAACAAAAAGTAGCGCGCGAAATTTTATAAACAGACCTTTGGGAGTCCGGATTTCATGAAAAATCTATTAAATCTATCTGTTCAAAATAAAATTATTTGCATTTTTGAACAACTAATCTATCCCTGTATGGTAACTGTTTTGCAATTTTCGTTCCTCTTATGGTATTTTTTTCCGCCCAAAAATGTGTTAAAAATAGTGTTGAAGTTCGAAATTTTCGACGCTTATAACTTTTAAACATAATCTTTGTTTACTTTTTTGTTTCCATACAGGGCTATATAATGATGAGACAAATTGAAATCATTTTTTATTTTGTACGTACACCATCAAACAGTGGAGTAATCGCCAGACTACGTTGGTATGGAAGAACGAGCGACTAGTGTACCCTTAACCGACGAGCATGTATGCGTAGGTATATGGATGTGGAAGAGGCGACAGAGGTATGTCAGAATCGTGCTAAATGGAAGTCTGTAGTCTCTGCCTACCCCTCTGGGTGAAAGGCGTGAGTGTTTTTGTATGATTATGTATGATATAAAAGTACTACGTAATTTCAATAATGCGTAGTGAAAGAATGCGATTGAAGGTCACAAAAACATAATAAATCAAGTGGAATTACTTTTCACACATAATTTTTAGTTTATGTTTTCATATAAACGTAAAAACCTCAAATAATTTAATAAAATTATCGAATATTGCGAATTAGGTTCAATGTTGCCACTTTTCCGCCTTTGTAATTATCCCACATTAATATATAATTAATGGAGTAAGTTTATGTAAAATTTGTATTCTATGTTAGGTCAGAAAGTACAAAGATTGATAAACGATCCTAATTTTTGTTACCTATTCCCATTGCAAATAGAAATATCTATTTGTTTTTAAATAGAATAAGGGTGACACGCGAGTATACAGTCCACCTGATTGTATGTGGCCGATAGACATCTACGTTTATTCTCAATTAATGATCAAAATGCAGATGCGTTATCACACACAAGGACTAAGATGGAATGGCTTGTTTCCAGTAAAATGGTTCGGTTCTCTAGACTCACCATACGATACACAGCAGTATTACGTCGTAATTTTACGCCGATTTTCCGTGATATTAGTTTCTTGTATATAAAACTATTCAAATCAAATTATAAACCTATTAATAACAACCTGATTTACCTTTACTGATCTAAAGTAGTTATACATTTGCAATAATTATGCAAATTGAAGCTTGATTAAACAAACTAAATCGAAGCCAATAGTGTGCTTTTGATATTATTTCGTTGAAATTTAGCATGACAATCTCAAAGCCAGTTTGTGCTCTGTTCAAATACGAATTTGCATAACAAAGTCACCGTTTCATGCCCGGCTCACACACTCTGTAACACAATCGATTCGTGCGAGAATCAATTCGAAAATATCGATAATATGGTTAGTTAACGGAATGGCACTAATAAGATTTTGTAGCACCATGTCATTACCATTATAGCCTGTCGAAAGTTCACTTGTCCCAGTTGTCCCGCTTGGAAAGCATGTTAGCAGCCGCATTTTTCAGCTGTTATGGGAAAGATGCCGCTGCTCATCGCCGAGTTCAGTTTCCCTCCGTCGCGAGTATCATAAGAGGCGACGGAGATAAACAAACCAGGATATAGACAACAGCGATTTCCTAATAACAACAAAAACTAAAAAATCTGAGGCTGTAACCTCTTCTGTCAAGCGTGGCAACTATGGCAAATGTCCGGCGGTGGAATTTTAATAGGCTGTAACGATAAAGGTTCCGGCACTATAAATAATATATTTTCTATAATAATATTTTTATATAAAAATATCTTATATACTTTTCGGTATTATATTAAAAATTACGAGTGCTATGCAAATTCTTTATCAGTGAAGTTTTATATGTTTTTCTACAGTTTATATTACTTTCCTCGGAAGCAGTGCCACAAACTTTACGCATTTTGTTACTGAAATTATACGATTGTATACCGAGAGAAGAATTTTCAAGTACTCAAAGCATTCTTAAGATTTACAAAGGACAAAAGAGGAAGTCGTTCTGTTATGTAATGAAAATTTTATTTCTTTACTTAGCTCTTTTTATTCATGTTGTCTTCATATAAACCAAACGATTAATTACAAATTGGCGTGGGCTCCAACATTATGCATCCCTTTTTCTTAAAATACTTTAGTACTGCTATTTCATTAATCCTTGATTTTAAATTTATGACGAAGTATTAATAGAAAAGTCCAGGTCGAGCCTACCTACACCTACGTTATGCTAACTACTCGTGCTTAAGGAAACGTTGATTATATCCTCATTGGAAAGTAAAATTTTTTTATTGTAAACGAAAAACTTTTAACGAGGACCCAATCCTATCTTATCAAAACAGTCGGAGTGGGCACAATCTTAGAGCAGAATTTCAACTTTAATATTTCACTCTTGCGTTTCACAAGATTACATTTGTGACCGGTATTGTTCCTCATATTCATTAAATAATTACCTACCAATTTCCTCTATTGTGTTCTATTATATTACCTCTATATGCCAACTTACTGTAACTTGTTTTTCATAAATGCGTACGAACATATTAATTTTACCCGTAGCAAAATTACATATTTAGTTATCTCTTATAAAATTATCTTGTAATAAATATAATATATCAGATTAAAATATTTGTGAACTCATACAAGAAATTCAATAGAGTACTTCCAACATACTTGTAAATAATTAACGGCTTGGCAGTGCAGTGCGTTTGGTTAAGACGACGCTGAAAGGCCGCCGTTTCGAATCCCGCACAAACATATTTGTATGGCATAAAATAACTGTTACGGTTTTTAGAATATGGATGACAAATGAGCATGTAGTCCACCTGATGGTTAGTGGATGTTTTAGGTCATTGATATCAACATTTTTCCGTGATTAAGATTCAAAATGCCGATGTGTTGTCACCCTTTAGGACTAAGATAGATGCATCATTTCCAATAAAAAGGGTTTCCGGTTCTTTATATTCGCCATACGAAACAGAGCAAGCACTATTTAGGTGATATTTTACGATGATATTATGTAAGAGCGTAGTCCTTCCCCGGTCGAGTCGATCCATTCGTACTGCAACCATAATATGGCTGCAGCTTAACTCTACTACGTTAAAATGTTCTTTTATTCTGTTTGTATGCCTTTTTACAATTTATGCTTCTAAACTGCTTCTACGATGTAGGAGAATGTCTTCATCGTAGAAGCAGTTTAGAAGTTTTCTTGGTAAGGGAGGGGTAATATTTTTTTAAATAAACTAGAATATGCTTTCACCATGGTATATAAGACGTTATTCAGAACACATTCATACCCCTCAGGGCTAAGATCGGCAGAAAATGGGTAAATGTAAATTAGGTAGTCGTACTGACAGACAAGAACAAATCAGGTGAATATATAGATAGAAAATTAAACTAAATTCTATAAACTGTGTCTTAGCACCAACTTCAGAAGCGGAATATGCAGAAACTATTTTATTTCTTTTAGTTTTTGTGGTCGATTTTAGTTAATATTTCTTTCTGTCTTGTTTTTACTGAAAAGAGTGGGTTAAGGAATATCTCAAACTCAAGATGTTATCACCTAGAATGTTGTAAAAAGTTAGAAATAAAATTAAAAACAATAAAATTTCATCCGCAATTTTCCATTCTTGAGGATGATTTTTTTTCTTCATACTCATATGGGACTATTTTTGAAGTAAAGTCTATTAAATAAAAAAAGTTACAGGAAATTGTTGAGTAAACATAAAAAAACACACGCGCCGTACATGGAAACGCCTCGTTTTCTGTGTTCGCTTAAAAGGAGTCTTATCTTCATTAGTAATAAAAGTGATTGATGCATTTTGGAGTGTTATTTGTTTAAATGAAATAAAGTTAACTTTTAGTGTAAGTTAGCTGTGGAGTCGTGCAGATGATGGTTACCGCTCGCTGTAAATCTCACAGTACGCAGCAAGCAACTGGGGTTCAGTCCCCGCTGGCACCAATGAAATTGTTAATTACAATTTTAAGTCCTGATTTAACACGTGGTCGGTGGCGGAGGAAAACATTGTAAAGAAAACATGCATGTCTTAGAAATAAGATCGCCATTACGGTTCTAGTCCTACCCTCTCAGAAATTAGAGGAGGCTTGTGCCCAGCAGTGGGACTAACTGAGTAAGGGATAGTGGGTATAATTACACTACCACTACATGGCTAATTTGCTATATTAATGTCTAACTTAGACATTTTACTACTATTTTGAAGGGATTCATTTGTATTTTATAATTATCGCTATCCTACTTTGACAACTTATTTGCAACAGTTGCGTTACTAAAAATTTTATTAATAAATACTACTAATAAACACTAACTTTAGAAGTAAAATATTTTTTAAGATAGGAGAGGGGGATAAATAAAATTAAACATGGAATTATATTAAATATTTTTTATCTTTATCTGAATGTTCGATCCAAGCTGCTCATTCAGAAATCTGACTTAGTCAATTTTAACGGATTTAAAATATTTTTTCGAGGAAAGTTGTGATTAAAAAAGGCCTAAAGGGTTATCTCAGAAGTTTTACTAGCAAGAATTTTAAGTTTCAGGGAAGAAGGATACTCCACGAGAGAAATAGCTACGTAGCAGAGGTACCTAATTAAGAATAATTTAGCTGACCGACCCCGCAGTGGTCCACCAACTGTTCTGACTGCCGCTCAGAAGCACTACATCAGATTGCTGGCAGCCTATGAACCAAAAACTTAACACCACAACAATAAAAGCAGAAGTGCGAGCCATCACTGGACTTGAAGTTAGCACTCAGACCATTCGGAATTGCTTGCACCAGGTGAGCACACAGGTCTTGGCGAGCTAGGAAAAAACATTTGGCAAAACTGTCTCTTCGCTGACAAATAGCGAATCAGTATTCATACAAGTAACGGAAAGATTCAGCAAGGCGGAAAATCGGTGTCCCTTTGGGGTGCAATTATGATTGATGCTAGAACGCCTTTGATCCCGTGTCGAGGCTCCATGATGGCAGATGGGTACAAAACAGTCGCTATTAATGGAGTTGTTACACCATTCTGAGTAAACCATGGGCAGCAATTCGTACTGGCCGATGATAATACTCCCGCATATCGAGCTCAATGAGTCAATGCTGCTCTCCGAGAATACGACCTCACAAGGTTAGACTGGCCTGCCGTCTCGCCTAAATTAAACCCAATAAATCACGCGTGGGATTTTCCTAATCATGCTGTTTGGAACCGTCAGCCTCCTCCATAGCCAGTGCCAGTGATCAGGGAAGCCACCATTCAGGAATGGGACAGGTCACCGCAAGAAATTCTGGATAACTTGATCCTGAGCATACCCAGGAGGATCTCCGCATGTGTTCGAGACACGGGAGGAGTTATATTGTATTAAATAAAAAGGCCTTCTATTAATAAATTTTTGTATAAGTTTTATTGTATTAAATAAAAAGGCCTTCTATTAATAAATTGTTGTATAAGTTTTATTGTATTAAATAAAAAGGCCTTCTATTAATAAATTGTTGTATAAGTTTTATTGTATTAAATAAAAAGGCCTTCTGTTAATAAATTGTTGTATAACTTTTATTGTATTAAATAAAAAGGCCTTCTATTAATAAGTTGTTGTATAAGTTTGGTTAAACAATATTTTTCTTTCCATCAAATTTCTGTTACAATTACATTTAGATTGAATCACTCAATTCTTGTTATTTAAAAATGAAAAGTTTTATGTTTTTAATTCAAAACAGTGTATTTCTATTTTAAAAAATATAAGTAAGCACTTTTCTTGATAAAGTTAAATTTTAAAAATATATCAGCTTTTGCTAGTGATCACAAACTTTTTTTGATGTGTGTAGACATTCACCATGAGTGCACGCATTATAATATGATGTGTATATATAACGCATAAATCGTGTTGGTTGCGAGGATTTTAGATGCATATTTATACAGGAGTGCGTGTTTTTACAATATATATAATTTGAGCACGGTTTTGGCTTGATGTTTGCGTCACTTAAAATGTACGCAGCGCTTCATCTTTCTTTTTTTGTTAGTATGAGTTTCTCGGCTTATGATTTCAATAATATTCTAAAGATACCAGGCTTATATTTCTTGGTACGTTATACCACAGAAGAAATAGTAGGTACTACGTAGTTATACATAAAATATAAAAATTACTTCTTGGAAGTGTAGTGAAACCTAAGTCTTTATGTCCGGAACACGTCAGAAGCACGTTTGTAAACGCATCGATCACATTGCAAGATGTAATTATTTTGAGTTCATTGATGGTTGGGAAATAAATTACTTAAGTAGTTTTTGTAAATGGTACATTAATATTTACATAAATATTACGTATTTTTTTATAATACTTAAAATTAACTTTCAAATTGCTCCAATCGTCAAATACGTGTAATCCTGGATTAACTAAATGTGGAATAATTATAATAAATAGTCTTTATCTCAATGAGTACAAGGAAAGTAAAATGTTGTATTTTTGCCCAAAATTGTATTCAAAATAATTACATCAACCAAATTTAACCCATTCAAGATTTATCAAAGAATTGCAGTAGTTAAATACATCAACGCGATAAAATTATAGAGAACGCCCGTCTTAGTACGCGATCATTTTTAAAGAAATGTGGAGTTCACATTGCAGCTGAAGGCCAAAAGTTGAACATTTTTGTAAAGTTTAAAAAAATGTAGTAGGCCTATTGCCTGTTTTCGGCTTGACAGAACACGTGATATGTAATTGTTCAAATTCGTACTATAATCTATAATCAAAAACAATATCTATCTTTGTAGTATTCCTAAATTGGCCACTTGGTGAAGTGGAAAATGTTTCGCAAAAGCGATAAAGCACTAGAATAATGAACAATTAAGTTATTTCCTAGAAATCGGTAAACGTACATAAAATAGTAGCGTCCAATATTAAACCTTCTCATTTTTCGAACTTGGTTAACACCTGTGCAATAAATGAATATTATGAATGCTTTCTTAGCAGACGTAGATGTAGACGTAGATAAATATAATTCGACATTTAGGCTCACGCGAATAAAATATTTCTTATATCAGCCTGACTAAAACCTTTATAAAAACTTTTATGGAAAAAGCTGAGGCTAAAATGTGATAAGTTAGAACAAAAATCCGGCAATTAAAGTCTTCTAAAGAAACATAAAGCCGAAATAATCTGAGCTGGGCTTTACTCAGTGCACAATATATTTGTTACTTTTATTCAATGGTAGATATTTCTTAGTTTTACATGTTCTTATTTCATTTGAAATAACAATTCAATACTTTTGATTGGATTTATAGCTGAAGAACTTACACGTCTTGGAAATATATATAACGGCATTTTTAATTACTGAAATTATTTTCAATACAGGTGCAGAACCTTTTTCTGCAATACACTTCTATATTATAATATTTCACATTTATGATATTAGTTAGTAGGTTTTCAAAGTTATACGTACTGGGTAATTTAAGGTCCCAAGTCTCAACAGATGTGTAATGTTGGAAGGTGTTAAATGAAAAGGAGACGTGTTAGTCTTGCTATAACTTTAATTATACTGATTTTTATAGTAATATTTAAAAACATGGGAAGTTTTATTAATAAACTTACAATTTTGTCGCAATTCAGTTGTCAAGAATAAAAATAAAAATAATTATTATTTATCGACGGTCGATAAAAAATGCTAATTAAGAGATGTTGAAAACACAGCACATTAAAATTTAAGTATATGTTATTATGAGGATTTATCCCACAATTTTTTTTAATTTTTAACTTTTATTGTTGTGTTTTAAGGTATTTTTTTCTAATCCTAGCTATCACTTACGGCTCTTTCTGAAGTAAATAAATAAATACTAACTATTATCAAAAATTAGATCAAAAATCAATACAAATTTCTTCGATTCAGAAAATATGAAAATTAGGTTGTAGAGTACAGTTACTTTCCCCGTCAACGCACAACAAATAAACAAATAAACAATGCACCAGCAGTGCGCTATAAATATTGATATCTTTTAACACCCGCGTTATTTACTTCCAAACGGAAGTAAATAATACTCTTTATTATATTGCGAAATTAAGTATCCGCTGTGAGTGACTTGTGTGCGATGTCTTACTCAAACGAGGCATATTTTAATATGTTTATGTGTCTCGGGAAATGTCAGGGATTATAACTTACCAAGTTTATCTAGATATTATGTGTCATTCCTGTATCCAGGAATGACAAATATCTAGATAAACTTGGTAAGTCATAATCTAAATACAGAATTGTGCCCAAATCGTTAGAGCCGTTTCCGCGAAACAATTTACATTTATACACTTATAACAGAATTACTTGTTTGAATGATAGGATTGTGTGAATAGCCTTGTTTTATTTGCATATCCCTTCTTTCCAAAATCGCATGCACTAACTGTTTCTTTTTGGTCTAAGTAAGGCCTAAGATTTTGGTCTTAAATTGGTCATATTATTATGCTCTCCTTAAACATATCATGATGGTCCCGTGGCGCAGTAGCTTAATAGCTCAGTAGCAATGAGATGCGGCGCTGGGTTGGAATCCCGTACAGAAAAAGTATTTGCATGGCCTACAAGTAATTGGTCTGAATGTTCATTCTTGTGAAATTTATGCTGTCTCTTCGATACAAGAAGAAATTCTAGTGATGATGTAACATTTGAAAAAAAAATGAAAAATGTAAATGTAGTCATATTTATAGGTGACAGATCATTATTAGAAGCAATCAATTGGTCACTGAACTACTTGGCGGTGAAGTAAAACATCGTGGGGGACACTCAATTTCTGGGTAATAAACAAAAAATTATGGACACGTAAAAAATGTATGTGCATGCATAGCTTAAACAGGGCCACCTCTTCTCCGCTGTAAAATCCTCCCGGGTGTGAAAGTCTTAGTTTGAGCCAAGCTATATCCATCTTGTATTCATTAGTATGGAAAAGAAATGCTTAAAGTATATATTCGGGTGAATGTCTAGATGCAGTATCAGCTATCAGGTATACAAAGAATTTCAAAAATTTCAAATCCCGCTTTTGCTCTAAGGTTAGCTCCGATTTACAATCGAACCTAACACTCCAATCTACAACCGCTGATTTACATAGCCTTCTATTAATTGTATACATATTATTACGTAGCTGAGTAATGCTGCAGCATTAAAATAACAGATAATTATACTACTTCGTTTGGCGGTGACAAAAACCAGATACCTTTTTCACAGGTAACAATGCATTATAAAAACAATTCCTTTCTTCGTCCACATCCAAGAGTGACAACGCATCAGTGTTTTTTTTTTAGTCAAGCATATTAGGTGCACATGGCCCACAGCTTCTAATTACCGTCAGGTAGAACGTGAGCTTGCTTGTCACCCTTACAACTTTATTTTATTACTTTTAATAGATGACTTCTTTATAGACATATTTATGATAATACGATATATCTCTCACAATCCTTTTAGTCACAGAGAACAATATGGACATATTTTAAGTGTCAGAGGTTTATAATCTACATGTCTGAAAAATATTTCAATCAAGTTTATTGCAACTTATTAACAACCTTAAGTTAATTGTAAAAGGGTATTTATTTAGAATTTTTTAAGAGAGAATTAAACCGATAAATAAATTCAACACGTGCCTATCTTTTCTCAAACGGGAAATTTATTCACGAATCGTTATTTCCAAATGGGTGACTTTGAATTAATGGATATTTATTTTGCTCTTAGCGGGAAATGAGAATTTAGGTATCGGATACAAACAGTTTGTAAATAATTTTCAATAAACGTTTACGCTTTTGATGCTATCCATGTGTACACGAAAACAACTTAAATATTTATTTTCTATAACATTTTTTTTTCTTTCAATTATTACAGCGCGTCAAATTTTTATTGCTGTCAGGCCTCTCCATAAATTGCTGAGGATATTTGTCACACTTACTAGTCGGGCTGACAACCGAAGTCGTTTATTATTATTATTGAGTATATGTATATAAGAAAGAACGATTTGCGTATCTTCTGGTTCATTTTCCTTGTGTCGCCTATTAAGACACCTATGAAATGATAATATGAAGTGGAGGATTCTTTTACGCCGCCACTAATTGGCATTATTTAAATCTCGTAGGAGAGCTTCAAAGGTGTTCTTTGATTACCAATCCAACTACCGAACGTGGAGATTAGCGAAAGTCTTTTCATGTTTCAAGTATTCAAGTTTCAAGTAGGATAAAAGAGTGGGTATTCGTATCGTCAACACGTTTGTTTTGGTGTGCACCTATTTAAATTTATTATAAATTTAACAGTGTGTGTTAAGTGTTATAAATGAATTAATTGGTTATTAAACTCATCTACGCTCACTAATCACAACTTATCCTACAAGATTTATATATATATATATATATATATATATATATATATATATATATATATATATATATATATATATATTTTATTCTTATACCACCTAATATGGATGTTCAGTTGGCTAATAATCTTAACGAACTCGAAAAGATGTTCGGGTCCCGAATGCGAGAATATGAAGAGAAGCTGCTAAAAGTCAATACCGAGAGCAGTTCATCGAATCCTGACATAACTTCATTGTCTCGTGAGTTCTCTGAGTTTAAATTATTTGTTTGGCAAACTCTTTCTACAATTAAAACACAAATAAATTTACTATACCTCGGCCTTGATAGACATGAAACGGTAATGCGAAATAAAGTTCTATTGTTTCATGGCATTGCTGAAGAGCAAAATGAAAACCTCCGTGAAGTTATTTTAAATATAATATCTAATCAATTAAAGCTGACAGATACAGAAAAGGATTGTATTAAAGTTTGCCATCGGCTTGGATCATCTCTAAATAAGACACGACCAGTTTTAGTTCGGTTTTTTGATTCTGAGCAGAGGAGGTTTATTTTGGATAACAAAGCCAATTTAAAAGGCTCCGTTATCACCATCTCAGAGTTTTTAACGAAAACCAGGCATCACATATTTACTACAGCACGTAAGCACTTTGGAATTAAGCACTGCTGGTCTTCTGAAGGAAAAATTGTTATAATCCTCCCCGATAAAACCCGACAAAAAATTGAAACGTTGGCTGAACTGGAACTACTCATCGTGAAATATCTTTCTAGCTCCGCTACTAACGATAACGCATCACAGTCCGCTAATAGAACATCAACAATTGTTAACGCCCCGAAGAAATCACGCCGACGCATAAATAATTGAATATAGTAGTATTGTTTTCTTTAGTTATTATTTCATAAAATTGAAGAGAACTAACTACGACGGAACGCATACACGTCACAAACAATGCACAAACAATGTTATCAAGGTACATACAACTCCCTGGCGAGAAATTGTTTTATTGCAATGAACGCAAACAAAACTAACTTAATAAGATTTTACTACTTACCTCCTTTTTTAAAGATTATTTGTAATGTTTACTTATACGTTGTTTAAAATAATGTTCCGTTTTTACTTTCTTAATTTTGTATTGCAATTAGTAGTTTTGTTTTTCTTCTTCTAGTTTTAATATAATATGTATACATAGACTTAGTTAAAAATAATTCCATTACGCTAGTGAGTTGAGCTGAGTTGTTTTTATATTTATTTACGTTTTATTTTTTAATTATAAGTTAGGTATATTTTCTCTTTAGAATTTATTTATTTTTAATTTAGGGTATTGCTTTATATATTATATTATTAGGTTATTTTTATTATAATTTTATAGTTTTTACTTTTTATTTTTATTGTCATAATTGTGGAAAGTCCATCTGATTTTGATGCTAGTTTTTTCTCGTGTAATTCATCTTCTACCAGTTTCTTAAGCGCGGATGCCGAGTCATCCGACCATCTTGGACTGCATGATCATATTTCTGCTATTTTTTTCTCCCTATCCCAATAATTTTAACGTTGCCCATATCAACGCACAAAGTGTTCCTGCCCACTATCCTGACCTTCTTGCATCCATTAGCAGTAATCTAATCGACGCACTTCTTATATCTGAAACTTTTTTTAAGCCTTCTCTCCCTTCTTTTCAGTTTTCACTTCCTGGTTACGTTTTGATACGTAATGATACTGGACTGGTAAAGGAGGAGGTGGTGTAGCTATTTACTTGCGTTCTGAAATCCCATAAAAACATATCTCTGCTTCCCCGTCTACTTATTCTGAATCTGCTGAGCACCTTTTTCTTGAAGTTACACTTCATCATACAAAAATCCTTCTTGGTGTGATATACAACCCTAATATGCAAATTAATTATTTTGATGTATTTGAAAATTTACTTACAGACTTCTGTCCTATATATAGTCATGTAATCGTGATGGGAGATTTCAATACGTGCTTACTGAAGGACGATTCACGTGCACTTAAGCTGAAGTCTATTGTGTCCTCACATAACCTACAAATTTTACCCCTATTTGCCACCCATCATTTTCCAAACTGCACTCCGTCTTTACTTGACCTTATCATTGTTTCATCTTTAAATAACATTGCAAATCATGGAAAAATAACAGCTTCTTTTTCGTACCATGACCTCATTTACATATCGTACCGTGTTCGTCCACCTAAGAGCAAATCACATTTTCGATTTCTTCGTAGCTATAAGGGTATTGACTTGGAAGGCATACGACGTGATGCAAGTAAAATAGATTGGTCTTCCGTAAAAGATTGTCATAATATTGATGATATGGTTAACAACTTTACCGCTTTAATTCTTAGATTGTATGATTGCCATGCACCTGTCAAACGTATAAAAATAAAACATTGTCCTGCGCCCTGGATTACAACTGAGATAAAAGAGCTTATGGCGCGTAGGGATAAAGCCAGAAGTAGATATAAACATTGTCCCTTGGAAAGAAATTTAATAAAGTTTAAGAGTCTGCGCAACCGCTGCAATCGTTTGTGTAGAGATGCTAAAAGGCGCTACTTTTATGACTCACTTTCAAATTGCGATTCAGCAAAAGCCTGGAGTTTTCTTAAAACAGTCGGCATTGGCAAACACCCTGCGCTTGGGACTGGAAATCTTGATATAGATATTCTCAATCAATATTTTTCTCTTCCACCTGTTTCCTTATCTTCATTTATAAAAGCTAAGACCCTGCTAGAACTATCCAGATGTCCATTGCAACATTCCAGCCAGTTTGAATTTGTATCAGTGTCAGAAGATGAAGTAAAACGATCAGTGCTATCTATATCTTCTACTGCAACGGGAAATGACAAAATTTCTTCCACAGTGATAACTATGATTTTACCTTGTATTCTCCCAGTTCTTACTCACATATTTAATTTTTCATTATCTTTCTCCTGTTTTCCACGCTCGTGGAAGTTAGCACAAATTATTCCAATAGCCAAGGTTGCTAACCCTATATTACATTCCGAATTTCGACCTATATCTATATTACCATTCCTCTCTAAAGTACTTGAACATATTGTTCACAATCAATTGTCTTCTTACCTTAATTCTAACAATATTTTAAATATATTTCAATCTGGATTCCGGCCCGGTCATAGTACAACAACTGCTCTTCTTCAGGTAACTGATGATATCCGTAGAGCCATAGATCAAAAACAATTAACCGTACTCGTTTTATTAGATTTCAGCAGTGCCTTTAATTCTGTTGACTTTGATATCCTCTTAAAAATTCTCCAGTCTATTAATGTTTCACCTTCGGCCATTCTCTGGTTTGATTCCTACCTTCGGGGTCGCTCACAATGTATCCGTTCCAATGATACTTATTCCAACTGGTGTAATCTTATAACGGGTGTACCCCAGGGTGTCGTCTTGTCTCCGTTGCTCTTCACCGTTTTTATCAATTCTATAACAAAAATAATATCCTCCAACTTCCATCTTTATGCAGACGATTTGCAGCTTTACCGTCACTTTGTGGCATCTGAAGCTAAATTGGCGATAGAAGCACTGAATGATGACTTGAAGAGAATTAGTCGTTGGTCCAGATCACATGGTATAACTATTAATCCAAGTAAGTCTCAAGCAATAATAGTAAGTAGCAGATATACTAGTAGCTTAATTGATAAATGCACCCTGCCAGATGTGATTATCAATGGCACATCAATTACTTATACTGAATCTGTGAAGAATTTGGGCTTAATTATTGACAATAGGTTATCATGGGGTCCTCACATAATGGACTTAGGTAGAAAAGTTTATTATGCTTTCCACTCATTAAAACGTCTTCAAAGTTTTTTACCCTTATCAACGAAAATCACTCTTGTTCAAACCCTTATTTTGCCTATCTTAGATTACGCTGATGTCTGTTTTTTGGATGCCACAGAGGAGCAATTAAACAAACTTGAGCGATTACAAAACCTTTGCATTCGGTATATTTTCGGACTCAAGAAGTTTGACCACGTCTCTGAATATAGAAAGCAACTCAAGTGGCTCCCGATCCGATTTCGCAGGAACACTCGTATCCTTTGTCTCCTTTTTAACATCCTACACAGCCCAAACTTCCCTACATACCTCCGAAATCGATTTACCTTTCTTAAATCCCCAGATACAGTTTGTAGATCTCACCTTAAAACTCTCTTAAAATTCCCATCCTTTAATACTCATTCATATTCCCGTTCATTCTCCGTACAAGCAGTAAGACTCTGGAATTCGCTTCCTACTGATATTCGAGAAATCAAAACACTGACATTATTCAAAAAACGAGTGAAAGAACATTATTTATCGCTGTCTTCTGTGTAAGTCTCAAATTTGTGATATGTACTATACTGTTACAAATATGTGCATGTACATATATGTATGTATGTGTGTCTGTATATATGTTTATATATTTAATTATGACTTTATATTATATTTAGTATTTATGTATGTATTAATGTTTGTTTAAATATGAATATATTCATGTATTTGTATGTATATGTATATATGTATATATATGTATATATATATATATATATGTATTTGAGTTGACGTATATATTTATCTTACACCCATATGTGTAGTAAAATAACAAAGTGCACACCTTATAATCATTTAGTAATCATATGTGTTTGAAACTGGCCTACTGGAAGAAATTTCATTGTGAGATAAGTAGAGCCTTTGTGCAAACTTTTTATTATGATGTGTCCTCTCCCTAACTTGTGTGTACATAAATTGTGAAATAAATAAATAAATAAATATGTGCAAAGTCATGGAATGGCTTTCAAATCAGACTATTGAACCTGCACTAATGCAATATATATAATATTAAAAAATATGTTGTTTTATTGGTTTCCGTAAAACAGCTTCATTGTCAAATATGCTACATAATCAACTTTACCTTAATTCACATACGCATTCACAATTTATCTCAAAAATTGCCAGATATTTACTTACACCAGCTAGAGAAGACCTGGGTCTGCTTTTGGGAGTGCCTTCAAACTGATTAGATACGACAAAGGGGTTCTTTTTAGCGGTTAATGAGCAAACTTGTGTCTTCTGGGGATTGACTTGGACTAGATTTAGTCCCCCCCCCCCCAATCCGAGACTTTGTTAAGCAAAAACTCGACTTCAGATACAAGTTTGTCCCGGTACTCGGCGATGATCTCCCCAGAAATATTTGCACGGCCGGTGTGTAAAGCATCACCAGTGCTATCGTCTGCATAGCAATTAATATTACTGGTTAGCAACATTCCATTGATATTGTAACGCTCATAATAATAAATATATTAGATATTAATTATATTACATATAATAAATTTACCCTTTTTCAATAACATTATATATTTGTGACCAGGATAAATAAGATATGTTTTGATCTTTCTAAATGATCTTTCAAAAGGTTTATTAATAGGCCGTTTGTAATATTTTGGCGTGATCGTCTTAGTTAGGACCCTTATTTACGTTGTGTTTGTTTAGTAACTTAGTTCTTTTAGGTGTCTTTTGGAAGAATGAATATTCACTAGAGCAATTGAAAGCTGTTGATAGTGCCTTATAAGCTAAGTGAACCCCGTTCACGAAGACAGGGCTCGAGAAAGGTTAAGAACATAAAACGTCCCTATTCCACTTGTATCAGGTTTGCATTATTAATTTATTTATTAATTATCCCTTCCCGCTTGGAAAAGGCTCACAATATATTTATACAAAATACCCGATACAAGGGCTTCGCTCTCCTACATTTATTTAAAAAAATGTAGAGGAGGCACACGGCTCCACACACGTCGTGCGCAGTGAGCGCCAACCATTTTGATGCACTGCCCCCGCAGGGAACGTTAATTCGAGAACTGGGCCGTAGTCCACAGCAAAATAACTGGCGAACCAGTAAAAGAGGCTTGGCCCCTTGTTAGTGCTTAAGCACAAACATCGACCGAAGTCGCGCATGTCAATGCGTGTAAACGCCATACGGAATACGAACGAATCCAGCCACAGTGAACGTACGTCACACGGTTTAGGCAAATAGGCACTCTGGCCGTAAACCCTCCGTGAGCGCCACCACCTGCCAGACCGCCGCTCCTGCAAACGTGATGTATGAAGTGTATGGCATCACCACCAATTGCATGATCAGCACGGCTACTAGCCGCAGAGCGTGTCATGAGTCTACCACTCACCTCAAGGGAATGGGGTCCCACGTTGTGCGGCTTTCGGCCACAGCCTTGAGAGTCTCCTCAGATCCTCCCGCCAGCTACCACCTGCATGAGGTCGACACATATGCTCCACCAACCACTACAACGGCAGATATAGCCAAAAGGCAGTTATAAGATAAGAGTAATAATTCGCCATCAGAAAGGGTTTGTGTCACTGACGTTGAGTAAATGCATTTTCGATCATGTTTGTCTCACCCACCAACAAGTTGCCTTCAAGCATTCAAAGGTGGGAAAGTTACAGAGATACATTATTATGTTGTTTTTTATATAAAACACCGTGGAGGGAAGACAGTCTGCAGCCCCGTAATGAAGGGACCCGACTTGGGCAAAGCTACTCAGGCGTGAGTCAAACCAAGACGCAGAGAGCGCCATTGAGAATAGCGTCCCACCAAACAACCATCGCAGAGACGCAATGCTGCAGAACGCAACAAGCATCAATACGACTATCGTCGGGCTTACACCATCCCAAAGTCCCCCGTACTTCCCAGCAGACATCACCACCCGCATACCTCCATTGACCAGAACCACAAGAGAGCGTCGAATCAGGCGCAGCACACCCGCAGATCCATCGCAAGTCGCAATACCGCAAGTAGCAGTAAGCATCAAAAAAGCAACTATCATACGGATGGCGCCCCCTCACAACACACCCACATGATCCCTATCGACTTTGGTAACAAAGTTTGTATTGTTGTTAACTAAAATATATCACCAACGTATCATAGTAGCACGCTACTAAGACGCCAGTGAACAAAACTCCACGTATCATAGCGCTATTGCACTAAGACATGAAGTTGAGTATGCCTGTTACACTTAAAAGAGCTGCCAAACACACTCATCCCAATCCGAAAGATAGACGACGCATCGCTATGCGCTACGAGGCCGCCCACAAACGGTATGGGTGGGTGTGCGATGTCCACGAGAAATCCGTATTGCTACAACAAACCCGCTTACCATCGGCACTAAGATCTTGTTAATTGTATACCTCCATCGAACAAAACCACAAGAATGCGTCGAATCAGGCGCAGCACACCCGCAGATGCATCACAAGACGCAATACCGCAAGTAGCAGTAAGCATCAATGCAACCGGGTGGCGCCCCCTCACAATACACCCACATGATCCCTATCGACTTTGGTAACAAAGTTTGTATTGTTGTTAACAAAAAAATATCACCAACGTATCATAGTAGCACGCTACTAAGACGCCAGTGGACAAAACTCCACGTATCATAGCGCTAATGCACTAAGACATGGAGTTGAGTATGCCTGTTACACTTAAAAGTGCTACCAAACACACTCATCATCCCAATCCGATATATCAAGATAGACGACGCATCGCTATGCGCTACGACGTCGCCCACAAACGGTATGGGTGTGCGATGTCCATGGGAAAGCCGTATTGCTACAACAAAACCGCTTACCACCGGCACTAAGATGATATGTCTAGGACACATCGGTTAGCGAGCCCAAGTTTACCTCGGACCAATTGCTCGTGAAGCAGCATACACGCTACCATAATATTCCTTTTCAAGTCCCTAATAAGGACTAGTCATTTTGCTACAGTACTGGAAACAGTTGGCCACCCAACCACATACAATGCTTATGCATCAAGGAGACCTTCTATAATAATACTTTTGTATCATAGACCTTACTTTCATAAGTCATTCATATATAGGGCTCGAACTCACGACCCTACTATTGTAATGCAAATTCATCATAGAGACCTTCTATAGTATTGCTTTTGTATCATAGACCTCACTTTCATAAATCATTAATATATGTATTATACATATAGTATTGCTTTTGTATCATTGAGTTTAATATCATAAGTCCCTAATATAGGACTAGTCATTGTGCTACAGTACTTTAAGCAGTTGGGCTACCGACCACCCCATATATATGTACAACTGCAGGTATGTATCTCCGACAGCTCCTCCATACAAGACATCTATCTGACCTGAACACTTTCCATAACTTAGTTTTTTTATGTAACTCTTTCCAAGACTTAGACCATTTTTAACAAATTTTCTAATTATCTTATAATTGTTATTTATCTTTATTTTTATAATATTTTCGACTTGTATTTCTATTATTTATCTTATTTTAAATATTTTTCCAAGTTTTTAAATAAATTTATTTATTATGAAAGACAATATTTTGCCTTTAATTTACTATGTTATTGGTCTAATGTCTGAAATGTATTTATATTAACTTTATGTTTATTAATGTAATTTTATTGTTTAATATATATATATATATATATATATATATATATATATATATATATATATATATATATATATTAAGACTATTTTTGATGCCCCTTTATATTTTATTAATAATAACATTGGGTCGTCACAATATGCAGAAGAAATAGCCTTGGTAATAACACGCAGCCTTGTGGAACACCAGCGTCAAAGAGCTTGTAATCGAAGCATGCACCTTCTACTACGACCTTGATGCTCTGATCAGCAAGAAAACTGGTGATGCAATTGCACATTTTCTCGAGAAGCTCATAGTAAGGAAGCTTTGTAAGAAGTGCTTTGTGCCAAACCCGATCGAAAGCCTTCGCTATGTCCAAACTAACGGCCAACGCCTCCCCCTTGGACTCTGCCTCCGCCCATTTATGAGTTAGGTAACTCAGAATCTTCTGCCAGCCGAGCGACCGCGACGGAAACCGTACTGGCGGTCACTAATCAGCTGGTAATCCTCAAGGTACCGCATGAGCTGGCTGTTAAAAATGGATTCCATTATTTGAGAGAACAAGGAGGTGATGATTCTAATTTGTACCCCGGGTAGGAGAGATATGATCAGCCAGAGAAGACACCTCTGTCTCGGTTAGAAATTTTAGGCGTTAAGGTTTGATTGAAGTCCCCTGACGTTGCAGTCACGGATAGCGTAGCAGGGGCGCCTTTGACTTATTCTTCCGTTTGCCCCGAGCAGGTTTAGTCTCGAGGGGAATTTCGCCACGGTAAAGGCTGTGCACGTATGGGCCGGCTTGTCTTGTGCCTTTACCAATTCGCGTGGTCAAAGTTCCGAAACGTCATATTTTAGATATAAAAGGGAAGGAAATAAAAGAAAGAAAATGCAAAAGGTTGTTGTAGGAAAAACGATAGCACATTAGCAATCGACAGCGGTTACCAGGCAAACGAATATTTATTTATTCTATACAGATTAAGTACAAGTAATTCTTATTGAAATTCATTATTTTCTTACACCACCCGCTTTTGACCCGAGTGTAGGTTGACCCTTTTTGTGAAATCACATCGAATGTTCCTTATTTTGTTGTAATAAAAAGCAAGCGGTATTACGTACTTACTGTTTATTTATTTTTTCCTCGTAGTTTTATCCTGATAAAAGAAGGCCAGTCAATGAACACTGTTAATTACAATTTGTTCAGCTTATATTTGTTGGCTTAGGACTATTTATGCGAAGACGAAAGAAAAGCCCGTAATGAAGCTTTTTGTTGTGTTATCGCACCTACTCAGCTTTTTCTTTTTATTTGGGCGGTGTTCGAGAAATGTTCGTTATATTGCAATTTCTAACTTATATATTTATCAATATTTACCTGCCGCACTTCTTTCGTTTTATTACGAAGGGATATCGATCGTCAATCTAGTTGTACCTACTGGCTTTTAAACTACCAATATAAGCAGCTATGATTTTTTTTTGTACGTGGTAGAACCCTGCATCAAGCATAATGGTTTTGGCAGGAATGGGTCGGCTCGAGCGGGGAATGACTACTTTCTCACGTAATACCAGCGTGAAATAGTAGCTTGATGCTGCTTTATTGCTTATGGTAAGTGTAGAGGACCGAAGACCCCTTTGATTGGAAACGAGGCATTATATATATATATATATATATATATATATATATATATATATATATATATATATATATATATATATATATATATATATATATATATATAAATTAATGGTACTTCTTTACCATTGAGTTTTAGTGTGACTAATTTGTCCAATCGTCTATTTTTGGTAAGACAGTTTTATCAGCATTAACTGATAAACTGTCTCGCTATACCGAAGACCATGCCTATAAAGATAACAATATTCGTAAGTTATTTTAAAAGATTTCTGAAGTAATTGATGAATGACTCGTTAGTAAAATGCCTTGCAAAGAATCCGCTAGGAAAGTTGATATGGGTTATAAAGATTCCGACTTCAATCGTATTTCACGCACAAAGAATTATTTATCTATCAGCATATTATTCATATTATGTAAGTGGCAGTTTTACAAGCAATCTCTACGACTAAATATTGTATGACAAATTGTTTAAGTATGTTGGTTTTTACGTGATACATTCAGAAAAATATATGAAGGACATTACAAAATCTACTTTATATATTCGGCCTCTCTTTTAGACACGACTGTTCTCATTTTTGAGAACGACAAGTGGAATTGGTGGTCGCGAAAAAAGGCACGCCTTGTGTTCAAATGATTCAATTCAAGGACATAATTACTCAACAAGCTGGGCGGGATCCTAAAGCATCGATGCCATATATGCCTTTTCGCCCCGTTTTTGGGAGCATTTGCGTTAATCATAACACTAAGTACCAAAAATCAACTCAGTCATACTAATAGCGCTGCTGCCTGGTCTCTAGTGGGTGAGTACAATTAAATATAGTAAACACTAATAAAACATAAACTATTTCAACAATATACAAAAAAATAATCATGTAATCAGCGATAAAATACTTTAACATTCAATCGCCTATAATACAACGCGCTAGCCCCGACTGCGTATGTTAACCTGGGTGACTAGCTAGCTATTGTAGGTAATTTTTTCACGCAGGTAGCAAGAGTGACAGAGGGCTGACTGCGCTCAAACCGGCGAGTTTTAGGTAAACAAAGTATAAGGCTCTGGATTGTCTTTCCATCTGCTGAAACTTGGGACCTTAAATTACATAGTACTTCATTCACATATTGTACCTTTGGAAATATGCTATATTATAAATTTATAAATTTAAATATTATTAATATAGGAGTGTAATGCATTACAATGTTTTGCACCTTTTATTTAAATTAATTCATTTTATTTAATTCATTTTTCATTTCTTTTATTTAATTTAATTTCAGTAATAAATAAACTTGTCGTTATTTATATTTTACATAGACCACATACATACCCTTCGGCAAATTGTACAGAAGTCCGAAGAGTACAATCTGCCACTGTGTCTGGCGTATGTGGACTATGAGAAAGCCTTTGATTCCGTCGAAAGGGCGGTTTGCCAAGTTGACTGTCGGTATATCGAAGTGCTGAAGTGTTTGTACAGTAGGGCTACCGATGGCTATCCGAGTACAGAACCAGAGTACGAAACCTATCAAACTGTAGAGAGGTATAAGACAGGGTGACGTTATTTCCCCGAAACACTTCACCGCTGCATTGTAAGACGTTTTCCAGCTACTGGACGGAAAGGATACGGTATTAACATCAATGGCGAGTACATCACTCACATTCAATTTGCCGACGATGTAGTCCTTATGGCAGAATCGCTGGAGGACTCAGGCTCAATGACCTCAATAGTGCCTCCCAACGGACAGGTCTTAATATGAACATGGACAAAACAAAGATCATGTTTAATGTCCATGTCACACCTATGCCGGTAGCTGTTGGGAATACTAAGCTCGAAGTTGTTGATGAGTACGTTTACCTGGGATAAATAGTCCGACTATGTAAGTCCAACTTCGACCGAGAGGTCAATCGACAGATTCAACTCGGCTGGGCAGCGTTCGAGAAATTACGACACATCTTCTCGTCAGGTATACCTCAAAAGCTGAAAACTAAGTTGTACAACCAGTACGTGTTGCCAGTAATGACCTACGGAGGACGTCCTTCCTGTGGCGTATGAGGACGCTCAAAGTCGCTCAGCGAGCTATGGAGAGGGCTATGCTCGGGGTTTCTCTGCGTGATACATTTAGAAATGAGGTACATTAGAAATTCGCAGTAGAACCACAGTGACCGACATAGCCCAAAGGATTAGTAAGCTGAAGTGGCAATGGGCCGGCCATATAGCTCGAAGAACCGACAACTGTTGGGAAAAAAAGATTTTTAAATGGCAGCCTTATACCGGAAGGGCGACTCCCCACTAGATGGAGTGACGACCTGGTAAGACATGCAGGAAGTCGATGGATGCAGGTGGTTCAGGGACCGTGCTTTGTGGCATACCTTGGGGAGGCCTATGTTCAGCAGTGGACTTGTGAAGGGCTGTAATGATGATGATATATATATTCAAGACGTGCAAGTTCTTCAGGATAAAATAGAAACACGCTTGTCTTTTCCGACTACTCTACACCCAGTAACGAGAAAGTCTGTTATCATCTCACATGGCTATTACTTTCCTTTATACCATCATTATTAGGTTTTCCTTCAACATAAAAGTGTTTGAGATAATGATTATGGAAAATAAAAGTGAACTACTTGTCGAATCAAACGTGTTGGATTGTTATTTCAAATTATTATTTAATTTTTGACCTACGAAATACTTACATTGAATAAAAGTACCAAATATATTGTGTACTGAGTTGGTAGCTTTACCAAGCTCTGATTATTTTTACTTTATATTTCTCAAGATGATTTGAATTGCCGGATTTTTGTTCTTTTCTTTTTGAATTTTGAACTTTTCTTATAAGGTTTTTGTTAGGCTGATATAATAAATATTTATACGCGTGAGCTTAAATGTCAAAGTATAAAATTAGATTTATCATATCTCTTGGCCGATACGTTTTTTTTTCTTGCGCCTGAAGTAAATATGGGCAACCCTCCGGAAAGCGGGGGAGGGAGGTAGCTGCGTGGTTTGTGGAATTTTACCCTAAACCCCAGGAATTGCTTAATGCTAAAAACCTCCTTGGCGGGCTGGGGGGCGGCCGACGCTGCTATGAAAACATTCATAATATTAATTTACTGAATAGATGTTCACCGAGTTCTGAAAACGAGAAGGTTTAATATTTAAGCCGTATATTTTTATGTACCTACGATAACATTATTTCTAGGAAACTTCCAGAAAACCTGTTTACTCAATTTTGCGAAAAATTTTCTTAAGTGTGGCACTTTAGGAATAGGACAAATATTTGTTATCGATTAAACATTTCAGTATGAGTTCAAACAATTATTTATCACATGAAAACGGACGATAGGCCAATTCGTGACAGTTAGTAGAAAAATATAAAAAAATTGGTTGACTCTGCGGATCATCCCTGGAACTTCGCGCTAATTTCAAATGCAAAGCGCTCCAAATTTAACTAAATTATGACATTGAATATGAAATATCAGAGTAATTTAAAAAAAAATTCAAAATTGTTCGCTAACGATATCTCACGAACGAATCAATCGATTTTGACCGGACCGGCGGCGGTCTACGTGATTTTTCAAGGTTATAAGCGGAATAGTTTTTGGAATCCATCGGTAAAGTCGTTTGTAAGTTATTTAAAAAAAAAAAACAGTTTTTTTATAGAAGAGGGGGCAAACGAGCGTGCGGCTCACCTGATGATAAGTGCCGCCGCCTTTGAACAACCGCAACACCAAAGGAATTGCAGGTGCGTTGCCGGCATTTTAGAAAAGAGTAAACTCTTTTCTTGAAGCTCCCTGAGTTGTATTGGTCCGGAAAAGTCACCGGTGGTAAGTAATTCCACAGAGAAGTTGTACCAGGAAGAAACCTCACAGAGAAGTTGAACGAGGAAGAAATAATTGATTAATATTTAAATTTATATACCCCCCCCCCTCATATATTAAAAAAATTGGTTGACCCTGCAGACCATCCGCGGAACTTACTGCTAATTTCAAATGTAAAGAAAGAGTACTTCAAATTTCACCAAATTATGATGTTAAATATGAAATATCGGAGTAATTTAAAAAAATCAATTTTTTTCAAAAGTTTTCGTTAACGATATCACACGATCGAATCAACCGATTTTGACCGGACCGGCGGTGATCGACGTGGTTTTTCAAGATTAAAACGTGATTCGCTTTTGGAATCGATCTAGAAAGCCGATTAAAAGTTATTCCAATGAAACAGTTTAAAAATTTTATTTTTGAGATTTCTCAAAATCTACCGGTCTGAATTAGTTAAAATTCATAGGAAGTTTAAGTTTGACGAAGCACTTTAGAAATCATTTAAATCAATTAAGCCATTCAAAAGTTATAAGAGGTTTACATACATCCACATACATACATACATACAGACACCATCGAAAAATTGCACATCTAAAGTTGATGTGTATTAATATGATTTTTATTAGCACAACTGTTGTAGGTACATAAGTTGTAAAAGTATGATAGCGATAATTATAAAATACAAACGAATCCTTTCGAAATATGTCGTGTTAATGTCTAAGTTAGTAAAACCAGAGTGACCGACATAGCCCAACGGATTAGTAAGCTGAAGTGGTAATGGGCCGGCCATATAGCTCGAAGAACCGATAACCGATGGGGAAGAAAGGTTCTCGAGTGGCAGCCTCGTACCGGTAGGTGTAGTGTAGGGCGACCCCCCACTAGATGGAGTGTCGACCTGGTAAGACATGCAGGAAGTCGATGGATGCAGGTGGCTCAGGACCGTGCTTTGTGGCATTACTTGGGGGAGGCCTATGTTCAGCAGTGGACTTGTGAAGGGCTGTAATGATGATGATGATGATGATGAATGTCTAAGTTATATATTAATATAACAAATTAGCCACGTAGTGGTAGTGTGTATACCCCCTATCCCTTATTGAATTAGTGTTAAATTTAAAAATAACATGCCTCCCATTGAGTTATGTACTACGTACTAGAGGCGACACTGCATTCAGCTACTCTGTTCCATTCAACTGCGGTGCATACAGCACTTTAATCAGTCACACGCTAGACGCTTGTAGAGTTGTCACGTGTTGTGTTGATTTAAAAAAAAATCTTTTGATAAAAATACGCCGTCGTGTGTACTTAGATATTGCACAAATAATTCAAGAAATGTCAGTAAAAACCAAGAAATTACTTTCCATCGGTTAATAAGATACTTAATCAATTAAAAGTATTATAGATTAATAATAAAACAAATTATTCCTAAGAGACGCCATTTCGTGTCATGGAATATAGATTATGAAATTAACATGTTCAGATGCGACATTTTTGTGGGTACTAAAATATAGGACGATTATATTATTATACACATTTTTTTGTAGAAACATATATAAGTTATTATAATTAGGCTTATTTTTCATGTTTATATCTGCTTATTATTCTTTTATTTTATTTTTAGGTTTCCACATCAAAGTCAAAGTGGAATAAATTCGTACATTTTTAATTCTCGCGTGCCCAGCATTTATAAAAGACTCTTATTCTAATTTAAATAAATATATTTGTAATTTAAATGTTATGTTAATAAGTTTTGTTAAACATACATTTAGTATATTTTTTTATATTTGACATAGATACCTTTTAAAATATTCAGATAAAAATATCATTAAAATGTAGTTGTGATATAATATTATGTAATATTATATTAAATAAGCAAATATAATATACAAAATAAATGACAAAATTTAAATATTGTTTTTGATATTATTTACCTATTTAACAATACAATCTACTATTACCTACGGGTCATTCTACCTATGTTTATTCTATGATAAAAAACAACCGCTTGAACACAGAGTAGCACACATGTTTTGTATGAGATAGCTGTTCTAGTACGTAAGTACATATTACTTCAATGATGCCTCCTCTCATTTCTAAGAGGGGAGGACTAGAACCGTGTTGGCGAACTTCACATGTCTACGAAATATTTTTTCTTATATCTCAGACATGCATGTTTTCTTCACGATGTTTTCCTTCATCACCGAGCATGTGGTAAATCAGGACTTAAAATTGCAATTAGCAATTTCATTGGTGCCAGCGAGGATTAAACTCGAGTTGTTTGCTGCGTACTGTGAGATTTTTACAGCGAGCGGTAACTTGCACGACTCCACGGTTGACTTACACTAAATGTGTGCCGCCTTTACTATGTCCATTAAACGTAATTAACTTTATTTCACTTAAAGAAATAAAACTCCAAAATGCATTAATTACTTTTATTATTAATTAAGATAAGACTTCTTTTTAATCGAACTCAGAAAACGAGGCGTTTCTATGTAGGTACGACGCGTGTGTTTTTTTAATGTTTGCTCAACAATTTCCTGTAATGTTTTTATTATTTAATAGGTTATACATTAAAGATAGTCCCATATGAGTATTTAGAAAAAAAATCATTCATGATCCGAGTGGAAAATTGGGGATGAAACTTTGTCTTTAATTTTATTTCTAACTATTTACAACATTCTAGGTTATAATATTTTGAGTCTGAGATATTCCTTAACCCACTCTTTTCAGTAAAAAACCAAAAATAAGCAGAAAGAAATATTAACTAAAATCGACTACAAAAACTTAAGGAAATAAAATATTTTCTGCATATTCCGCTTCTGAAGTTGGTGCTAAGATACAGTTTATAAAAGAATTTCGTTTAATTTTTTATCTATGTATTCATCTAACTTTTTCTTGTCTGTCGGTTACGACTACCCTATTTACCTTCACTTATTTTCTGCCGATCTTAGCCCTGAGGGGGATGAATGTGTTCTAAATAACGACTTACGAACTATGATGAAAGCATATTCTAGTTTATTAAAAAAAAACATAACTATTACCCGAGGATTTTCTTCTGCATCGTAGAAGCAGCTTAGAAGCATAAATTGAAAAAAGGCAAACAACTATAATAAAGGAACATTTTTACGTGGTAGACTCAAGCTCAAGTTATGGTTGCAGTACGAATAGATCGATTCGACCGGAGAACGACTACACACTTACAGAATACCAGCGTAAAATACCACCTAAATAGTGCTCTGTTTCGTATGGTGAATGTAGAGAACCGGAAACCCTTTTTACTGGAAATGATGCATCTATCTTAGTCCTAAAGGACGACAACATATCTGCATTTCGACTCTTAATCACGGAAAAATGTTGATATCAATGACCTAAAACATCTGCTTACAATCAGGTGGACTACATGCTCATTTGTCATCCATATTCTAAAGACGGTAACAATCATTTGTAGGCCGTACAAATACGTTCGCACAGGATTAGAAACGGCGGCTTTCCAGCATCTTCGTAACCAAACTCTATTTCACTGCACTGCCGAGCCGTCAACTTTTTATAAGTATGTTGGAAGTGCTCTATTGCATTTCCTGTGATTCTTGTGATGAGTTCACAAACATTTTGATCTGATAGATTATATTGGGTATGTTCCTAAATACAACGCAGTGTACTGTCCAATGCAAATGACATCATCATTTGACACTTTATTGTACTAGCGTGCCGCCGCCATATTGTGTCGGATATCCGGCCATAATAAAACAATTTTTAATTGTGTGTTTGCCGAATGAAGCATGCCAGAATTTGTTTCTATTTATTCAAATACAAAAAATTATAGAATAATTGTGGTATATCCATTAGGAGGATATAATATTTTTGGAGCACAAAATGACAAAATAATCGCCAACACTTTTCCAAATGGCGCAAAAGTATGACGTCATATACTGTCCAATGTTTTGGAACGAATCACCAGAATAGCGTCGATTCATGACGTCATTTGCATTGGACAGTACACTGCGTTGTATTTCGGAACACACCCATTCATTACAAGTTAATAAAATAATTTTATGTATTTTTGCTACGTGTAAAATTAATATGTTCGTACACATTTATGAAAATCAAATCGTTGGCAAATACAAATAATATAATAGAACATAATAGAGGAAATTTGTTGGTAATTAATTAATGAATACGAGGAACAATACGGGTCACAAATGTGATCTTTGTGAAACACCAGAAAGGAATATTGAAGTTCAAATTCCGTTCTACTGATTGTGCCCTCTCAGAATGTTTTTATAAGATAGGATTGGGTCCCCATTAAAAGTTTTTCGTTGACAATAAAAAAAATACTTTTCAATAAGGATATAATCAACGTTTTCTTAAGTACTAGTAGTTAGCATAATGTAGGTGTAGATGGGCTCGACCAGGACTTTTCTATCAACACTTCGTCATAAATTTGATATATTTGTTAAGAAATATATTTAATGTAGTTTAAATTGCTCTGTAAAAGCCATAGTAGCTCAGGTGCTAAGTGGATACTGTAATTCACAGTGCCCGAGCAACCCTTTTTGAATGCTAATGGCGAAGAAAAAATCACAATCAAAACACTTTCAACGTTATTTTAACGAATTGGAGCAAACACAAATTCACACAACTTAGAGACAATATATCATCTGAGTCTTCATGGCGTAGCATGGGATCTGAATTTGATTTTAGATAGATTTATTACTTATAATTAGGTGAACTATGTATTCGTTAGTCACCCATATTTCGCAAAAAATCGGTTCGATTAAAATCAAGAATCTATGAAATAACTGCACCAAAGTATTTTAAGAAAAAGGGATGCATAAAATCGAAGCCCACGCCAATTTGTAATTAACAGTTTTGCTTATATGAAGAACACATGAATAAAAAGAGCTAAGTAAAGAAAATAGATATTTCAAGAATAAAATTTTCATAACATGACATAACAGATCGACTACCTCTTTTTTTCCTTTATAAATCTTGAAAATTCTTTGAGTACTTGAAAATTCTTGTCTCGGAAAGATACAATCGTATAATTCAGTAACAAGTTGCGTAAAGTTTGCGGTATGCGTAAAGTAATATGAACTGTAGAATAACATGTAACATTTCATTGATAAAGAAATATGATATTTGCATACTTCTAGTAATTTAATATAATACCAAAAAGTATAAAATACATTTTTAAAAAATAAAAAATATAATAAAAAGCTATAATTATTTATAGTGCCGGAACCTTTATCGTTTACAGCCTATTAAAATTCCACTGCCGGACACTTGTCATAGTTGCCATGATTGACAGAAGAGGTTACAGCTTTAGTTTTTTTTTTCAGGTTTTGTAGTTACTAGGAAAACGCTGTTGTCTATATCCTGGTATGTTTATTTCCGTCGCCTCTTATGATACTCACGACGAAGGGAAACTGAACTAGGCGATGAACAAAGGCATCTTTCCCATAACAGCTGAAAAAAATGCAGCTGCCAACATGCTTTCCAAGCGGGACAACTAGGACAAGTGAACTTTTGACAGGCTATAATGGTAATGCCATGGTGCTACAAAATCTTATCGGTTCCATTCCGTTAACTAACCATATCATCGATATTTTCGAATTGATTCTCGCACGAATAGATTGTGTTACTGAGTGTATGAGCCCGGCATGAAACGGTGACTTTGATATGCAAATTCGTATTTGTAAAGCGCGCAAACTGGCTTTGAGATTGTCATACTAAATTACAACCAAATAAGATCAAGGGCACATTATTGGCTAAGATTTATGTTTGTTTGCTTATTTAAGCATCAATTTGCATAATGATTTCAAATTTAAGACTACTTTAGACCAGTAGAGGTAAATCAGTTTTTTTGTTAACATGTTTATAATTTGATTGGAATAGTTTTGTATTATTAATATATTAGGTTATTATAGAATGAGTGGAATCACAAGAAAGTAACATTACGGAATACCAGTGTAAATAACAGCTTAATACTGCTGTGTTTCGTATGATGAGTCTAGAGAACCGAATACCCTTTTACTGAAAACAACCCATTCCATCTTAGTCCTCATGAATAAATGTAGATGTCTATGGGTCACAACATCCACTTACTATCAGGTGGACTGTGTGCTCGCATGTCATACTTATTCTATTTAAAAAAATAGATGTTTTTATTTGCAATGGGAATAGCTAACAAAAATCAGGATCGTTTATAAATCTTTGTACTTTCTGCCTTAACATAGAATACAAATTTTACTTATACAGTAGTAATAAAACGTAATTAGTAGTACTATAATAACTTATCTGCTAAGAACTTGACCGTGTAGTGGCGACTTAAGAATATCCATTTCCGCATATCGTCCTGTGAATGTCGTAAGAGATGACTGAGGGATGAGGGTAATTAAACAGAGAATGTGCAGCAGCCTGTTTCATTTCCTGTAAAATACGGTGACCTACTCACCTACCAAGCATGGCAACTATAGCAAATATCCCTTATGAGGCAGTTTATGGTGTATGGTGGGCCAAGCAAAAAATATATTCGGGTTTGGGCTAATCTGGGCTAATTGTATCCTTGGTGAACGCAACTACAAGGTAGTAGTTCTTCCGTACATGGTGGTAGTAGGTCTCAAAAGGTGGCTTTATTAATTGGATGTGACTAACGTAAGCTCCAAAAGTGACCATTGCGGCCTATGGACACCTGCAACCAGTTCATAAAATAGTGATACAAATGTGTTATTCTTATGCTCTTAAATCCGTCCTTCCCAATCGTTTATTAAATACATGTACTTTCAAGATTTATATAGGACAAAAGAGGTATTCGATCTGTTATGCCCTGTCATGTTATGAAAATTTTATTCTTGAAATATCTATTTTCTTTGCTTAGCTCTTTTTATTCATGTATTCTTCATATAAACAAAACTGTTAATTATAAATTGGCGTGGGCTTCGATATTATGCATCCCTTTTTCTTAAAATATTTTGGTGCTGTAATTTCATTGATTCTTGATACCGATTTTCTGCGAAATATGAGTGACTAACTAATACATAGTTCGCCTAAATATAAGTAATAAATTTATCCAAAATCAAAATGCAGATCCCATGCTGATGATATATTTTCTCTAAGTTGTTTGAATTTGTGTTTGCTCCAATTCGTTAAAACAACGTTGAAAGTGTTTTGCTAAATTTCAAACATGAATCCACAAACTTTTTTCTTCTATTCTATCCGATTTTTTCTTCTTTAGCATTCAAAAGTCCACTGTTGGGCACGGGCTTGTTCCACTTTTCAGAGGATTTACTTTTGTCACGATTGGCAGGTATCCTTGAAATTTTCCAAATTCATACATCCAAATTGACTTACTATGTTTTCTTTCATCGCCGAACACGTAGTAAATACGACTTAATTCACTGTTAACAATTTACTTTGGTGGCGGCAGGAATTGGGGTCCGGGTTGCTCGGGCACTGTGAATTACAGTATCCGCTTAGCACCTGAGCTACTATGGCTTTTACAGAGCAATTTTAACTACATTAAATACACTTCTTAACAAATATAACAAATTTATGACGAAGTGTTGATAGAAAAGTCCTGGTCGAGCCTATCTACACCTACATTGCTCTAACTACTCGTACTTAAGAAAATGTTGATTATATCCTTATTGAAAAGTAAAATTTTTCTATTGTCAACGAAAAACTTTTAACGAGGACCCAATCCTATTTTATCAAAACAATATGAGAGGGCACAATCAGTAGAACGGAATCTGAACTTCAATATTCCACTCTGGCGTTTCACAAAGATTACATTTGTGACCGGTATTGTTCCTCATATTCATTAAATAATTACCTACAAATTTCCTCTATTGTGTTCTACTATATTATCTCTATTTGCCAGCGACTTGATTTTCGTAAATATGAACGAACTTATTAATTTTACCCGTAGCAAAATTACATAATTTATTTCTTATAAACTTATCTTGTAATGAATATAATCTATCAGATTAAAATGTTTGTGAATTCATGACAAGAATCTCAGGAAATGCAATAGAGCACTTCCAACATACTTATAAAGAGTTGACGGCTCGGCAGTGCAGTGCAATAGAGTTTGGTTACGAAGATGCTGGAAAGCCGCCGTTTCGAATCCCGCACGAACGTATTTGTATGGCCTACAAATGATTGTTACCGTCTTTAGAATATGGATGACAAATGAGCATGTAGTCCACCTGATGGTAAGTAGACGTTTTAGGTCATTGATATCAACATTTTTCCGTGATTAAGAGGATAGAGTAAGTCAGCTCAAATTCTAATTTCGCCCCCACTTCCCCGAGCGACGTATGCTATGTACCGATATGTTTGTAATCACTAATACTGTAAGTAGAAAGGTCGTTAGACACTTATT